>CM051502.1:7826716-7841716 GCA_028031935.1 Paedocypris micromegethes
CTCTGAGCTCGAGGTGTGCAGCTATTGGCTCTGAGCTCGTGGTGTGCAGCTATTGGCTCTGAGCTCGAGGCGTGCAGCTATTGGCTCCGACTGGCTTGCGTAACTGCGTCCGCGCGTGTCACAGGGCGGGTCGCAAACCCGCGAGAAATTTGATGAACATTTAATAAACAACAGCCGAAGGTACATTCGCGAGATGGTCTTTTGCGCATTGTTTCAGTTTTGTAAAAAACAAGAACATTGTGGTGAAATGCGACCATTGTAAACGCAAAACAATGGTCGACATAAAAAACAGCACTAGCAATAAAAAAAAAAAACACCTGGAGCGGTGCCATCTGACCGCTCGACCTGAAGAGAAAGAAAACAACAACGACAATGTCGTCTACACTTTATGGCCAGAAAGCAGGACAGTATTGTGTGGTAAGTCATTCAAAATGAATAAAACACACTGAAGTTTACAGAGTCATGTTGTGTCTGATATCAAATATACCCAGGTTAATCACAGATACTGGAGGAAAGTCGCTTTATATCTACCATACTTAATACAACACGTATTAATGTTAAATATTAGGGTTGTCAAGCGTCTTTTCCCCAGACATCCGATTTTATAAATTCATGATAATGTCCAGTTTTCCATCTTTTTCAAAGGACCATGACACGTGTACGTAGGTTCGCCACCCTTGCTTTATTTGAGAACGGAAAATGAACTAATACAATTAAACTTTCTATATTATTAAATTATCTGTCAAATAAAAACGTTTTAATGACAACTGCCCACTGATATTGTTCACTAATAGAGACATTATAGTTATTATTAGGTATATTGTTGAAGCTGGATTTTCAAACAAAAGGGTCGATATTTAGAACTTTATTTCATATAATTCATTTATTGTGAAAAAAATCTGACTAAAATTGTTACATATTTAAGTTTTTACTTTTTTTTTTTTTTAGCATATTAAAGCATGTTCATTTACCTCCGAGAACCCCGTCTAAAAATTGTCGAGGCCGCGGCGGTTTTCCTCTTTTTTGAAAATCTAAATATATGGTCACTCTACAATTATAGACTATGTATATTGTAACTTGGATTGGCCACAGTCACTAGGCTACATAACTATGCCTTCTACTGGATGTAACAAACTACTGTACAAGTAAAAGGTACACTTTGATATTTTAGGTTAATTTTTTAGTTAATTTCTACTTGGAGAAAGTAACTTAAAAGTAATACAGATGTAATATATTACTTTTTTGAGACAGTAATATTGTAATGTAACTTGTTACCTTTTTCAAACAGTAATAAGTAATATGTAATACATTACAATTTTAAAGTAACTTGCACAACACCGTTTATTACTATCTAAGGGTCAAACCAAAAAGTTCCACAATACAGTGTGTGTGTGTGTGAAAGTGAGACAGCGGTGTTACAAATATGTCAACTTAACCATTTTTTGTTTATATGTAGATTACACTCACTTAGACAAGCAGGAGAAGTTTCAAAGTGAAACAATACTTAAGTATTTGTATTTTGAAACTTTTAACACAGGTTAATTTGACCCAAACAGTATCTTTGTAATATAATCATGTAGCGTGGTCGTTACAAATGTGTCAACTGCAACTAGTTATATGATAACTACACCAAATAAGTCAAGTAGAAGACGCTTCAAACTGAAAACATACTTTCAAATATTTTTTTAATATTTTTGAATTTTGAAAACGGGTAAATTTGACCCGAACGTAATAGGAGGGTTAATTGTGCTAAATGTGAAATGGAACATTAACCTTCACTGTCGGTGAGGACTTCCATGCGGCCACTGAACATGGCCTTCAACATTGTGTCCTGCTTGGTCAGCGTCTGCATGGTTGTGTAATACAGAGCACCTCCGACATTCAGCTTCACGTATTTGGAACTGGAACTGGAGCCCTTAAAGGAAGTGGTCCGGGTCGTAGCTGCCGGCACAGCCGAGCTCACCACACTTTCTCCTGACATTTCTTCCTACCAGTACAGAAAAAATGCGACATGTATGAGATGATGTACAGCCAAACACTGTTCAAACTAAACTTTTAAAACTACTAATTGAAAAATGACAGCAGAGCACTGGCTATAAGAAGCACTTTTCTCATGCTATAACGGCCACTATGATGGAAGACACTGTCCAATCAACTGAAATAAATCAAGTATTTTATTTCTGTCTTAAGTTGACTAAACCTGGTCCTGTCGATTGAGCAAGTCTGGCTATAATGGACACACACGTAAACTTCTCTAGGTAATGACAACATGAATCTAAATTATATATTGTAATGTCCTGACATGTTTATTTGGTAATAAGAAACAAGAAGAATACGAACCAATCAAATATATTATTTAAATCAGGTCTCGATCAAACATTGTTACCATTATGTTTTGGTTTCGTGTTTGTTTCTGAAATCTAAAATGAACAATACATCATGACGTTTAAGGAAACGTTAGAAATGAATTCGAAAACTGATTATTATGAATGTTTCACAACGTTAATCATTGTAAAAAGACGTTTATTTTATCAGACATGTTCTGTTTAAAGAAACATTTGTGGAAAAAGCTCGGTTGACACAAAAAAATGATAGATTCGTCTTTTGTAAGGAAAAAACTTCCCATTTCAGAAACTCCGTTTAAATCACAAGAATTGTTGTTGCATCACGTCTATATTTTTGGAAATTGATTATCGACGTCATTTCAGTGTGAGGCTGTGAGCTCACGTTTTATGTTTTTCCACAGGAAACAGGCGAGTTGAAGCATTAGCACAGCTTTAATGTTCATTCCCATTTTGTTTCAAATGAGCAAGCACACGGTTCCTGGATTGTTTATAAACACGCATTGTTACAAATAGTCATCGAACATATATCGTTTCAAGCGAAAAGTTAAAGTTTTAGCAATAAAAGTCCCACTATTTACCATAGAAATCCAGCGATTCCTCCGGGCCTGTGGCGTGAGTGTAGAATTAGATCACTTCCGCCCCCAGCACGGACTCGTTCACGTGACCGCGGGTCACGCGCTTCGCGAGAGTTTGTTTCACGGGACACGGGCACGCGCTTTAATGACGGAAACCTTGTCTATCTGTCGTAAAGTCGCAATTTACGCCGTTTCAGCGACTACAGACCAAAACAGTTCATGGCAGCACCACCTTATACGTAATTTATTCATCTGGACATTTGACATTATAAAAATGTGACTGAATAAGCTATAGATCCAGCAGGTAGACTTATAAACATCACACACAAGCACGACTAGCAGTGATTTAATGGAAACCGCACGAGCTAATTCATCTCTGTACGCACCTCGTCCTCGGGTCTTTTCTACAAGTTCCTGTTCGTTATAACATGGCACTTCGATATCTTGAACTTCACGTCACGCTACAATTACGTTTAGTAAAATGTATGTATAATACTCAGTGAAACAACATCGGAGTCTTTTAAAATCCACAGCTGCGCTTCACGGGAAAAACGTTCCCCCGGAGGATTTACGAGGTGACACCGCTGACGGATTAACACTGAGTCGCTGCATTGTTTACAAGTCTTTTTCCACATTTCCGCGAACTCCATAGCAATGGAAAGTTTGTCGAAAAGCTAAAGGTCTTGTATTCTTTTTATTTCATGCACATTCGGCTGATGACATTTTGCGCCTCGTCCGAGTGTTTATGCGACGCTAGTGTTTTCTAGCCGCTTCGTTAGTGTGAAGCTATTGTCTCTGGTCAGTTCAGAGTTACTGCTTTAATTCTCTGTTTCTGCTAATCAAATGTTTGCTTATTATATTGCTGATAATGCGCTACTGAGTAGTCTGCATGTGTAGAGAATGAATAACTGTTTTGGTCTGAATGTAAATGCTGTCTGCTTGTCAAAGGTTGTGTCAGATTTGTCTGATAGGAAAAAACACATTCTCTTAATATTTCCTAAAACTGTTTCAAACCAGACTTGATTGGTTCGTAACAAACATTACTGGCCGGAATAACTAGTCTAGTGCTGGAGAGGAAATAGTAGCTTCTCTACAGGAGGCAGTAATTATGTAGTTGTTATTTATACTGTGATCAAATCGCGGCAAACACGAAAGAGAAAATCTCCACCAGAGTGAACTATGAGCATCAAATGCATGGAAATGAAAACCAGCATAATTATCATTGATGCAATCCAGCAGAGGTGTGTTTTACTGATTCACAAATCAAATAATTAATTAATTAAAGAAATTATGCTCAGTGCTGAAAAATGACGTAAACCCTAACCCTACACGTATAAGTGAGCTGTACGTATTGACCCTGACCTGAATAAGTGACCAATCAAAGACCCTAGCCTGTTAAGTTGTTTGCCTGTAAAGATGTCAAATGCTCATCATTTTGTACATAATTTTAGATGAAAGTATCTGCCAAATGACTGTAAAGTAAAAGTGAAAGTGACCCTAACCCATAAATGTGACCCTGACCTGTATAAGTGACACTAACACATATAAATATAACTAATCCATAATAATCCCTAACTCTAGCCGGTAGAAGTGACACTAACTCGTGAAAAGTGACACTTACACAGGCTAGTGTCACTAACACAGACTAGTATGACTTGCATGGACTAGAGTTACTTACACGGACTAAGTAACACAACACTAACTTACATCCGTGTAAGTCACACTAGTCTGTGCTAGTGACACTAGCCTGCGTGACACTAACCTTAACCTGTATAAAAGACACTAGACAGTGTATGTGCCACTAGGTCATGTAAGTGACCCTTTCTTGTGTAAATGACGGTAACTATAACTCAAGTGACACTAGTAACCCGTGTAAGTGAGCCTCTGCTAAACCACTCATTTTTAAATTCTGCAGCGTAGAATTATTTTCAGCATGCAACTTCTCTAACTCACTCATTTTATGATTGACAGAATATTTATAATCAAATAAATCAAATGAAAATAATTTGGTCAAAGCAAGAATCTCATTACCGTATTTTCCGGACTATAAGCCGCTACTTTTTTCATATGTTTTGAACCATGCGGCTATTCTGTGGATTTTTTTCCACCACTAGGGCCGCTCTAAGCAGATATAATTTTTATAAGTTTTAATCAGCAAAGTTGCTGGTGTTAAAATACAGGTTAGGAAAATAACTATTTAGTTACATACATGTACATTTACAATTCAAAATCGTTCAGTTCCTGTAGTAAATACAGTGAACCCTGGTTTATCCCGGTAGATAAGTTCCAAGCCCCGACCACATAGGTGAAAATCTGCATTTACGTATTTATTTAACACGTATTCAGACTTTTAAAACAATTTTTTCACGTAGTATTCTTTACTAAAGTAATGTTAACAAACATCGCAGTACAAAAATCACAGGAACAGATGTCTAGTAATAATGGCAAGTAAGTGTACATACTTGACATAACATAAAAAAGCAAAAGATTGTTAAGCAGATACATACAGTACAAGGGAACGAATGTCAAGCAATAAAACATTAAGTGTTTTATTGTTTTATGCACCACGTAAAAAAAGAAAATGTATCATGCTACCAATACTATAAAATTTCATACATTCATTCATTTAACGAATACAAGCGAAATAAAAATTATTGCACCACGTAAAAACGAAAATTTTTTATGTGTACAGTAACGGAATGAAATATTCATTAATAATATACGTAGCACGCGTGGCCGCAGAAATATAAATTTTTAAAGTGTTTGAATGGGGGAATATCAGGCGCGAGCGGCAGAGGGGGAGACGTCCGACATTGCTGACGTCCGACATTCGCATCTCCACGCCAGACGCGTCCGCAGAGGCCCTTCTCCGGCCGCTACCAGATGCGCGGGATACCTACGAGACGCGCAAGTGTGACGCATGGCGCGAAACCCGCTTGGAAGCGCAAGAGACAGCGGGATGCGCGGTGGTGCACAAATATATATTTCTTTTATTATTTATGCATACCTAATTAAAAAATCAGAGAAGCCGTGAATCCGCGAACATATGCAATAAAGAAAAAAATCTAATCCAAAAACATACATATCTGTGGCTTGCAAAACTCTCCAGGTTTGGACTGAAACCCTTGTTCCCTGTCAGGTAATGTTGTCCCCAGTAGTGTCCAGTGAACAACTGGAAAGGGAACTTTTTTTAATAGAGTGGATGCGGCTTGTATGCAGGTGCGGCTTGTTTATGTTTTTTGTTTTTTTCCGAAAATAGAGCTGATGCGGCTTATATACAGGTGCGGCTTATAGTCCAGAAAATACGGTAGTTGGGTGATGGCACAGTGATGGAATTTCAATGATGGAATCTTACCGATTGTCGTGTAGATTTCTCTGGGCATCTGAGGATGACATAGGAAGCAGACACTTTGCCAGTCCAGGAACAAGGTAATTTTGCTTGGCAGTTTACTTTTAAACAAATTTAATGATGTTTTTTTTAAAGATTGTTTTTTGCTTTTATATTGTCACCAGCATTATTGTTGCATGCACTTGAAAACTGTTTCTTGTAGTGTGCTGTATTCAGAACAATCAGTAATTCTGTTACTCTTAAGCACAAGAATCACTTACTAAAAACAATTTCACAAATGTGATTTACTATATGCCGGATGTGTTTTAAATAATGACAATCATTTAGTGTTCTGGTTATGACAGTATAATACTTGGATATTAAAAAAAAAAAGCAATTCAAATGTAAAAACTTGCCATTGATCTTGTGACAACAGCTCTGAATGTGACTGATACTGTGTCTCTTATGTGGATCCTGACTGATGCCACGACGTTTCACCAAGACTCAACATGTTCACTGCTACTCAAACCTCCAAGTCCCAGTTCCTGGATAAAGCCAGGCAGGCTCGAGAAGAGAGGAAAGGCAGCAAAGAGAAAGAAAGAGCGGCCACGCAGATCCAGGCTCTGGTCAGAAAGTTCCTGTGCCGATGTCGACTACAAAGAGAAATCAGGTAGAAGAAGCCAACTGAGCAGGGATAAAAGGGACCAGTGTGGTGTAAGTTACTTATTACTGTTTGTAAAAAGTAATCCGTTACATTACAATATTACTGTCTCACAATTGTAATATGTTACATTACTTTTGTATTACTTTTAGGCTTCAATATGTAAAAAAAAAAAGTAATCAGTATTACTTTTCAGGTTTTCAAATTACAATAGAAGTATAAATTAACGTCCTAAAATGACAAAATGTACCTTTTACTTGTGTTTACATCCAGATGGTGAATTATTATATGTGACAAATAATTTTTGTGCAGTGCGTAGTTACGGCAGGCCAGGCGGAGCCAATAGCTGCGGACCTCGAGCTCAGAGTGGCGTTACAAAATACAACACTAAGTTAAGGACAAACAATATACGTGTCTATTCACAAAGAGGAAATGTTACATTATTGATTTATTGTCTTGAGTGTGAAAAGTTTGATGTAACGCAATCGTTACTTAGCATGTAGCGAGTGATATATTCTCGAAAATACAAATAGTAATGCATTATACTACTGCGTTACAGCAAAAACGAATCTATTATTGTAATATGTTACTTTTGTAACGCGTCTCATCCAACACTGAAAGTGATACACTGGAGTAACTGATGACCAGTGTTGGGAGTAACGCGTTACAAAAGTAACATTTTACACTAATATATTACTTTTTGCTCTAACGCGGTAGTGTAACAGTTTTTTCAGTAATATATTACTCGTTACATGCAAGTAACGCTTGCGTTACATCAAACTGTTCACTTTCAAAATAATAAATCAAACATTTAATATTTCCTGTTCGTAAATAGACACGTAAGTCATTCCTCTCGCCTTTCGCTGGTGGAGCGTTGTATTTTGTAACGCTGCTCTGAGCTCGAGGTGTGCAGCTATTGGCTCTGAGCTCGAGGTGTGCAGCTATTGGCTTTGAGCTCGAGGTGTGCAGCTATTGGCTCTGAGCTCGAGGTGTGCAGCTATTGGCTCCGACTGGCTTGCATAACTGCTGCGAAATGCTTGCGGGTCGCGGACTCACGAGTCGTGGGAAATTTGATGAACATTTAATAAACAACAGCCGAAGGTACATTCGCGAGATGGTCTTATGCGCATTGTTTCAGTTTTGTAAAAAACAAGAACAGTGTGGTGAAATGCGACCGCTGTAAACGCAAAACAATGGTCGACATAAAAAACAGCACTAGCAATTAAATAAAAGGATATGCCATTAGACCGCTCGACCTGGAGAGAAAGAAAACAGCAAAGACAATGTCCTCTGCAATTAACGGCGAGAAAGCAGGACAGTATTGTGTGGCAAGTCATTCAAAATGAATAAAACCCACAGAAGTTTACAGAGTCATGTTGTGTCTGATATCAAATATACCCAGGTTATTCACAGATATTGGAGGAAAGTCGCTTTATATCTACCATACTTTTAACACGTATTAATGTTAATTATTAGGGTTGCCAAGCGTCTTTTCCCTAGACATCCGATCGGATTTTATAAATTGTCCGGTTAATGTTCACTAATAGTGACATTATAGTTATTATTAGGTATATTGTTGAAGCTGGATTTTCAAACAAAAGAGTTGATATTTAGAACTTTATTTCACTTGATTAATTTATTGTGAAAAAAAATCGGACTAAAATTGTTACAAATTTAAGTTTTTCCTTTTTTTTTTTTTTTTTTTTTAGAATATTAAAGCATGTTCATTAACCTCGAAGCCCGTCTAAAATTTGTCGAGGCCGCGCCGGTTTTCCTCTTTTTTGAAAATCTAAATATATGGTCACTCTACAATTATAGACTATGTATATTGCAGCTTGGATTGGCCACAGTCACTAGGCTACATAACTATGCATTCTACTGGATGTAACAAACTACTGTACAAGTAAAAGGTACACTTTGTTATTTTAGGTTAATTTTTTAGTTAATTTCTACTTGGTGAAAGTAACTTAAAAGTAATACAGAAGTAATGTAATATATTACATTTATGAGACAGTAATATTGTAATGTAACTTATTACATTTTTCAAACAGTAATAAGTAATATGTAATACATTACAATTTTGAAGTAACTTGCTCAACACTGCTGATGACAACGGTTGTGGTTTGAATGTGATCGACAGCTGTATCTGAATTGTCTTGTTTTAGGGAGGAAGTGGATGAGTTCTTAGCCGTCAGCGATGCAGGAGGAGCGAAGAGAAATGCGTTGTCCATCTTCAGAATCACCAGGAAGTTGCTTTTCATACTGAGCAAAGCTGATAAACTGGTGAGTGTGATGGAGAGAAGTGTGTCCGGTGCAGGCTGAGCGCGTGTGTCCTTCCTCTGCAGCGCTTTGAGAAAATGTGTGGGATCATCCTGAGCAGCATGGAGGTGGACAACGACGCTAAAGTGAGTGCGTCTGAGCATGTGTTGTTTGGCCTGCCATCTCATTGTCTCGTTCTCTAGGTGTGGTACGTGTCTCTTGCCCTGTCCAAAGATCTCACCATTGTCTGGCTGAAGCAGATCAAAGATGTGCTCTGGGTCTCCAGCGAGTTCCTCAAGAAGCTGAAGGTTTGAATGACAGGGTCACGCAATGTGTTATTCTCATGGTTGATTTTAAACTAGATGTTTGTTTGTAGGGATGCACCGAAACCGGTATTGGCAGGGTTCTTACGGCTGCTTGAAATCCTTGAAAATGCTTGAATTTTAAATTCAAGACCTCGGGACCGTATCCGAGCTTAGGTGGTTCTCTCCCGCTTAGGTCTGGTTTCTTGCTTTGGATTCACAGATTCCGAGAGTGAAACAGAGAAAGAGACAGACAGAAAAAAAGACAGATAAATAGTCTGTGAACAAACAGTTAGTGATCACTATGATCCAGGTCTGATTAAAAGTGCAGAAAGTGGGAAGCACGAACACCTTTATTGTTGCTGAACCAGAGGGAAAGCGTTTCTGCGTTTACAAACTAAAACACACTTTGCTAAAAATAGAGAAGAATATCTAATTTCTTACTTTTGAATGGTTAGAATACATTTCAGTAGACCTTACTAACATTATAAGACAAATTTTGTAATGTCCATTTTTCTTTCCACCAATAGCAGAAAACTTTCCCGCAAAATGGTAATGTTTCATGTTGATTGTGTTTAGATTGTGAGATTGTGCTTAAAACATATACTTTTGTGAATGAACATTTAACATTTTTTAAAGTGAACGAGCACTTCAAATCAAATCAAATTTATTTATATAGCACAGATTTTTACACAACCGTGGTTGATCCAAAGTGCTGTACAAGGTAAGGAAAAACGATAAAAAGAATAATAAAACCTCATCAGCGTGATAAAACTCATAAAACAAGGGTACAAATGAGAACAGTTAAAATATAGATTAATTAAACAATTTAACACCAAGTTCATATACAAGTACACAGCATCAATCAAAAGCCATCAAAATAGATTAATTAAACAATTTAACACCAAGTTTATATACAAGTGCACAGCGTCAATCAAAAACCAGTGAGTAAAAATAAGTTTTTAAATTAGATTTAAAATCATCTAGTGACGCGGATGCTCTGATGTAGAGAGGTAAACTGTTCCAAAGTTTCCAAAGGAGCAGCTGTGGAGAAACTGCAATCACCTTTTGTTTTACAGCGGAAACGGGGGACAGATAAAAGTAACTGATCATTTGACCTTAGTGACCTGGAGGCTGTGTAGGGTTTGATGAGTTTGCAAATGTAATCTGGGGCAGAGTTGTGTAGAGCCTTGAATGCAAAAAGAAGGATCTTGAAATCAACGTGTAATTTTATAGGAATCCAGTGCAGTGAGGCGAGGACAGGAGTGATTTGGTCCCTTTTCTTAGTTCCCGTTAAGAGTCTCGCTGCAGCATTCTGAACTAGATGTAACCGAGCCAGTGGAGATTGAGGTAGACCAATGTACAATATTGTAAAACAGTTACAATAATCTAGATGAGATGAAATTAATGCGTGAATTATAATTTCAAGGCTGTCCCGAGTTAAAAAAACGTTTAACCTTAGCAACTGATCTCAGACGAAAAAAGCTACTGCTAACAACACTGTTTATGTGCTTTTCAAAGTTGAGATGTGGATAAAAAGTGGACCCCGAGGTTCTTTGCGTGATCGTGCACGTTACTTCCTAAGGAGCCCAACTGAGCTTTAATGGAAACATTGGCAGCTGCGGGACCAAGCAAAAGCACTTCAGTTTTACTTTCGTTTAGCTGTAAAGAGCTTGCTCTCATCCAGGTCTCGACCTCACTGAGGCACAAGAAGAGCAGCGAAAGGTCATCTCCTGGTTTGATTGGGAGATATAGTTGGAGGTCATCGGCGTAAAAGTGGTAATTAATATTGTTAATTAATATTTCCGTAGTATTGAGCTCAGAGGAAGCATATAAATACAGAAGAGTAGGGGTCCAAGAATGGAACCCTGAGGGACACCACACTGGATAGGTGCAGCAGGAGAGGTAAAAGTGTCGATATTTACAGAGAAGGTTCTCCCTTTCAAATATGAGGTGAACCACTCTAGTGCTGAGCCCTGAACCCCGACAACACTGTTGAGTCGATTTAGGAGAATATTATGGTCTACTGTGTCAAACGCAGCACTCAAGTCCAGCAGTATAAGGATGACAGAGGAACCAGCATCAGAAATTTGTAAAACTATTTGTTGATTGCGCCAGATTTGTGAGAACTGGGTCATACGAGAACTGTGATCTAATAGCTTGCACTTTCTGAACAAAAAATTCAGAAAATTGTATACAAGTCTCAAGACTGACATTAGGAGCTGTGTGAGCAGTAGGATTAAGAACAGAGTTTATAGTTCCAAAAACAATTTTAGGCCTGCTTGCGTTTTTCTCAATCAAGTCAGTGAAATATTTGCCTTTTGCCTCAGAATTTTGATATGAGACTAAAGAATTTAAAAAAAATTGATAGGAAATCTGAAGTCCATCTTTTCTCCAACTGCGTTCAGCCCTCCTACACTCTTATCTGAGAGCCTGGGTGAAAGCGTTTAACCATGGTTGAGGACTGATCTTAAACTTTTTTCGCTTAAGAGGAGCAACTGTGTTCAAAGCAGTATAACAGGCAGAATTAAATGATTCAACCAGCAAGTCAGGAACCACACTAGATGTCAGAGGGGATTTTGAAATAAACTCAGAGTAGGACTCACAGAATTTAACAGCAGTATTATAGTGAAACACACGAGAGTATTTTACAGGACGAGATAAAATAGACTGAGAATACTATATAACAGGCTCAAAGATAACAGGGTAATGATCGGAGATGCCAGCATCAGAAACTTCTGAGATGTGTGCAGAAAAAATGTGGGTCCAGTAAAGGTCCAGTGTATGAACTCCATTATGTGTAGAACCAGAGACATATTGTACAAAATTGAGTGAGTCTATAAGGCTTGTGAAGAGTTTAACCATGTGTTTGGATGGGCAGCAGACATGAATCCCCCAGCACCAACATTCTGTCAAAGCGAGACATTTGAATAGACAGAAATTCTCAGAAATCATAAATAAATGTTGGGCTGAGTTTAGGTGGTCTGTACACTAGCACACAGAGCAAAGGGCCATTAAAGTCAATTTTCAATTGTCGGGGGGATAGTTCATCCAGGGATGACAGATCACCATTTTTAGTTAAACCAGGTTTCAGTTAAAAACAGAAAGTCCAGGGCACGAGAGGTTAAAAAGTTATTTAAAATGAAAGTTTTGTTTGCTAGTGACCTGGTATTCACTAGAGCCATTTTGATGAGGGGTTGGGTGACAGTTGGCGGTGTTGAGATGCCTGATCAGACATAAGGCTTAAGGTTTACTTATCCAAGTTTACAGCGTGGTTTTGTATGTCCTCGGCGATAGGAGGATTAAACAGCGGGTATCACACATCCGATGGCTGGGGTAGTGGGAGCAGTGGTTGAACATTTTCTGCTACGGGAGCCGCGATGTGTATATAGCGAGGCCAGCGGGCGATTCCAAGGGTGATACAATGATCGCGCAGTCCGTCACTCAGTTTTGGACGAGTTTCACTTCAAACAAATGTGGACAGCAAATTATGCTCAGCCAAATTGTCCAGGGGCTTAAATGTAGCGCGCTTCACACAAGTCATTTAAACAAGCACATATAATCGCAGCACGACAACAAGTAGAAAGAGCTTGCCTCTAAACCAACACAACTCACGCTGCAGCAAACTCTTGCAAGAAGAGAGAAAGATGTAACTTTATTCAAATATTGTGCACTAAATAGCAAAGATTTATTATCAAATCATATGCTGTCCAAAACGGCAGATTTTACAACAAAGTGAAAAAAAATTCCTGAGTTGCACGGTCACTGTTTAAATATTTTTTTCATTAATTTATATTTATATTGTATGATTTATATTCTATAATAAATTGCACAACAACATGCAATCCGTTTTAAATAAATGTTCCTAATTCCAAACTAGCCCTTAGCTTTTTTTTGTTAAATGATTTGACTTAAGCTGTTACCTATAAATTAAAATCATGTTTTTATTACGTATTTGGCATCGATAACGGCGAGTGCTGAAATATAAGTTGTCATACTCGTTTTCCAAAAAGTGTGGTATCGGTGCATCTCTATTTGTACGGCTTTAGGAGAAATGCAACAGCTGCCAAATGTGCACGTAATGAGTCATAAAGCCTCTGTCACGGCTCGTCTCATGGTCGGATGCACTTGTAGGTCAGACGTTGTTTTGAACAATGTTCATTTGTGTGGCTGTTGTGCTCCGGCGCAAGTGAGATGGATCTGCAACCCAGCCGTTGCAGGATCAAATTGAGGTAGCCCACTGCTCCGGGTTTTGGATGAGTTTAATGCAGAGCACCACTTTGCTTTGGTCCTTAGTGGAGATATTGTACAACTCAATCTCTCTCCTCCTCTGTTTCCTGTTTCCGCAGCCTGACATCATGCAGGACAATAAGCTGGTGACCTTGTACCTGACAATGCTGATGACCTTTACTGACACGTCCACCTGGAAGATCACTAAAGGGAAAGGTTTGTTCTTAATTCCACTATTAAAGAAAGTCAGGAGCTGCTGGACTTTAGGCAAAGTTTGCCAGACACAAGACAGTATGAGTATTGTTTTTTTTTCTCCCACTGGGCACGGTGAGAAAAGGGGAATTCAGCTTTATTCATACTAAATTTAATATACTAGAAACACCAAAACGCTAAACCCAGTTCTGCACAACATCGACTGTAGTTATGGTACGCAAATATAAGCGCCCCTTTTTTTTTCTTATCAATGCGCACAATAAAAGCGCCCAAAAAAATCACAAATGTAAATACGTCGTCTTTATGCAGCGGTCCTCTTATCTTTCTTTAAACAATGGTTTCGGCAGACATTCATATATGCTTTTTTGGCTTAATAATAGAAATAAAGAAACATTAGATTTATTCTTTTAGATTAGTTTTTAGAATATTATAAAATATCGTAATAACTGTAATAAAAAACATGTTACATCCGCCATCTCTAATCTCGCAATAACAGTGACGTTGCCGGATCAGCTACAACATTTGGCCCGAGTATAGTGAAATAATTTAATATAAAGAGACGATATTTTCTCGACGACGCCCTTCGTAAAAGGAAATGTTTGTTAACAGAGTCATTCCTAAGTGGAGGTACTGTGTCAGGTGTGTGTCTTTAGTGTTTTCTATTTAATTTAATTAACTTAAATTTAATTAACCTCACAATGTTGCAATGTGTTTCAGGAGAGGCCCTGAAGCCTGCTTTAAACCGGATTTGTGAGAATATAATGGGGCATCTCAACCAGAAGGGCTTCTACTCTGTTCTTCAGGTACTGCTCATCTAATCAGAGTCTAGAGAACCAGTCTGAGCTCCAGCTTTGGATCCCTTCTGTCATTTTCAGATTCTGCTGACTAACGGACTGGCGCGCTCCAGGCCGTCGCTGTCTAAAGGAACCCTGACGGCCATCTTCACTCTGTCCCTCAGGTCGGTCGCTTTATTCCCAGATTGTCTAATTCTGTCCGTTTACATCTGTTTCGCTGAAAAAGACTTCCATGATGTCCCGCTGTCTTTCAGGCCTGTCCATGCAGCACATTTTTCAGACAATCTACTGAG
>CM051502.1:7844216-7909723 GCA_028031935.1 Paedocypris micromegethes
AATCAATTCAATTTTAAAACGGTGTCTGACATTTTAAAAGAAAAAAACATGCTATTTGAAGGTTCTTTTTGCATAAAAATAAATCAAGTACACGACGCCCTTATATGTTCCAGTGCGTTATTTATCTTTAAAAAAGATGAATATATTTATCTTTTGGTACAACTGTGTTTAATTTTGAATGCCTGTTTAAATACAAATAAATTCTATTATATTTTAGCTACAAACTACACACACTTTAAAAAAATGAACAAACGTTGACTGGTCAACGGGTTGGGGACCACTGTCCAAACCGACTTCCCTCTTGCACGCTGTCGTATTAAAATGTGTGTGTGTGTGTGTGGTTGCAGTCTGAACGAGTCGATGCCGCTGGTGACCAGGCAGCTGCAGTGTCTGTGGGGAGTTCCTGTCATCTGCACCCTCTTCTGTGATGTTCTCAGCAAGAAGCTGGAGACACAGGAAGCCTCCCCCTCAGCCCCTCCCCCTCCCAGCGCCCTGCCAAACAACCTGCCCGTCAAGAGTGAGTCAGTACTAAGTTACTCTAATACACAGGTGTAGAGAATACCTGCAAAACATACTTGAGTAAATGTACAGATGCCTTGTTGTAAAAATTACTCCATTACAAGTTACCAATTGCAAGAAGACTTAAGTAAAAGTCGTAAAGCATCCAATTTTAAAAGAACTAGTATTTTACTCTTTTTACCTAAATTTACTGAATTTAGGCTCCAAAAATGTATTGATGTATTTACGTGTGTTGGTAAATTAAATTACTTCGCAATCCGTCACCTATGTGCTTAGATATTAAAAGTAGTGCTGTCAAAGTTAACGCGTTAACGCACATGATTAATTTTAAGTGCTTAATCGCATCAAGTACTTTTAACACCATTAATCACAGTTGCATTTTTTTTTACTGTTGGTTTGGCAACGTGCAATGAATAAAACCAAGAGAGCCTCCGCTGTCTCCAGGTGCGGCTCATTAAGATCAGCAGCTCACAGTCATTGAGTTCAGGTGTTATCATTTAGGCACAAAGTGTTTAAGTGACACTGACCTACTTTTCCCCTCTCAGCGAGCAACACAGACACAATTAATTTACAACTGCAAGTAACTTGCTCTGTTCAACAAGCCGAAGCTTTAGATTTATACGGATTAGATAAATAAACAACACTGTATTTACTTACACTTATTTTTAAAACAGACATTCTAAGCTTTATGTAGACATATGTTTCATGTTAGAGTGATAACTATTAAGTTACAGTTCTTTTTCAGCTGACAAAGAGAAGGCAAAAAACGCTTCACGTTTTAGTTATTAGTTATTATTATTAATTTTGTTATTGTTATTATTTGTTTTTTTTAAACAAATAATAAAAAATCAAAAAGCACAGCGTCCTATTATTAAGAGTGTAACCTAAAAAAACAGTTTTCAAACTTTAAATTGATGAATAACTCTTCTATGTAAGACCAAAATTGTCTTTTTTTGTGTGTTTTATCATAGTGCGACTCGACCTCGGAGGGTTAAAAAACAAAGACAATACATGCAATTTGAACAAAAGTTATACTACATTATTTTACAGTATTTAAACGAGTGTTTTTTTAGTGTTGAGTTTACATTAATTTACATATTACACCTCAATATACAATATTACAAGCTATAGTCATTTAATCGCAATTAATTTGGTTAGGGAAGTGCGATTAACTAGTTTAAAAAAATTTAGCGTTTGATAGTCCTTGTTACGCGCCCCAGTGTGTCTAGGGGCACTGGACAAGTAACATAAAAAGAAATAATAATAAAGGGTGGTTGTGCGTTTAAAAGGCAATGAGAGTGTTAGCACTCCAAAAGTAAAGATCACCAGACACAAATACGGATCACACTCCCTTTTTATTTTCACAAAACACAAAATAACAGCTGGAACCAAGCTCCGAGAGGGGGTACAGGCCAAAATAACAAACAAAAAAACACCCACTAACTCAATAAGAAAACTAAATAAACTACAAACAAAATGCGCACCAAAAGGAAAAACAGCCAACTAAACTCATTCCCTGACTAACACAAAAACAGGAGAAAAAAAGGGGATCAAAGAAAATGGCAACCCACCTCTCTTCCGGGGTAATCTCCAACTTAACAAGTTAGGGAGTGGTCCAAAAACTAAGTGAACAGGGAATAAAAAAAATGGGCAAAGGGGAATAACTGCACCACACACCACAATGAGGGTAACAGCTTCGACAACGTTTTACAATACACCATCAACTCCTCAGAGCACCACACACAACCCACCACCATCAACTAAGCAATGGAGATTTTATATCCTGGCCTCGCCTTGATTCTCCAATCAGGCCACAGGTAGCAAACAGCCCTCAGGTGCAGCTCGTCAGCTCAGGCTGGGAGAGGGAGAGAGAGAGAAAGAGGGAAAAGCAGGAGGAGGACCAAAAAAATAACAAAACGTCCTGGGAGTAACAGTCCTATTTAAAAAATACACAATAAGAACAACAAATACATAATAAACAAGCGATTGCCATGTCAGATTGAATCGATGCAGTAACGTGTAGGATTGTCATCTGCTGATCACTTCGTCTCTCGCTCGCCGTTTGCCGCTCGACCACAAAAATTAAAACCTCTTTTTTTTTCTTTGCTTTATTCACACAGAACTCGTTGTCTATGTTTTTTTAAATACCTGTTATGTAACATGTTTTTTAAACTACTTACATTATTACATTGTACTACAATATTTTACCATTGATAAAAACAATTTGTCTGAATTTACGGATCCTTGAAACGGATTATGGCTTTTACACGCAAAACGCGGTCCAGATAACGAAATTTCTTTTTTGCTGTCAGCACGAATTAATTTCGAGGTACCACCGTATGAGGTGCAAAATACGAGTATATTGAGTACACTTTAAAAATCTTTGTAAATTAATAATATTATTGTTATCTATTATTAATATTTTTTACTTATTAGTATTGTGGCTACTTTGTACTTGTTCTGAGAATCAAAAATATAAGCAACATTTAAATTCACGCAATCAATAAAGTACAAGTACTAATACAAGTATAAATACTATGCTCAGTGTTTCAATGTCTAAAAAATGTGTTTCTTTGCGCGTTCGTCGCATTTATTATACATATGTATATGTACATATTATACAAAATGTACAAAAAGTCCTAAAATGTACTCAAGTACTTTACACGTGATGGTTGTCTTATGTAGTAAAGTTATTTTCAGGAAGCAAGAGTGTCTGCCTTGAGTGACGGTGAACTCTCTTCACACTCAGATCTGTTCAAGCGAGCTTTTCAGAAGTCTGCGTCTGTGCGGAACATCCTCAAGCCGGTGGGTGGGAAGCGCGTGGACTCGGCCGAGGTGCAGAAGGTCTGCAGCATCTGTGTCCTCTATCAGACGGCCCTCACCACGCTCACACAGATTCGCCTGCAGATTCTCACAGGTAACTGACATCATGGGGACAGTTGTAGCACCGTGGTAAGGAATGTTGCTGGTTCTACTCCAAGTCTGCTAGGTTCCACAACTATTTGAATACAGAAATAGATAGATGTCATTGTATCACATGGTTACAATGTAATACTATAGCTTCTCTGTTTGGTGCAAGAAGAATATACACACTGAATAACCAATATAAATAAGTACAATATATTAAGATATATGGTATATGCAATATTAAATATTTGACTTCTGACTTGTAGCATTCTGTTGGCAGACCTGCATCTAATTGTTCTAGACTTATTCTCTCCCATGTTCAGTCTGATTAAACTGATTTTTGGTCCAAATAAGTGAATAATTTTACACCAAGTAATTATTTATAATTTATTTCGGTTTGAAAAGTCAGTTGGTCCTATTCATTGAAATTTTACAGTGGTACCCCGACTAACGAATGTCCTTATTAACAAAAAACCAGAGTAACGAAATGCATCGGCGCGAAAATTTCGTCCCGAGTAGCGAAAAGAATTCACCATACGCAACGAACGCATCATGGTCTTACCGCGAGCAGGCATGAATGAAAGCCCAGAAGTGTAAAAATACTTGTTTAATCCTCACGCACATCAAATAAACAAGAAACAACAACAAAAGCACTGGTTAGTTTCAAATGTATTGCTTCCAAAATATAAAATGAACTAGTACAGTATTCTCCTACAATGGATTCTGCGCGGTCTCGCCACATGCGCTGCGGAACTTCTCATCTGCGCCGCGCTTGCTGTTATTGAGAGAGAGAGAGAGAGAGGAGCGCACACACGCACACACACACTCACACTCACTCAGGGAGTTTGAAGCAGTTTCAAGTGGGTTAGTCACTAACTGGGCGTTACACTCTATATAGTCTGGGCGGAGGAACATTCTGATGACGTTTGTTCTGCGTCGGTGTGACGTCACTTCAAGCCGGTCACCGTTCATGTTTCCGCTGTATTATTATAAACTGTACCTTTATAAACAATTACCAATGGGCAATTTAAACAACCACTTTGTAACATGTTTTTATTATATTTATTAACAATAGTTTATCAATTTACAAAAAAACAAAAAATGTACATACAAAAAAAATGTTTGTCTAAATTCACGAGAACTCGTGGCACGGATTAGACAAATTGCATGTATAATGCGGCTCAGCTAACGAAATTCCCTCCTAAAGAAACGGCCGTCGGAACGGATTAATTTCGTAAGTCGTGGTACCCTGATTTATGAAATGAATCCCTGCTGAGAGCCGTTTTATTAGCTGAGACGCATTTTACATGTATGTGCTACTTCTTCGTAATTTCAGACAAACATTTTTTATAAAGCATAAAGTATTGGTCATAAATGTAATCAAAACATTTTACATGGCAGCTGTTTATTTTGCCCTTTGGCAAGTATTTATAAAGGTACAGTATATAATGATACAGTAGGTGTGTGTGGTAAACCGGTATTAACTTTGTGCCACGATATGGATTTTGCAATATTACAATATCATAAATAAATGAAAGGAAGGTTTTATTCTTCTGTAACCAGCTAAACAGTTTCCAGCAGTGCTAACATGATCAAACAAAGCTTTTACAATCTAAAATCTCTCCTTTTTCTGGAACTGGGCCTTGTTACACATATACTAATACTAAAATCTCAAAGCGCACGTCTGAATATGTAAGAGGATTGTTGCTTTTTATTCATTTGATTGTTTGGTTGTTGGTGTTAAGTAAATGGCTATGATTATCACTAAGACTAGGA
The DNA here is from genome assembly GCA_028031935.1 of Paedocypris micromegethes. Classification (NCBI taxonomy): domain Eukaryota; kingdom Metazoa; phylum Chordata; class Actinopteri; order Cypriniformes; genus Paedocypris; species Paedocypris micromegethes. Next base: position 7,849,419 of record CM051502.1, read on the forward strand.
CAAGACAAAGTCAAAGACCAGTGAGCAAGCACATATGAGACAGTGGCCAGGTAAAAAACCTCTCTAACGAGGAAAAAACCCTGGGGAGAACCCGGCTCACTGCTGCCTGTCTCCTCTGGCATTCTAACACTACAAAATCAGTGCGTTGGTTGTTCCGCGCCATTTTAATGATGGTTCCGGAAGATGTTTCCCTCGTCAGTGGGAAAGAGGCGGCACATTAGCAATGTATAGAGTGTATTTCTGATGAGTTGAAAGTTATTTGCATTGACAAAAACAGTGCTTTTCTTTCAAAAATAAGGACATTTCATAGTGAGCTCAAACTTTTGTACTGTGGTGTATGTACATTTAGTTCTAAAATTTTGGTTTAAAAATCCACATGTTTCTTGTTCAGGCTTGACGTACCTGGACGAGCTACTGCCGAAGCTGTGGGCTTTTATCTGTGAGCTCGGCCCTCAAGGAGGCCTCAGGCTCTTCATCGACTGTCTGAACAACGACACGGACGAGTCCAAGCAGCTGCTGGCCATGCTGATGCTCTTCTGCGACTGCTCCAGACACCTCATCACGTGCGTCTGCCCAACCACTCGCTTTTAAAACCCAGTTTAAGTGATGGAAGCTTTACTTTTTACAGAAATAGGACCTACCGTATTTACTCGACATTACGTCAATGGTTTTTCCCTAAAATTCCGGGCTCAAAGTGGGGAGCTCGACTTCTAGGCGCGGTCTAGCAAAATTTAAAATCTTTTTCTTAGAACAGAGCACCCTTTCTTGTAAAGTAAACAACATAGAAAAAAGCTCTGTAATTCAATTAACATTTATAACATGAGTTAAATAAATCTTACAAAAAACAAGGCTTTTCGTCATATCGGTAAATATCTGTCGGCACCAAACGGATCCGGAAACAAGCGCTCCTCAGCTCACACACACACACACACACACACACACACACACACACACACACACACACACACACACAGAGCTATTGTTCAAAAGTAAAATCCATAAAAACTCCATTCACTCCATTACTGCATGTCTTCCCTGTAAACAAAAACTGTGTGAACACGGATGTGAACAATACGCGCCGACCAGCCTCTTGTTAACCTGAGCGCTGTCACCAAATCACTGCTTGAGTCACCACATAATGTGTTTCTGTTAAAACTATTTTGCTTTTCAGATGTGTGTGATTTATTTAAAAATAAATAAATACTGAAATATTTAAATGTGTTTTTTCAGAATCAGCCCATCAAGAGAAGGTGTCAGGGCAGATTGCACAGAATCCCACTTATGACACCCAACTGGTTCTTTCAATGCTAAAATGCACATTTACTCCGTTTTCTTTTAACAAATTTTACCTTCATAAGAAACAGTAGTTCTTTGCTGTATGTGTTGTGTTGGGAAAAATTAATGTTTAATTTATACTTTAAGGGGTACTTCTTGTCCTATTTCGGGTAGTAATGGAAACTGAGTGATCAGGGGGCGGGGCATCGTCTTCAGAAGTTTCAGAAGTCCCCTTTAGTGTCCCAATGGACCCCAAATAACTGGAGCCGACTATATATGAAACCAAAATTGGGTTTCTACTCAATTTTGTATTTCTATTTTTTCTAGTTCTGTCAAACGATTAATTTTTTTAACTAGTTAATCACACTTCCCCAACCAAAAAGCGCAAAAAATACATAATTTATTATAATAATTTAAAATGTATTATAATAAATTATAATTTTTTAAATAATAAGTATAGAAGCGTGTAATATTGAAGTGTAAAACATAAATGAATGTAAACTCTAAACTAAATAAACACTCGTTTTAAAACTGTAATATACCGTTTTTGATTAAAGAAAACAATGGGTAAGCCGGTCATAACAATAAAAAAAAATGTATTGAGCAAAAGAGAACACAGATATGTATTTGTATATTTGTGTGGCAAAAGTATGGCACTGATAATTAGTCTAGCTGAAAACGCTGATTACACATTTTTAACTAAAGGAACCAAAATGATCACATATTCATATCAAAAGGAGCAAAAGGAACAAAACAAAGCTGGAAGTCAACTGAAACATCACTGTACTCATCATATTTCCGTTAGTATTCATCATCGTGCTGCTGTCCACAACAAGGAACATATGAGCATTTTACCAACTTAACGTAACGTAAAAAAAAAACGTAAGTGGGGGAAAAACGGAAGTGTTAATAAAATTTGACCCGATAAACAAATTAATTGCTTAATTAAAGTTAATTTTGACGGCCTTAATTTTTTTCACGTTTCTCTCATTTCTTTCCCCCATCTTATAAGCGGGTCTAAACAGAATTCCGCAATCTCACAGCTGAAGTGGGGGGGGGTGATTTTCAAGCGAGTAAATACGGTATTTCACTAAACCCTTTCATCCTAATCTATAGCATTCGTCAGTTCTTTTTATGCAGAAGAAAGTGTTTGGGTTGTTTTGTGGCCTGACACATAATAAAAAAGCATCATTGCAATAAATACATGTATAATTACAGCAATAATTGTCTATGGCGCTACCCCAATTTTGACTTTTGCACGTTTTGCTGTGATTTGTCACAGAATCCTGGATGACATCGAGGTTTATGAAGAGCAGATTTCTTTTAAAATGGAGGAACTCGTCACCATTTCCCTATTTCTCAACTCGTTTGTGTACAAGATGATCTGGGATGGAATTTTAGGTAAGAGACCTTTCCAATTCAGAACTCGTTTTAGGAGCTCACTAATGAATAGACTGTGCATTGTATTGTCTGTATGTATTTTTACAAACCATCTCTGTCTTTGTATAGAGAATGCCCGAGGGGAGAAGCTGGACTTGTTTCACAGTGTTCATGGGTGGCTGATGGTTCTGTACGAGCGGGACTGTCGCAGAAGATTCACTCCTGAAGATCACTGGCTACGCAAGTGTGTACTACCGTATTTATGCCAGTATAACCACCCGTTTTTACATTTATTTTTTTATTTTGGCGGCCTTAAAAACTTGTGGGGTGCTTATAATCGCCGATTTCAAATATTTGCGTAAATATCGATTAGATAATGGTTGTGGAGGCAGGCGAGCATATTTTTTTGTTTTTGTTAGCAATAACAGAAATAAAGAAACATTAGAAACGTTGTGACACTTAACAGAGATAAAACAACACTGGAAGAAGTAAGATTAAACAAAATACAATCATTATATTATAATATCACATTATATCAGGTAGATCGGCGTGCTAAAGGCTAACGGGATAGCGCTTGAAAAAAGGCCGGCAGCTGCAAAAGCTTCGGAACAAACAGAAAACTGTGTAAAACGAAGAACACGAGTCAAACACAATCAAATTAATCTGTCTGTTGCACAGAGAAAAACTTTTCTAACACTGTTCTAATATTTACCTCTAACAAAAACCCAGCTCAGTCAGCTTTAGTCTACGCTCTTTTAGCGCAAAGGCTCAAGGGAAGCAGTGAGCAGCAAAGCATGATGGGAGGTGTAGTATCGGTTGCTAGAACAGATTATTGTTTTATTATTTTTAAGTGAAACAACATTGAAGTGATACAAGTCACAAGTTAGGTTTGTTAAATAAAGAAAAAATAGTATTTTAAAGAGACAATTAACGTAATTTGTATTATTTTTTTACATTTTATGCCTGAAAATTCAGGGGGGTATTTATATCCGTGTAAATACGGAATATAGATTTAAACTCGAAATTTTAAATACATTACAACACAATGTTATTATTAGGAGCCTGGCAGAATGTGTTCTGCACATCCAGAGTTGCTCTTGTTCGGAACGTGATTTGGTCTTGAAATTAAATTCATTTTTTTTTATCTAATGTAGAAGATATCACAATAATGTAGAACATTTTCCTAGACGTTTCTAAAGTCAGAAACAGTATCCATAACATTATTTAACTAAACAAAATATGTGTTACTGGATCTACAGCACCGTATTAATATGGATTTGCCCTCAAACAGGGATCTGAAGCCCAGTCTGTTATTTCAAGAGCTGGAAAAGGGCAAGAAAAGAGCGCAACTGCTTCTTCAGTACATTCCCCATGTCATTCCACACAAAAATGTAAGTCATACTTGTTTCTGTAAGAGTGTACAGTGTATTCCACATTTACGCAGTGAGACAACAAACACAAAGTTGGGGGTCTGATGCACCAACGCATAACTTGTAGTCAGTGGTGTAAAGTACTTGAGTAAATGGACTTTGTTTATTTTGGCTACTTTGTACTTGTACCAAGTATTAAAAAAATATGACTTTTACTCTCTACTTGACTACAGTAGTGATTGAGTATCTGTATCTTTACTCCACTACCTTTGAATGGACACTTACGTTACTCGTTACATTGTGACTGCGCGACATGTCGGCATCTTTTGCTACCGCGGTTAATTTCTTGGTCAGACGAGGTGATATCACCATCTGCAGGATGCTGAAGGTACTGGATGCTGTTTATCACCTCAATCACGTCAACGTGAATTAGCCATTGCATTTTTTTTTAGTTTGACTGAGACTGACATTTTGTTTTTTTTTTCTATTTTGTTCTGCCATTTTGAAACATCGAGGTGTTAAGTTTCATTTTTATATTAGGAAATAAAACCTCATAAAAAATAATTTCTTGTTTTTCACAACTCTAATTTCAGTGAATTAAATTGGATACTTTACGACTTTTACTCAAGTCTTTTTTTGAATTGGTGACTTGTAACTTGTAATGGAGTAATTTTTGCCGTAAAGTATGTGTACTTTTACTCAAGTATGATCACACCTCTGCTTGTGGTTAAATTTGTATTAAACTGTCATGATAAACGTGGTCAAGTGCTTTTGGTCAATATTTGTTTTTTTCTTTTTAGCGAGTGTTACTATTCCGTAACATTGTTACAAAAGAGAAAGAGACTTTAGGATTGGTCGAGACGAGCTCCGCCTCCCCCCATGTGACTCACATCACCATACGACGCTCGCGCATGCTGGAGGTAGTGATTTGTCTCTGGTTCAGTTTGAAGAGTTCTTTTTGGACCTCATTGCCCTCCATGCTGTTTCCAGGATGGTTATGACCAGCTTCGCCGCCTGCCTGTCAACTCCATCAAAGGCGTGATCCGAGTGAAATTTGTCAATGATTTAGGAGTGGATGAGGCGGGAATTGACCAGGATGGCGTCTTTAAAGAGTTTTTAGAGGAGATCATTAAGAAGGTCTTCAACCCAGCGCTCAATCTCTTCAAGGTGCCTTTCTTATGCCTTTAAGTTCCCTTTCTCCGATCATGTTCACAATCAGCCGTTCCTTTGAACAACTAATCTGATGTTTAAATGCCTTTGATGGATTGTCAGACCACCAGTGGGAACGAGAGGCTGTACCCCTCGCCGACCTCCAGCATCCACGAAAACCACCTGCTGCTGTTTGAGTTTGTGGGGAAGATGCTGGGGAAGGCCATGTATGAAGGGATCGTGGTGGACGTCCCCTTCGCCTCTTTCTTTCTCAGTCAGGTTCTTGGTCACCACCACAGCACCTTCTACAGCTCCATCGACGAGCTGCCCTCACTCGACTCGGAGTTCTACAAGAACCTCACGTCCATCAAGGTCGGTCCCAGTGTCATGCAGACTTTCTTATAGGAGTGAAAATTTACATCACTGTATTTTCTAGTGTCCAGAGGGTATCTGTAGTATATCAAGGTATTGGGTGGGGGAGGGGTGGACATTACATTTTAGTAATGACATTGATTGTAGACAGATAGAAATTAGACACTAGGGAAGCATTGATAAGAATCTGCTATTTTTAATACAGTATATCTTTTAAAAATACCCTAGGTGTTTATTTTAAAAATGAGAGGAACACACACACACACACACACACACACACACACACACACACAGAAGCAGCAGCTTTGTTTCTGCTTTTTGTTTGTAAACGTTGTAAAACTCTTTTTTTGTCTCTTTCTCTCCCACTCGTGGACACCACGGAGAGTGAGGCTGTAAATCTAACGTGGCGTGAAACAAACGTTTACAAAAACGGAAAATAAGCAGAAACAGTGCTGCTTTATCGCGTCTTTATGGATCTCTTTCTTAGTCGAGCTGCTCTTAAAGACACAGTACACAGTGTAATCTATTAATTCAGCCTGTTAGAATGCTTTCTGTGTTTAATGTCTCCGTGTCGTCATTGATAGTTGTAACGAAACAAAAGTGTTATACCATATTAAAGTGTTTACATAAGTGTACAAAAATGAATGTGCAACGGTATCAAAATCCATATTGTCCAACTCAATACCGTTTTTTACGTTCGTATCAGTTTACTGCTTTCATATACCTTTTATGCATCGCCTTGGTTGTAAATCTGTACTTGTGTATGTTGTAGCGATATGATGGTGATGTGAGTGATCTGGGTCTGACTCTGTCTTATGATGAAGAGGTGATGGGGCAGGTAAATATGACACAATCTGTTGGTTTCCTCCACTTTTCAATGACATCAAAGTCAGACGTGTTTCTGTGTAACAGTTGGTCTGTCACGAGCTGATTCCTGGTGGGAAGACCATGTGCGTCACTAATGAAAACAAGTGAGTGTGGTGCATTTCTGTAGTAGAGTGGTACCTCACCTTACAAAAAAAATACATATACTAGTATTTATTTGTATTTAAACAAGCTTTCAAAAAATACAGTTATAACAAAATGGGAATATAAAGTGATTTAACATTTGTAACTATGGTATTTACTTTATGAGATTTGAAGTTTCTTTTTTATATCAAAACTAAAAAAATCTATGTTTTTTGTTTTATAATGTCGGACATCTTTTTAAAATTAGACTTGATTATAATTTCTCATTTATACTCTGAACAAAGAAAGTTCTACTGGCTTTCTGGTAAAACTTATAAAGTTAGTAAAGTGAAAAATACACAAACAAGTCAACTTTGGTCTTACATGTAAGTGTTATACATCAATTGAAAGTTTGAAGTACAGTGGTACCTCTCTTAACGACTGACTCCCTTAACAGAAATTCCATATAACAAAAGTTTTTGTCAATAAATATCGTTTCTATTAACAAAATTATTTCCTATAACGAGAGACGACACAATTAAGCAAGTACCGTATTTTCCGAACTATAAGCCGCTACTTTTTTCATAGGTTTTGAACAATGCGGCTTAAACAAACTATTCTGCAGATTTTTTTCCTACAAGCAGATATCATTTTTATAAGTTTTAATCAGCTGTGTTAAGGTTAGGAAAGGATCTTTTTAGTTACATACATGTACATTTACAATTAAAAATCGTTCTGTTCCTGTAGTAAATACATTGAACCCTGGTTTATCGCAGTAGATAAGTTCCAAGCCCGACGTGAAAATCTGCATTTACCTATTTATTTAACACTTATTCAGACTTTTAAAACACATTTTTTCACGTAGTATTCTTTATTAAAGTAATGTTAACAAACATCTCAGTAGAAAAATCAAAAGACGAAAGATTGTTAAGCAGTATGTACTAAAGATTTTAGATACATACAGTACAACAGAACAAATGTCAAGCAATAAAACAGTAGGTGTTTTATTGCTTTATGCACCATGTAAAAAAAACTAAAAATTATCATGCTACCAGTACTATAAAATTTCATACATTCATTCATTTACCGAATGCAAGCAAAAAAAAAATTGCACCACGTAAAAACGAAAAAGATACGCACGTATCTTCGATTGTGTGAGGCATTTTTGTGAATGAATGAAGCGCTAATTTTATCTAAACTTTAGTCACACAGAAATCATTTTCTACCTTTAAATACCTATTATGTATCATATTAAACTACATATATTACCAATATTTTATCTTTTTTATAAACATTTTGTCTGAATTTACGGATCCTCGGAACGGATTAGGGCTTTTACATGCAAAACGCGGTTCATATAATGAAATTGCCGTATAACAAAACTGCTGGCGGCACAAATTAATTTCGTTAAGAGAGGTACCACTGTACATATTTTTTTAAGCTACACGTTTAATAAAAACAGAACTTTGTGTTTTTGGTAAAAAATAATGATAATAATAATAATTAAACTAAAACGTGTGTTTTGCCTTCTTTTTGTCAGCTGAAAACGAACTGTAACTTAATAAATTCTTATCACTCTAACATGAAACATGTCAACATAAAGCTTACAATGTCTATTTTTAAAAATAAGTGTAAGTAAATACAGTGTTGTCTGTTTATCTAATCTGTATGAATCTAAAGCTTCAGCTTTTTGACCAGAGCAAGTTATTTGCAGTTGTAAAGGAACCGTGTCTGTGTCGCTGCTGAGAGGGGAACAGTGTCACTTATAAACATTTTGCGTCTGAGTGACAACACCTGAAATCAATAGCCCCTTTCACACAAACAGACATTCCCGGCAAAATACTGGTATCTTGCCTGCATGCACGTATGTGTGAACAGACAAATGCCGGGAAATTCGTTCCGAGAATATTCCGGCACGGATAGTAGTTCCCGGTATCTTGCCTGCATTCTCCTCTGTGTGAAAGCGAAATGGGAGATTCCCGGGAAAGCGCGCCAAAGTTCCGAGCGCGCTGACGTCACCCACTGCTCTGAGCCAATCAGAACATTCTGGCGTGGGCCAACAAATTCTCAAAAGAAAAACTCAATTCTCACGCGCTTCATTTCGCGCTTTCTCGGGTCTAGCCGTTCAAAAGGTATAATAATAATAATATTAATAATAACACTTATAATAATTCGGGCGGATGAAGACATTTTTCACCACATTAAAGGAACAGTTATTGATCGCGTCTCTTATGAAACAATTACCGCCGTTATTCATGTTTACAAAGGCACAGCTGATTAAAGCGTGTCGCCAGTTAATTATGTCACCAAAAATACTGGGATTTTGAAACGACTGTGTGAAAGGATCTTTTCCGTTAAAATGCAGGAATGGCAGCGCACGGCTGTCTTGGTTCTATTCATGGAACGTTGCCAAACCGAAAGTAAAAAATTGAAATGATAATGCAACTATAATAATGGTTCAAAATAATCGACGAGATTAAGCACTTAAAATGAATCACGTGCGTTAACGGGTTAACTTTAACAGCACTACTTTAAACATACATTTTACTATGTGGTGCTGGTAAACTTGAACATGGACCTTAAAACGTGCTTGAATTTTACCTTTCAGAAAGTAATAGAAAATAGTGTAGGAACCCTATAAAGCAGAAACCGGTGTATATGCTGAACATGCTGAAGCAGATGTTCTCCGCAGGATCAGCTACATCCACCTGATGGCTCACTTCCGCATGCACACGCAGATCAAGGAGCAGACGGCCGCCTTCATCAGGGGCTTCCGCAGCATCATCAACCCGGAGTGGCTGCACATGTTCTCCACGCCAGAGGTCCAGAGGCTGGTGTCCGGGGACAATGCCGAGATCGACCTGGATGACCTGAAGTGAGGCGGCGAGGACTGGTGCCAGCGCAGTGCCGGCGGTATTGATGCGCGTGTGTGTGTGTGTGTGTGTGTGTGCACAGGAAGCACACGGTGTACTACGGAGGTTTCCACAGCAGTCACCGAGTCATCCTTTGGCTGTGGGACATTCTCTCCAGCGACTTCAGCCCCGAGGAGAGAGCCATGTTCCTCAAGGTGACACACACACACACACACTCATCACCGGGACCGTGTTTGTGCGGCGCAGTGGAGAAGTTGTGGCCGTGTTTGGTTGGAAGTGTATTAGGAGTGTGTTGTGCACTAAAGTTACTTCAGCCATTGATAAGTGCACACTCACACACACACACACACACACACACAGTGAAGTAAAATGAACGCAAACACACAGAGTGACAGACAGACAGACAGGAAGTGTACAGGATGGAGATATGGATGGTGTCCTCTTCTCTCTCCTGCAGTTCGTCACCAGCTGTTCCAGGCCTCCTCTGCTCGGCTTCGCCTACCTCAAACCGCCCTTCTCCATCCGCTGCGTGGAAGTGTCCGACGACCAGGTGTGTGTGTGTCCTGCAGAGATGCTCATCCTCGAACTGTAGAGCTGCACGATTCTGGATAAAATAAGAATCGCTTTTTTTTTTTTTTTGAAAAGCACGAAAGACAATATTAAACTGTTCTAATATTTAGCAAAAATCGGTCTGGCAAAAACCGAGCTCCGTCAGCTTTTCTCTATTTTTTTCTCGTCTTTTTTTAGCGCAAAGGCTCAAGGGAACCAGTGTGCAGCAAATCATGATGGGAGGTGTAGTTCCCCGTCAAGTTTATCTTTAAGTAAAACAACATTGAATTGATACAAGTTATGTTTGTTAAATAAAGAAAAAAACAATATTTTAAAGAGAAAATGTACATATATTAGCCTGAAACAAAAAAAAAAGAAAAACTAGGGTGGTGCTTATATTCAAAAAAATACAGTAATTTGTAGGCGGGGCAAATTACTAATAATTGTGTCCTCAGATGTGGCTGTATGTGGTTTGCTGAGTGTCGTCTTGTGGTTTGAAACCTCAGTAAACACACACACACCCTTCAGAATAAAATCCTTTTTCAGTTTGTAAAATGTCGCAGTTGATATCAGACTTACTTTACCAGAACCGTGTAAATGCTGAATTAAGATGGTGAAGGAGTAGAATCGAGATGGCGACCTTCTAAGGATTCATCTCTAGCGTACTGTGTTGCGTGCAGGACACGGGCGACACGTTGGGCAGCGTCCTGCGCGGATTCTTCACCATCCGCAAGAAGGAACCAGGCGGTCGACTCCCGACGTCCTCCACCTGCTTCAACCTGCTCAAGCTGCCCAACTACAGCAAGAAGAGCATCCTGAGAGACAAGCTGCGCTACGCCATCAGCATGAACACAGGCTTCGAGCTCTCCTAACCAGGTCTCCTACACACACATGCTTCACGGTTGGAAGACGGTTGGTAAGTCCGTCTTCTCTTGAAAGCTTCAGACGTGGAAGGTCTCGTCATGCGAAGCTCTTGCTCCTCAGCATTTGAAGCCAAACCAGCTCCAATTGCCTTATACACAGCGTTCCGTGGTTCCTCAGGTCCGCGTGTCCCAGACACGAAAGCAATACTGATGCTGCAGGTCACGTGACTCCAGATGAGCTGAAGAACGCGCTTTCACTTCTCTTCTTTTTATTACCTGGAAGACTGAAAGGCCAATCGAATCAGGATGTACATATTTGATGTGTGTGTGTCTGTGTGTGTACACACTACACGTATACACGCATACGCAGGATTTGTTTTTTTTTTTTTTTTATAACACTGAATTGTTAGGAAATTGCTACAGGAAGTGACACCTCCTTGTGTAACCAGGACAGACAAAAGCACTAAAACGTTTCTCCAGCTTTACGATCACGAGAAGACTGATCTTCACAGCGTTCCACGTCATTTACCAGAGATGGAACTAAGCCATACAGGAAGAGATTCCTCCGGATTTCTCCTTGATGTCACCGGATGAATCGGGTTCAGATTTCCTACGGAAGCGTGATGTAGGAATGCCGTCAGCTTTTCTCTTCCTGTTGATCTGAATTTGACCTCTGACCTTTGAATCGCTCCACATGCAATACATATGCAATATCGTGACCCCCCCCCTCTGTCCGTTCCTCTAAACTCTCAACTGAACTTTGCTTTTGTGACTAATGTAGGAGAATGTTAAAGGTCACCAGAAAGGTCACCAGAATCACCTGACCCAATGATGTCAGAGTGCTTCTCTTCAAACCGCCGCAGCGCATGAAAAAGTCAAAGTTTGTTACAAAAGCAGCGTCTTTGTAAAGCCGTCCATGTGTACAGTCGTGTAATATATCAGCTGTTTGTTCGTCTAAACATTGAGTATCCAAATCTGAGACTTTACTAAAAGAGAAACAGATCTGCACCGTTGTTTGTCGTCTTTTGTAATGAATTTAAAACATTTAGAACAATACAAATCTGTAAATAAGTTTGAGTGTGTGTGTGTGTGTGTGTGTGTGTGTGTGTGTGTGTGTGTGTGTGTGTGTGTGTGTGTGTGTGTGTGTGTGCGGGGGGGGGGCATAGAAAAAAGAAGTAGTCTGAGGAAAAAGAGAGTGTGTATTGTGATGATTCTGAGTGTTATGAGAAAGTGTGTGTGTGTGTAGGGAGAGAGAGAGAGAGAGAGAGAGAGAGAGCAGAGAGTAGCAGGAGAATGGAAGAGAGAGAGAGAGGAGAGAAATAGGTAGTGGGTAGTACAAAGAATTGTGTTGTGTGTGTTGTGGTGTGTGTGTGGTGGAATGTTTCTGAGTGTTTATTTGAACGCGTGTGTGTCGTGAGAAATAGAAATGTTGAGGAAAAAGAGAGGTGTGTGTGACTTGTATTTTGTTCTCTGCGTGTTTGTTATGAAGGTGTTGTTGTGTGTGTGGGTGTGTGTGTGTGTGTGTGTGTGATGATGTTGTGTGAAAGGATGTAGAGTATTATGTGGGTGGTAAGTGTGTGTGTGTGTGTGTTGTGTGTGTGTGGTGTGTGTGAGTTGTGTCTGGTGGTTTTTTAGACAGGTGCGTTTGTGTGTGAAAGAGAGAAAAATAGAATTACGTGGGTGGTAACAGGTGTGTATGTGATTGTTGGGACAGAATCAATGTGAGGAAAAAGAGTGTCTGCGTGATTGTTTTGAGTGTTTCTAGAAAGCCCTGTGTGTGTGTGTGTGTGTGTGAGAGAGAGAGAAATGGAATTAGTGTGAGGAAAAAGACAGTGTGTGTGCGTGATTGTTTCTGAGTGTTTATTAGAAATTGTGTGTGTGTGTGAGAGAGAGAAATGGAATTAGTATGAAGAAAAAGTGTGTTTGTGTGATTGTTTCTGAGTGTTCATTACAAAGCCTGTGTGTGTTTTTCTGCACGTGTGTGTCTACACAAGCTTCCTGCTCAGAGATGTGGAGGTCACATGTGTGTTTAAGTCCCTTCACACACGGTAAATCTCTTGTGTGGCACTCGGTCTCGACTCAGACGTTCTCCTGCAGAAGTCATGACGGCGCCACCCAGTCCTTCTCCGAGCCGGTGGTTCAGAACCCTGCGCAGGTCTGTTCTTCACGTCTTCTTCAGCTCCGGGGTCTCCACGCTTGACCCGTGACGCTTTCTCAGGACTAGGCCGGACGCGGTCCCGACACACGGCGCGGTGGCAGCATGTTCTGAGCGGCTGAGCAGAAGCAGAGCGGCCTTCAGCGCCGGCCGGACCCTGGCCCTCGGCTTCAGAGTAGCACAGCTGGAGGCTTTGGTCCGGATGCTGGAGGAGCATCAGTGTGACTTTGTAGATGCTCTGGGACGAGATCTGCGCAAGGTTAGAGGATAAACATCTCCTTTCGGGATACAGTGGGCTCCGTGTAAGTGCACGACGCTTAAGTGCTAGATTTGCTTATCTGGACCGGTCCTGTGTGTAAGCCCATTCTAAAGATAGGGGAATTGCTTCGGTTAATCTCTAGAGTCCCGAGTTCTGAAATTATAATCTTTTAAAAATTTGCTTTACTAGTTGGGCTTTTAGGAGCGCAATATAAAAAAAAAGCAAAAATGTTTCTTTTTTAGTGATTTAGTGACAAAAATTGGATTTAGTGTTGGAGATTATTACATATGTTACTACTCAATATTTACTTTTTTTCATCGATCTTTTGTATCCTAACAAAAGGGACACATCTTAAACATAGTGATCATAATTTAATAAGCACCAGAAGACTGTCTAAGATTACAAAAACATGGTCAATTCATTTTAGAACGTCAGCGGTTATATTTATATGATAGGATACAGTATATACCATAAGATATATATATATATATATATATATATATATATATTTACAGTATAGTCGACTCCTGATAAGTGGCCTGGGGACCGAACACGGAATTGCACTTAAGCGAAGCGTGCACTATTCAGGAGTGGACGCTAAAATTGGACTACACGCCCACTTCTTTTTAAACTGCGTACTACAACTACAAACTACAGTACTGTATATTTCAATCATCAAAACAAATGCTTTGGGTGACATTCAAAAAGATTTGACCACAAACAATCTCCGTGTCTTCTCTCGGTTATCGGAGCACTCAACACATCGAAAGCAGCGATCCTACCAAAGTGCCACATTATTGAGAAAGCACATAACGCATTATTGTTTTCTGTCATTATTACAATAAATTATAACATTAAATGTAATGTAAATAAACATTCCAGAACTTGTAACGCACGCACAAACACACAAGACTTTGTCTCATCCCAGCAGCGTGCGCTTATTCGAAGTCAAATTACTGTGTCTCTATGTAGCCCGGACCAAACGAGGACTTGCAGTTATGTGTAGATTGCACTTATCAGATGTTGCGCTTAAACGGAGCAGCTTACCAATCTTTTGAATGGAATTAAAAACGGCGACCGAAGACCCGGGACCCTAGTTTAATTTCAATCAACTAGTTATTTGCAATTTCGCGATTTTATATATATATATATATATATATATATATATATATATACACACACATATATATATATATATACTGTATATATATATATAAATAATAATGTATTATAATAATAATAATTTTACATTTATTATTATAAATAATAATTTATTTTAATTATAAGTATAGAAGCTTGTAATATTGAAGTGTAAAATATAAATGAATGTAAACTCAACACAAAATAAAGACTCGTTTATATACTGTAATATACAGTTTTTTCTTAAAGAAAAACAATGGGTAAGCCGGTCATAATTAGTGGAAAGGGGAAGTGGAAACAAACTGTGATTAATTGCATTAAAAATACCGTATTTACTCGACTATAAGTCGAGGATTTTTCCTAAAAATTTCGGGCTGAAAGTGGGGGGCTCGACTTATACGCGCGGTCTACTGAAATAGAAAATTTTTACTCAGAACAGTGCGCAGATATTTCACCCTTTCTCACGAAAATAAACAGCAGAGACACAAGCGCGGTAATTAAATGAACATTTATGACGCGAACTAAATACATCTTTCAGAAAACGGCACGAAAAGGAGCAGCTCTCCGCTGGCCGCTGCTCCGCGCTCTCACAGGCACACACACGCACACACGCAGGCGCACTGTCTCACTCACACTCTTTCGGCTCAACTCTCTTCTGTCTCTAGTCTCTATTTGGCGCGGGGCCTCACAAATAAACGAGCCACACGGTGGATTTCGAACGTTGTATTTATTCCCAAAACACGAGTTAGCATTAGCCGTACTCTTAAAGGGGCAGGGCACTTTTCCCAGAAATCGTTAAAATGATAATGCAACCAAACCAATGACAATTTAAACTTAAACATAAATTAACAATAGCTTAAATAGATTAATTCCAACATAAACAAACAGGGTTACTTGATTTTTATGCTTCCTTTACCACCAAAGATGTCTGAATACTTTTATTATTTCTATAGTAAGGATTAAAGAGCATCAGAACAGGTGTTCTATCATGATTTCCCTGTGCCGCTTTAGTGTCTCCGTGGGCCTCAAATAACCAGAATTGACTTTATATGAAACCCAAAATTGGGTTTCTACTCATTTCTATCTATTCACTTTTCTCTCATTTCTTTCACTTATAAGCGGGTCTAAACAGAATACCACAATCTCACAGCTGAAGTGGGGGGGTCGACTTATAAGCGGATCGACTTATAAGCGAGTAAATGCGGTATTTGACGATGATTAAGCACTTAAAATTAATCACGTGCGTTAACTTGTTAACTTTGACATCACTAATAAATATATACAAATAATCTGGATTTCCCATCTCAGCCGCGCTTTGAGACTGTGATGTCCGAGCTGATGACGGTGAAAAGCGAAGCTCTACATGCCATCAGCAACTTGGAGAAATGGACGGAGCCGCAGCGGATGGACCGCAGTTGGGTAAATCACGTCATTACAGCTGACGAAAACGTCTGGATTGTGTTTGAGGCCAATGCGGCTCCGTCTCGGACACAAAGACTCACATTGTGTTTCAAAAAGCCAAAGGAGATTAAAGCGTGAGTCATGGTGAAGTTGCCACGGGTGTTACAATAAGTCAGTCTGTTTTCTGACTCAGGCCACAGTGCTGGACGAGTGTCTGGTGGTCCGTGAGCCCCTGGGGGTTGTGCTGATTGTGGGGAACTGGACCAGTCCTCTTCATCTCTGTCTGGTTCCTCTGGTGGGCGCAATGGCAGCTGGTAAAAGCAGCTTTCCTTTCACTTCTTCATTTCATTTTTATCTCTTAACTGACTCTTTTTTTTCCCTCTGATTTTTGAACACAGATAAGTAATGAACATTTTTGTTTAAAGACTATTTTTTTATTTGCATAGAGACTTGGTCTGGAACTAAGAAAAGCGCTATATAAATAAACTTGAACTTGAACTTCTGAGCTTGTTTTCCATCGTCATTTAAATCCTGCGTGTTCAGGCAACTGTGTGATCATCAGCCCAGCGGACGCCTGCAGCCACGCGGCGGAGCTTCTGCACAGACTCACAGCAGCTTACCTGGACAACGTGAGTGACCCTTCACCTGAGGCGGATCCACTGGTCACTACGCTCTCTGTCCACAGGAGTGTTTTCACTCACTCGCCGCCGCCGCACACGAGATCACCCAGATAGTGGAACTCAGATTTGATCACGTGTTCTTCTCTGGTATGTGATGGTTGATATTAAAATTTCGATTTTGACCTGCTTTGACCGTTTTTGGTCGGGGGCGGACCCATAAAGATGCCAGCAGTAATGGGAGTAACGAGTTACTAAAGTAACGTATTACAACAGGGGTTCAAGTTCAAGTTTATTTATATAGCGCTTTTCTTAGTTCCAGACCAACGCAACGTCGTTATGCAAATTAGGGGGGAAATCCTTTCAGAAGAAAGTCTTTAACAAAGAAAAAAGGCCATTATTTATCTATGTTCAAAAATTACGGGAAAAAAGAGTCAGTTAAAAGAGAAAAAAAAATGTCCATTGTCCATGGTGTCAAACTCATTTATACAGAAAATTTAACTAAATGTAATGTAAAATAAATGCAACTTAATCTTACATAACTCATTATTTATTATAACTTACTAAAGTGACAATTGCAGTTGCGTAGAAAATTGTTTGCTTGTTGCTCTAACACGAATTCTTTTCAATTTTGTCAGCTTATGAAAACACACATAACTCCATTAATGAAGAATCAGACTGTCAGAATGAAGGATCAGATAAGTGAATGAAGAGAAAGAAAGAAAAGAAAGCAAACCAATGCACCAAAAAGAAATTGGCCAGAGTAATGACAACTTGTTTTCCATAACTCTATAAAATCCATTTTGGCTGCAATGGTTTATTTATTTATTTGTTTGGATGCCCATTTTTTGCTGCTTTTATACATTTTTTGTGTACATAAACTCATTTGTAACATAAAACGGTGGAAACACTGCTGCGGGTACCGTAGTCGAAAGGCATTGTGGGAAATGCAGTTTTTGGTCAATGCACGCTCTTAATTAATTTTTAAAAAACTTTTATTAAGAAATAAAAATAACATGGCAGGCCACATCTGGCCCCCGGGCCTTGAGTTTGACACGTGTATTACAATAATATGTAAGTTTTTGCTCTAGCGCAGTAGTGTAATGTATTACTAATTGTATTTTCAGGAATATAATATTTGTTACATGATAATATTGCTCACTAATAGGGATATTGTAGTTTTCTAATATTTCTGGATTTTCTAACAGAATCTAACAGAGTTGATATATAGAACATTATTTCATATTTTTAATTTGATTATTTATTAGAAAAGTCAATTTAAATGTTTACAGATTTAATATTTTTTTTATTACAGAAGTTATTTTTGCACAATTGAAGCATATTAAAGCATATTCATCAACCTGCGAGAAGCCTGTTTGTATTAGTCCCAAGGCCGCGCCGATTGTCCTCTTTTTTTAGAAATTAAAATATGGTCATCCTACAATTATAAACAATGGAAAAAAATAAATATATATATATATAGATATATACACGTACATATTTATTAGTGCTGTCAAACAATAACTTTTTTTAACTAGTTAATTGGACTTCCCCAACCAAATTAATCTCAGATCATTGCAATTAATCACAAATTATAATAATAATAATTTATTATTAATAATTCTTTAGTATTAACAAGTATTAATGACATAAACAAGTCTAGAATCTTGTAATATTGAACATTGAAGTGTAACACAAAATAAACACTTGTTTAAATACTGTAATATACCGTTTTGACTAAAGAAAACAATGGGTAAGGCGGTCATAATAATTAACAAAGAAAACAGTAATTTTTTTTGAGGAAAAGAGACAACGGATATGTATTTGTATATTTGTGTGGCAAAAGTATGGCACTAATAATTAGTCTAGCTGAAAAGGCTGATCACACATTTTTAACTAAAGGACCAAAAGTGACAAATGGTCTGTGCGCAGTGTACATGCGCACGCAGTCGTCTGAGAGACTGTGAATAATTGAATTGCACTCTATTCTTTCTATAAGTGCACCATGATTTCAGCTTTGCAAAAAACTGTACACTTAATACTGAATGACTTTGAAGTGAAACTCAAAAACCGGGAATACCGGAAAACCGGAAGTGCTGGCAAAACCGGAAGTGCGATTAATGGCGTTAATAAAAATTTGACGTGATTAAACAAATTTTATTAATCGCATGAGTTAACTCGTTAACTTTGAGTGCTGTCAAACGATTACACATTTTTAACTAGTTAATCATACTTACCTGACCAAATTAATTGTCATTAATGGTGATTAAATGACTAAAGCTTGGAATAATGGGTAATGAGGTGTAATGTGTAAATGAATGTAAACTCAACACTAAATAAACACTAGTTTAAATACTGCAATGTAATTTAGTATCATTTTTGTTCAATTTGCAATATATTTTCTTAGTTTTTTAACCCTCCAAGGTCGAGTCACTCTTTATTCAAGATAAAACACACAAAAAAAGTCAATTTTGGACTTACAGATGTGTTATACATTTGAAGTACCCATTTTTTAGGTTACGCTCTTAATAAAAACAGGACATTGTGTTTTTTGTAAGAAATAAATAAATTATAATAATAAAACTAAAACTTGAAGCACGTTTTGCCTTTTTGTCAGCTGAAAACAAAATAACTTAATAAATACTTATCACTCTAACATGAAAGATGTCTTAAAATATACATAAAGAAATTACATAAAGCTTAGAATGTCTGTTATTAAATATAAGTGTAAGTAAATACAGTATTGTCTTTATCTAATTCCTATGAATCTACAGTGGCGGCCTTGTTGAACAGAGATTTGAATCTGACGAACAAGTTACGTATTTGTAGTTGAAACGTCTGAATAAGGTCTCAGTTTTAACAGTCCTTTTAAGAACATTCAAAACACTGCTGGATCGATGAGACAAGCAAGTGTCTGTCATTAAACACTTTCACCTGCTGCTATTTAAACGCAAAGTAATCACTCTGAGCTTCTGATCATAATGAGCCACACCTGGGTGACACTAGCTGGCTCTCTGGGTCTATTCATTGCATTTTCACCAAACCAAAAGTGAAAAAACTGCAACTGTGATTAATGGCATTTAATAAAATTAACTCGATTAAGCACTTATATAGATATACAGCCCTAATATATATATATATATTGCGTATATTTTTATTGGTAGCTTGGATAGGCTACAATCATTAGGCTACATATAACATCGCCTTCTACTGGATGTAAAATAAAATACTAGTAAAAGGTACATTTTGTTTTTTTAGGACGTTAATTTCTACTTCTGTAGTTATTTTGGTGAAAGTAACTTAAAAGTAATAAATCAGTAATATAACATATTACAATATTGAGACAGTAATATTAGAATGTAACTGATAACTTTTTTACCAATAGTAATAAGTAATGTTTAATGTATTACAATTTCAAAAAGTAACTTGCACAACACTGCTCGCCTTGATGATAACTAACATGACGAGACACTACCAGAATCACTCAAGCTATATTTTTTAGGGAGTAAAGACGCCGGGGTGAAAGTGGCTGAGGTGGCCGCTCGCACCCTGACCCGCGTAACTCTGCTACTGAGCGGTAAGAACCCGTGTTACGTGGACGATCAGTGTGACATCATCAGTGCCGCTCGCCGCATCGCCTGGGCCCGATTCCACAACGCCGGACAGAGCATGGCAGCGCCCGACTACATCCTGTGCCATCGTGATGCCAAGGAGCCGCTCTCACAGGCTCTCCGCTGCGCCCTTCAGCAGTTTTACGGGTCCGACCCACGAGAGTCCCGGAGCTTTGGCCGGATTGTCAACGAGGAGACCTTCCACAAGGCCAGAGAGCAGCTGTGGAGATCCGGCAAGCTGCTTGTGGGAGGACAGGCCAACCAAGCGGAGAGATATATTGGTCAGTAAAATACCATATTTACACGAATATAAGCACCCTTTTTCAAATTTTTCGACGCTCAAATACTTGGGAGGTGCTTATAATTGCCAATTTCAAATATGCACGTAAATATACGGCCCCAATTTTTTGTATTTCAAGTCAGAATCAATCACAAATAAACGGAAACACGTTGTCTTTTTGAAGCGTCTATATCAGGGGTGCCCACACTTTTTCGGTTCACAATCTACTTTTCAGATGACCTAGTCAAAGCGATCTACCGGCTATAAAAACACTAATTATTATGTTTTATCTGAGTTGATAGCAGACTTACTTGACTGTTGTGTTTCCTCACTCATTCTCATTTCCCTCAAGGATTAATAACATATATACCTACCGACCTACCTAAACTCAACTAGCGCACAACTCACATCCAACGTTCTAGTGGAGGTAATAAGCGCTGCCTGACTGCTATGTAAATCTGTAAAAGAATTATCACTTTTTATTCATCTGATTGTCTGGTTATTGGTGTTAATTAAATTGCTATGCTTATAACAAAAAAGTGTTATATAATATACATAATGAAACAAATGTCAGGATTTCTTAGTTAAATGTTTCTTAACCTTTGACACAGATTTTAGCTCCAAGCTCAGCCTGTCCTTGCTCTCGATAAGACTGAGACAAAGACTGGAGATTGGAGACAGACGTGGCAGTTACCGAAATTTAGATTTACGTAAGGATCAAATTATCTTGTATGAAAATCTTCACCGCACATACGCAGAGGAGAATAAGTCAAAACAACTTATAGATACATGAATATCCACGTACACGAATGTCAAAACAATTCAACAGCCTTCAATCACACAGACAGAGGGGCGTCTGGTTGTGTTGCGTTTATATAAGATTAATATTATATTCAGTTATAAGATTTAAGTTATTATAAATAAGATTTAAGTTATTAAATATTAAAAATATCTAACACAAAGTGTGTTTGCTTTTCCACGTATTCGGCATGGCAGAAACACTATAAGGTGTTTGTGCATCCCACTCTCTGCACTTTTAATCAGACCTGGATCATAGTGATTACTAACTGTTTGTTCACACACTCACATGTTATTTAATTCGGTGCTATTTTTTTGTGTCAAACTGAAGCACCCACCATCCTGACGGACGTGGAGGAGACCGATCCAATTATGCGTGAGGAGTTTTTCGGGCCCGTTCTACCTATTCTGACTGTCCAGGATGTAGAAGCTGCTGTGGCCTTTATCAACTCCAGAGAGAAATCGTTGTGTGTCTATGTTTACTCCAGCAACAACCAGGTAAATCTGCTGCAAATCGTCCTCACATTCATATCCACGACAGTGCTGAAGTCGATCACACCCCGAACCGATGACTGACCAATCACAGTGCAGGATACACCCTTGAATTGGTTTACTCAAGTAAAAATGGACTTCAGTACTTTGCTTGAGTATTTTTGGCTGCATTGTACTTGGACTGAGGTATCAAAATATAAGCAACTTTTACTCTCTACTTGACCTCATTTGTGATTGAGTATCTGTACTCTTTACTCCACTACATTTGATTGGACACACATTGTTACACAATTACTTGAGATTTTCCTGTTTTGATTGTTGTTGATGATTTTGTGTTTTGTACGGTGTCCTTGAGTGCCTGAAAAGCGCCGTTAAATAAAATGTATTTATTATTATTAATAATATTATTTACTCATTACATTGTGATTGTGCGCGACAATTCAGTTTTTTTCTACTACAGTTAATTTCTTGGGAAGACGAGGTAATATTGCCATCTGCAGGATGTTGAAGGTACTGGATGCTGTTTAAATCACTTGAACGTGAATTACCAGTTGCACTTTTTTGCACATTTGAGTTGAGTTTGACTGAGACTGACTTTTTGTTCTTTTAATATTTTGTTCTGCCATTTTGGAACATTGAGGTGTTACATTTCATTTCTATATTAGGAAAACCTCACAAATAATGTTTTTTTAAAAAATAATTAAAAAATGTTTTTCACATTTCCTGGCGTTTTTATAGCCTAAATTCAGTATGAGTAAATCACTTAAGTTCTTTTAAAATTTGATACAATTTTTACAACTTTTTCTTGGAATTGGTGACTTATAACTTTATCAAAATATTTTTTCCAAAAAAGCTATGGTTTTTAGGTACTCTTTACAACCGTGCTAGCCAATCACAGTGCGAGACATACTGAACCGGTGACTGGCCAATCACAATGTGATATTCCCAATGAGTTTTCCAATTCACATGACTCATCACAGGAACAAAGAACAAACGTGCGACAATTTCCATCAGAAAAGGAAAGGTCTGGGCCGAACCTGAAGCTGAAATGTCCCCTCACTGTTCTGTTCTGTGTTCCTCAGGTGATTGCAAAGGTAATGAAAGAAACCTCAAGTGGAAGCTTCTGCTCCAACGACAGTGTGTTGCAGAGTGTGATGGTGGAACTGCCATTCGGAGGAGTCGGTAAGACCTCGTCTTCACGCCTGATGAAGACCTCCTTCAGCTTAATTGAGCATATCTCAATTTGATTGTGGTACACTTAATTGTCCCCGTTGATAACAATTATGGCAACATGATGGAGCAGTGGGCAGCGCTGTCGTCACGTGTGTTTGTGTACGTGTCCCACCTCAGGCCTTCAGAAATGGAGTGAACGGTAGAAAATGGATGGATGTCAATAATTAAAAATGTCCGTAGTCTGGTCCCCACTTTCACTGCTCCGTGCGATAAGTTCAAGTTCAAGTTTATTTACATTGTGCTTTTTTTTAGTTCTAGACCCAACGCAAAGTCGCTAAATGTTGATTTTTATTTTACAGCATTATAGTATATAGAGATGAAACCATTTGAGCTGATGATGGGAAAGCTGTAGCTTACACATAACGGTGGAAAAGCTTATCAATTATTTTAACAATTCAAAACTTAAGCAACTCTTTCTGCTTCGAAATCATGCAGATTGAACACTCATACAGCGCTGCAGAGTTCTTTACACTTACACTTTCTTGTGCTGATATCTTTGAATAATTCCATGTTTTAAATCCTTGGACATCGTCTCGCTCTTCTGGCATTTACCGTATTTCTTGGACTATAAGATGGTAAATTATACCATTATAAAGTGCACCATTGATAAATGTTTTTTTTTTCCACACATTATGTTAATCGTAACAATGACACACTCGTTTCCGGATTATGAGACGCACAGTCAATTCTGAAAAAGATTGTAGAATTTTAAGTGCGCCTTATAGTCCAAAGAATATGGTATTTTCATGAGAGACGTAGTTAGATCAGTTACTTAGTTAAAAAGACATTTACAGTACTAGGTCAAACCTTGTATATCAACTCACTCGTAGGTCAAGGTAACATAATAATGGGTTCGACGCCCAATTGTAACCCGTCAAATTTGCAGAGGTGTAGTAAACCTCTTAACCTCTAAACCTCTTAAAAAGGTTTAAAAGCATTAAAAAAGTAAAGAGTAAAGTAAACTTTTTTTTTTGTAAATTTTGTAAAAATGTAAAAAAAAATTTTTACTTCGGATTTTTGGCTACTTTGTACTTGTACTGAGTACCAAAAATATAAGCAACTTTTAAATGCACGCAGTCCCAATAAATTCACGCAATCAATAATTACAAGTACTAATACAAGTACAAATACTATGCTCAGTTTCAATGTCTAAAGAATTTGTTTCAGTTTCCAGTTTCTTTACACGTTCATCGTGCGTTTTTTTTTATTAAATTGTTTTATACATATGTATACATGTTGTATATTTACAAAATGTACAAAAAGTTTACTCAAGTACTTTACACCTCTGCAAATGTGTAGCTCATCAGAGCGAGTTTCATTTTTGAGTGGAAACATTGTTACCTATTTTATTAAGAAGAGAACTGCTCATTTATGCCTTTTAATATGGAAATGTTTCCAAACATGCAAGCTTTTTATTTTAACTTGTTTTTAATAATGACAACTGAAGGCTAAAACAATAATTCAATAAAATAATTGTTCCTTAATCGTAGTCGTGTTAAAATGTTCAACGAATCGAGATTTTGATCTTAGGCTGCGTGTTTAAATATTCAATACGCGTTTAATAATAACGATTTAGTGTGTGTGAAGTGCTGCTGTTGTGTCGGGCAGGTGGCAGTGGGATGGGCTGGTATCACGGCCGCTTCAGCTTCGACAGCTTCTCGCACAGGAAGTCGTGTCTGCTGAGAAGCTCGCGGCTGGACTGCGTGACACACCTGCGCTTCCCGCCGTATGACGAGCGCGGCCTGTCTCTGATGGGTGTGGCTGACACGCTCCACCTCAGGAGTCGAGGCTGGTGCAGTGTCCTGTAGAGCCGAGGAATCCACCACCATCACCAGAAACAGGCCAAAACACTTGGATTGGTCCCGGTCTTTCTACTTATATACTCGTCCGCCTCCGGAACCATTATTAAAAAACAAAAAAAAACATGACACACGTGCATCGTTGCATAAAAACTATACATTTCCCTATTGAATAGCACAAAAACTATACAACTACACATTTATGGTGATTGTGACTTGAAATATGGAAAAATGGGAGCCTATATGTTTGAAATCAGCGATTATAACGTTTTTGAGCATCTATTTGTATTTCTACAGTCGTGTTGTTGACAGAAGAGGATCATGGGAATGATCAATCAAGACACTTGACTTCCAGTCTATCCGGGTCTTTTGTAGATTTTCTCTGGATTTTGCTCTTTCATTGCAGCGTATCTCGCCACGGTGAACAAGTAGTCACTTAATCTGTGAGGGGAAAAAAAGTGTGTGAAAACAACCATCCCATTTTCACATACAGTACATATAAAATGGTACAAATGCATCAAAATCCCATTAACATGGACATGAAAAAAATTGTTGGTTATTCAGAGTAATTTCAGAAAGACTTACTACGTGTCTATCTTCACTTCAAACATTGTAAAGAAAGTACAGTAGTAAAAAAATGTCATTGTCACAAAAAAAATTCTTTTTCGGATGATTTATGATGGAAAGGATTGAATTAGCCTATCAGTGACTGAACGGGCCAATTAATGAATACCAATGTTGCGTTATAGCAGAGAGTTAGCGTAGAGAATCGATTCCCACCTGTTGAGATACTTGGCGACTTCCGGATCCGCTTCACCTGATCGCACGACTGCGGCGACACTGCAACCAGCGCGTGCGAGCGTTAGATTCGGAGCACTTCCTGTTTAATGCCAGTGATATATGACTGACCAGCGTTCGGCTCGTCGACACACGGATCGGGCCACGTGTAAAGCCACGCTGCTTTTCCCACCCGACTGCATGTTCAACACAAGACAAAAGTCCTTATCACTCAGCGATCAATAACTGAAGGTAAACAACATGTATAAATGTAAATAATTGACAGCTTGGACCTTGCAAATTGATTTGAATTATTGTCATTAAATTGGTGCATCCATCATGATGCAAAAGTAAAATTTGCAAACTTTTTCTAATTTGGTCCGGAACACCGTATTTACGCGAATATAAGCACCCCCCGTTATTTTCCGGGCACCTTTTCTGACTCGTATCATTTCATTGTCCTTTTACTTGAATAAAATGCGTACTTTAAAAATTCTATTTTTTAGTCATAAAAACTCCACCTCCCAGCACCCTTAGCAGTTTGTTTGCGCTAGCCGTTAGCGTGGACTTGTAAAGCGCCATTCAAATAAAAATCGAAATTATTATTATTTACCAGATGCATCGTGGTTTGTTTATTCAATTATTAATGATTGTGTTTAGTTTAATCTTACTTCTTCCACTGTTATTTTGTCTCTGTTAAGTATCGCGGTGTGACTAATGTTTTTATATTTCTGTTATTGAGCCAATAAAAGCTTATACTGTAGCTAGTCTGCCTACGGAACTATTCATTAAAAAAAAGAACACAACACACAAACGCGTTGCATAAAGACGATATATTTTCATTTATTGTGATTGCTCCTGACTTGAAGTACGAAAAAATGGGGGCTCAGGTTTACGCACATGTTTGAAATCGGCGTTTTTTTGAGGGTCTAAAATTCGGAAAAAAAAGGAGTGCTTTTATTCACGTATATTACGCTATTGTTTCAAACACATGATCCCTCTTCTTTCACTAATCTAGGGAATAACTGTAGAACGGATGAACAATAGACATTACTGGGAGGATGAAGCTGGTGAGAGGAGGAAGCTCTTCTGAGAAGGAATCGATCCACTTCTCCAGCTCCAGCAGCGGTTCAGAACGGAACTGTGTCTTCTCTGAGTCAGTCGAGAAGACTGTTAGTTTAGTCGTATGTTCACCTTCAGACCGATCGTGTCATTAACACTCACTGATGTGAGCGTCTCTAGCCGAGGACGCAGGAGTGGCGATGTTTGAGCCCGCGTCCTGCAGGACACACTGGATCTGACCAACACCAGGATTCACAGCACTCACATGAAATCACTTCAACAGTAAAAAGAAAGAGAGAAACGACACACCTTCTCCAGCTGATCTGTGAACACATGGCCGCTGTCCAGGCAGAACTCTCTAGCTAGGCTGAAAGGCAATCAGATTTAGTCCGCCTCATCATTATCACTTTGTAGTTTATGGTTGACCATCTCCGAATATATTTTTGATTGAATGACTATTTAGCCCACTAATGGTACATTTGGTTTCAGCAACAACAGAGAAACAGTTACATGACAGTAAAAAATGATGTTAAAAAAATTGATGTTCAGTTCATTCACACACCCAATAGCTGAAGATAATTCATCAGTTGTTCCCAAGGCTTCAAACACACGATCCTCTTTGGCTCTTCTTTCACCGGTGAAGGTGCTGGAAAACCCTAAAAAACGAGAAGACCATCTGACGTTTCAGAAACCAACAGTGAGTGAAATGTAAGGAGCGGATTAAACCACCTTTATCTCCGGTTTTCGTATAAATCTTGGGGATTTTCTTGCCTTCGTCAGATGAGCTGACAAACCTTGCAAAACCAGTTCAGATCCGTCAGTGATGGTTTCGCTGGATCAAACTGTGTTTATTACCTTCGATTACTGCCACAAACAGGCCTCTGTTGGATTATCCCGCGTGTCTTTGAACTGCGTATTGTGTGAAAGCAGAATCTGGATACGAATCGTGCCATTTTAAAACTAAAACGATCAATAATCTCAACCAAAATCTATTTCACGTCTCATTTTGTAAGCGTTTACAACTTTGTCCTCTTTTGCAAACCGTAGACACGTGTCCATCGTGCAACCGATGACGCAAAGTGGCGAGGGTTCTGATAGGTCAATAGATGAGCCACGCGCACGTCAGTCTCGTTTTGATTCGTCCGTTTTCTGTCCCCAAAGTTTGTACTGGATTCTGATTGGCTCAGTCTCGCAGTCACATGTTCCGTGGGCCATCTAACGAATGTAAACACGGAAGTGGCCGACGGCCGGCGTTTATTGACAGTTTTAGATGCCTTTCTTCTCACATTTTCATCTCATGCATAGTGTTACCCCTAGCTGAATTACATTAACGTGTTTGTCGCACCAACAAAACATTTTTTTTCAGGATGCAGATACACGACTTTTTCGTTTCAGCCCCCGGTAAGGTAATCCTGCACGGGGAACATTCTGTGGTGCACGGGAAGGTGAGCGTTAATTATTTAAGCGATTCGTATCCAAAAGAAGTGACTGTTGGATGTTTTGGTCTGTTTCGTGAACAGGTCGCGTTGGCTGTGAGTCTGGACCTGCGTACATACTTGCACGTGCGGTCCGTATCAGACGGTTCTGTTCATGTTAACCTGCCAAACATTGACACCTTCCTCTCCTGGGAAACAACTGCGCTTCAGGAGCTTCTGGACGGCTGTAAAGGTGACACACGCGCACATACACCTACTCTCTATTCTCTCTATACTCACTCACTCACTCACTCACACACTCACACTCACACACACACACACACACACACACACTTTATGTGCGAGTCAAATTGACCAATATTTTGAATATTATAATACTTAAATACATAATGCTTAAAACTATTTTTTCCACTTTGAAACGTCTCCTGCTTGGTGGAATCATCATAAATAAAAAATTGTGATTCAGTTCACATATTTGTAACACCACGCTACATGTTTATATTACAAAGATTATGTTCGGGTCAAATTGACCCGTGTTAAAAGAATCAGAATCAATTTTATTGGCCCAGTATGTACATGACAAACAAAGAATTAGATGGGACTACGTCTTTTCTTCCCTCTTGTCTCAGAAAAAAAAAAAAAAAAAAAAAAAAACAATTTAACGTAAATATTTCCATAATAAACACAAAGAGTGGTTTGTTATGAAACATAAATAAAAATAAAAATATTGCACAAATACACACATGTATTGTTATTGCACCTGATTTAAATTGGGTTAAGTTGAAAAATGTAAAAAAAAATAAATAAATAAATAAAATATTTTTTCCCTGAAACTTCTGCTTGTCTTAGTGAGTGTAAAAAACAGGTTTTTGTTACAAAGATAATGTTTAATTTGACCCTTCAGATAAAATAGATGCTAAAAAGAGTCCGAAAGATCAAATACTACCGTATTTGTTTCTTTGCAACAATCAGACATAATACACCGCTGTCTCACACACACACACACACACACACACACACACACACACACACTGTTTTGGGGAACTTTTTGGTTTCTGACACTTCTATTCATAATAAAATGTGTAATCAAACTGACCGGCCATTATCATGACAGGAGTGTTTAAGACGTTTTAGAAACGCACAAGAGTCCCGTTGTTTAATGATTGTAAGTGGGAAGATTGTGTTTGTTGACAGTGTCGAGTTTGTTTCTGCAGTGTCGGCCAACCCAAAGGAACTTAATGCGGATCTTCTGAGGAGACTCCGTGACTTCAGCGGTGTGCCAGAAGATTCCAGTGACACCAGGAGCCTGGCCGTGCTGTCCTTCCTCTACATCTACCTCTCTGTTTTCTCTGCAGAGTAAGAGCCTCGTCGTTGTGTTGTTGTGTGATTTTCTGCACATGTTCTCTTGTGTCTCCAGGTCACTGGTGAGCATCAGCGTGTCTGTGTGGTCCGAGTTGCCCACCGGTTCTGGTTTAGGCTCCAGCGCGGCTTATAATGTCTGCCTGTCTGCAGCGCTGCTGTCTGCCAGCAGAACCATCTCTTCTCCTGTCTCACCACCACTGGAGTCTGCCAGGTCTGTCAGTCCGGTCTGTCTGTCTGTCTGTCCGGTCTATTTGTCTGTCTCTCTATATGTCTGTCTGTCAATTTATCTATCTATATACCCGTCTATCTGTCTGTCTGTCTCTCTATATGTCTGTCTGTCTGTCTGTCTGTCCCTCTATATGTCTGGCTATCTATCTATCTATCTATCTATCTATCTATCTATCTATCTATCTATCTATCTATCTATCTATCTGTCTATCTGTCTGTCTGTCTGTGTGTCTGTGTGTCTGTCTGTCCGGTTTTTAATCTGTTTGTCTGTGTGTCTGTCTTTCTCTCACTTTCACTCTGTCTGCATATGTATTTGCAACAGTCTCTGTCTCTCTCTCTTTCTGTTACCATTTCTGTCTGTCTCGTTCTATCCCGCTCTCTTGTTCACTCTTTCTTTCTCTCTCACTTTGTCTGCATATGCATTTTTAACAATCGCTCTCTCCCTCTCTCTCTCTCTCGTTCTTTCTTTTTCTCTCTTTCTCTTGTTCCCTTTTGTCTGTTTTTCTCTCACGTTCACTCTGTCTGCATACATATTTGTAACCATCTCTCTCTCTCTCTTTCTCTCTCTCTCTCTCTCTCTCTCTCTCTCTCTCTCTCTCTCTCTCTCTCTCTCGCTCTCTCTGTCTCTCTCACCCTCCCTCTCTTTCAGTGTTCCCATTTCTGTCTGTCTGTCTCGCTCTATCCCTCTCTCATGTTATTTCGTTCTATCTTATTTCTTTCTCTCTCTTTCTCTTGTTCCCTTCTGTTTCTGTCTTACTTTGTGTAAATTGTTTTCTTTTTAACCAGTTTGCATTTCTCTCACTTTCAATGTCTACATATGCATTTATAACAATATATCTCTCTCTGTCTGTCTCTCTCTCTCTCTCTCTCTCTCTCTCTCTCTCTCTCTCTCTCTCTCCCCATTACCTCTTTCCCTCTGTCCCTTCTGTCCCTCTCTCGCTTTTTCTCCCCCCTCATTCAATTCTGTTCCTATTTTCTTCTTTCTCTCTCTTTCTTCTGTCTTTCCCTGTCTTATTCTCTCATTGTCTTCTTTTTTATTACGTACATTTGAATTTTTTTACTTTTACACGCTAGAAACAGACAAACATTCCCATAAGTGCAATACAATATGAGATTTATTTAATTCACTCCATTTAATTGAATATAAATGGCTTGTCTCGGACTAACATCCCCATGTTTCGTGGTGCTTTTTTTAGATGGAGTAAAGATGAGATGGAATTGATCAACAGCTGGGCGTTTATGGGTGAGAAGATCATTCATGGAAACCCATCTGGCGTGGACAATGCAGTGGCCACGTGGGGTAAGACCACCACACCACCACAACAGGACCAGACGCCTCAGCCTTTTCTTCTCTTCTTCTGTAGGAGGCTTCTTAAGATATCACGCCGGAACGATAACTCCACTGAGCTGGTAATCACCCCTGATGTTCTTTCAGTTCAGTGTTTGTTCTGGGTTCTGAAGATCATCTTCTCTTTTGTCTCAGGGTTCCTGTCCTCCGAATCCTCCTCACTAATACCAAAGTTCCACGCAGCACAAAACTGCTGGTTTCTGGAGTGAAGGACAAAATTAATAAGGTGGTTATTGACTTTCACACTACAATTTGCATTTATTGTAGTTAGGCCTAAAAAAGGTCAGACTGAATGAAAGGTCAGACACTCCCTCACACATTTTCACCAATAACCAATCCTTTAGATAGATAGATATATAGATAGATAGATAGACAGACAGACAGACAGACAGACAGACAGACAGACAGACAGACAGACAGATAGATAGATAGATAGATAGATTGATTGATCATCCGGCCCCCGCGCAACTCCACTTCATCACATCTGGCCCCGAGAGCAAAAAGTTTCGACATCCTTGTATGGAAGTAACGGTGAATCTCTTGTGGTCAAAGTGATTATTAAAGTATAAATACTAGTGCTGTCAAACGATTAATTTTTTTAACTAGTTAATCGCACTTCCCCAATCAAATTAATCACGATTAAGCACAAAAAAATTACAATGTGTTATTATTAATTTATTATTATTAATAATTAATATTAATAATAAGTATAGATATTTGTAATATTGGTGTGTAAAATCTAAATTAATGTAAGCTCAATACAAAATAAACACCTGTTTAATTACTGTAATATACTGTTTTCGACTAAAGAAAACAATGTGTAAACCAGTCATAATTAAAAAATATATATTTTATTGAGGAAAAGAGAACCCAGATATGTATTTGTATATTTGTGTAGCAAAATTATGGCACTGATAATTAGTCTAGCTGAAAACGCTGATCACACATTTGTAACTAAAGATGATCACATATTCACATCAAAAAGACGCTGATCACACATTCAAAGGAGAAAACAAAGCTCAAAGTCGACGGACATCGCTGTTCTGATCATGTTTCCGTTACGGTATCCTTCTTCATCATCGTTCTGCTGTGCACAACAAAGAGTATCCGCATTTTACTGCAAGTGAAGTTCAGCGCAGCATCACAGCCTTTTCCATAGTATGTATTCAGCGTCCGCGACCACTTTCAGCTTAAACTGCAGCTCTTTAAAAGCAATCGCATTATCAGTCATTTGGCCACAACAACTTTGACTTGTTGTGAAGCTTATAGAGCTTCTAACAGGGAATCGTATAGATAAATTAATGAATGAGTAAAATGTGCGGCGCGGTCATCAGTGCAGAAAACCTGTGTTTTAAACGCGGTTCTCTACACTTCTTCATGATCTGCGCAGGTGCTGTCGTTCGTTTGAGAGACGGCTGAATGTTTCCATGTTGTTCCCTTCCTTATTAGCGAAGTGCGCAGTGATTTCAGCTTTGCAAAATGTTGTACACATATATATGAAGTTATCAACGTTTAGGCAACGTTTTAAAGTGAAATCATCCGTCTAAATGTCCATTTATTGCGCGTAAAAAACGGAAGTGGGGGGAAAAACCCGGAAGTGATTAACGGCGTTAATAACTTTGACAGCCCTAATAAATACATAAAATGCTCAACTGTAGTGTAGATTCCAGTTTCACTTGCTGTCCACACCAGTATCAAGCAAAAGAGAGAATGTAGCTTCTGTGTAGGTGTGACTGAATGTATGTGTCCCATGGTTGGTTGATGACGTGGGGGTGTGTCCTGCGTTTAGGCCAGAGATGCTGTAATTGGTCCAGATCAAACTGACAGATGACCATGTCTGAGTTATAGTCTCTTGGGTTTATTTTTCTGTTTTTCTACATAATTTGATTTGTCATTTGTGACGTATCAATATTTATATTGTGTTTTTCAGTTTCCCTTGATAATGAAGCCGGTCCTGGAGTCGGTCAGTGCCGTGTCCTGCACGTGTGAACACACCCTGACAGAGATGGCCACACATGGACCTTCAGCTGAGCACTACAGTTTGCTGGAGGTAAAAACAGGCAGCTTTTTTGCTTTTTTACATTTTTTAAAACAAATTAATCGCACTTCCCCGACCTAAATAATCGAAGCTTGAAATATTGAAGTGTAAAAATGTAAATTAATGTAAGCTCAAGACCCTCAAAATGCATAAATTGTTCAGCGAATCACCCAGCCTAATCAAAGGAGTGCCCTGTTTGGACAAAAGAAAAATAAATTCAAAGAATTAAATGTGTAGAACGAATCAGTTTTCTTGAAGCTTGAAAACGAGTTGAACAATTCCCCTTTTTCACTATGTAGAAAACATATGCTGCAGTGGTGAAACCAGCCATGAACTCCACTGACTGTCAGACTGACTTGACATGGATACAGGGCGAAAAACCACAAAATATCCACCTAAGAACTCCTTCTAAAAAAAGAATCAAGAAACACGGAGCAAAACAACTGTCACTACAATCAACAAAATGGTTGAAAAATCTTAAATGAACTCTGTAAATTTGAAAAAGAATCAAACAAGCACCAAAACCCAACAGGAAAGATTACATCCAGAAAAGAAAACTCAGAAAACAGATTAATCAAAGAATAATGATGTTGAAATGAAAGAGATACGTACCAGAAGTCGAAGCTCATCCCCCAAATGCAAAAATAAAGGGCAGATACATGTCTTTCCCACTTGAAGATGAAGAACTACATAATTCAGTGGAATTGCAGAGGACTTAAGGCAAACTTCTCAGAGCTGCAACAGTTGACAACTGAACTCAATCCAATTGCTTTCTGCCTACAAGAAACCCATATAACAGAAAACAAGACTTCAACTATAGAAAACTACTGTATATATAACTCCCCTGGTCCAAATCTACATCGTCCATCTGGGGGATCAGCTATATTAGCAAGGCGTGATATAATTCATAGCCTCATAACTACAAAAACAAACCTGCAACTCTTCAGAAAGCTATAACATTTGCTCTATCTACATCCCGCCTAGTATTCCAGTATCAACTCAAGAATTGAACAAAGTGGTCGAACAACTACCACCAGCATACAAGTTGATGGGTGATTTTAACAGTCACAATACATTGTGGGGAGGGAAAGATGTGAATTCAAGAGGCAGAAAAATGGAAGCGTTTATACATGATAATGATTTATGCTTACTAAATCACGGATCAGGTACATACCTGCATCCAGGATATGGAACATACTCCGCTATTGACGTTACAATATGTCAACCAGAACTAATAATTGATTTATCATGGCATGTGTGGAAGGACCTCTGTGGAAGTGATCATTATTTACTATTAATAACATCAAATGAAGAAGAAGCCCAACAAGATGTCCCAAGATGGCAACTAAAGAAAGCACACTGGTACATTTTCCAAACACTGTGCTATGAGAATTTCAAGATTGACTGGAGAAAAGCGCAAGATCCTCTGAAGAAATCCACTGACATTCTCCTGGAGATAGCTGAATCACCGGTCCCAAAGACTGCAAAGACGCTATTACTGAACAAAGAAAGGCAGAAAGACATTTTAATAAAAACCCAACGACTGAAAACCTCATCAAACTGAAAATATCAAGAGCTAAAGCACGAAGAATTATTAATGAAACTAAGAGGCAGAGATGGAAGGACTATATGTCAAGTTTAACTTCACAGACTCCAGCGAAAAAATTATGGAATATGATAAGGAAGAAGAAAAATAAAGAAGGCGGACTACAAATACATCATTTGAAAATCCAGGACAATGTCTTAACGTCAAAGCAGGACATTGCTAACACATTGGCAAACACCTTTGAAAGAGTTCTATCAACTGAAAACGTTCTTCCTGGATTCAAAGAAGTGAAAAGTAAACAAGAGCAAACAAAAATAAAAGTTTCTTCAAATAATACAGAACCATACAACCGGATCTTTACAATGGCAGAACTGTTAAAATCAAATGATTAATGATTAATCGCGATTAATTTGATTGAGGAAGTGCGATTAAAAAATTAATCGTTTGACATCCCTAATATATGTATAAAGAAAGCTATAAATGCCTGTTTGTTTTTTCCCCGTCACCAGGAGCTGATGGATATAAACCAGCATCATCTGAATGTGATGGGAGTGGGCCACTCCTCTCTGGACACGCTGTGTAGAGTCACTCTGACCCGGGGTCTGCACAGCAAACTGACCGGCGCTGGCGGCGGGGGCTGCGGAATCACTCTCCTCCGACCAGGTAAAGCTCCCTTCCTTCTGTAATCAAACCTGCGTCATTCATTCCGTGGTGTTGTGGATATGGAGGAATTGCCGCATCTTTGTTTTCAAGGCAGGACATGATCCTTATGGAAGAACAGCCAATCACAGGGCTTGAAAGACACAACGACTCGCTCCTTATGACATTGGTGTGGGAAATATAGTATTAGAAAGCAGTGCTGTCAAAAGATTAATTATTTTTAACTAATTAATCGCACTTCCCTGACCAAATTCACAATTAAATGACTGAAGCTTGTAATATTGGATATTAAAGTGTAATATGTCAATTAATGTTAACTCAACGCTAAATAAACACTCGTTTACTGTAATTTAATTTAGTATAAGTTATAATTGTTCCATTTGCAATATATGTTCTTTGTTTTTTACCGTTCTGTGGTCGAGTCGCACCTTTTTCAAGATATAACACACAAATTGTGTTCTTATAGAATCTAATAATAATAATAAACAAAAATGTTTTACCTTCTCTTTGTCAGCTGAAAACCAATGTAACTTAAGAAATACTTAGCACTCTAACATGAAACATATGTCTACATAAAGCTTGTTTGCAATTGAAAAGGAACTGCGTCTGTAAAGCTCGGTGAGCAGGGAAAAGCAGGTCGAGTCTCATATGCAGTTTCTGAAGATGAGTTGTAATAAGTCCATTTGCAAAGACGAAGTCATGGGCAGACGAACCTTCAAAACACAGCGGACGGAGACGAGATGGCACAGATCCCAACCAGATAATCCAAACAGAGACAAGAAGCCAGGAAACAGGGAAAAACAGGGAGTCGCCTCTAGTGTCTGTTTTTAAAGTCAAAGTCAAAGTCAGCTTACGTACTGGACGTGCAGAGTCAAAATTGCTTTCTCTACTCATCCACGCTCTTTACAGATAGACATACATTTTCACAAAAAACAAGTAACAAAAAATGTTCATTTTGTGCATTTTTACAAAAAACAAGTAACAAAAATGTGCAATTTTCAAGTACTGGTACAAGTACAAAAATGTTGTGCGGTTTGTAATTACAGATAAAAATGTGCAATTTACAGAAGTACCAAAAAATGTGCAATTAACAAGTACTAGTACAGAGTTGTACAAGAAGTGTTGTGCGATTTGCAATTACAGATAAAAATGTGCAATTTACAGAAAGTACCCAAAATGTGCAATAGTCACAAAGAACACAATGCAGTGGAAATGAGAAATGTGCAAGAGTTGTGCAAAAGTTGGAAGAAAGTGGCCGAGTGTTGGTTAGAGGGTGAGGAGGATGGGGGGTCGTGTGGTGAGTGAGTTCAGCCTCCGAACGGCTTGATGCAGGAAGCTGTCCCGCAGTCTATTGCTTCTGGCCTCCTGACGGCAGAAGACTAAGGAAGCGGTGAGATGGGTGAGTGGGGTCCGTGGCAATGCGGACTGCTTTTCGGGTGAGGCGGGTGTTGTAGAGTTCCTGAAGGTGAGGGAGACGGATGCCGATGATCTTCTCCGCGGTCCAGCGCTTTCCTGCAGGTGGAGGAGCAGGAGCCGTACCACACGGTGATGCAGCTGGTCAGGATGCTCTCCACAGCACCTCTGTAAAAAGTGCACATGATGGAGGGTGACGCTCTGGCTTTGCTGAGCTTTCTGAGAAAGTAGCACACTCACTGTGCGCTCCTGATCGCAAATGTATCAATTATTCGTAAACATTTCAAATTAATTGCATGCGTTATTGTGTTAACTTTGACAGCCCCAATTCAAAGGTTTGTTTTTGTGTGTCAGATACGAACCCTACGGTGATTCAGGAGACGGTGGAGGAGCTGGAGGCCTGTGGCTTTGACTGCTGGGAGACGAGGATCGGAGCTCCAGGAATTCAACAGCTTTCCTCAGCTTCTCTCAGAGGCGACGTACTCCAGAAACTACAAACACACAAGCGCGCTTCACGCTGACCACACACTTAAATACTGCGTGTGTGTGTGTGTGTGTGTGTGTTCACAGTTGAACTGAAATGTATTCACCTTTTAGTGAGTAATTGTAAATGTAATTACCGTACTTACTCACTTTTAAGACTGGTCGGTTATAAGACGGGACTCCTAACTTCACCCGAGAGGTGGTCGGTTTTCTGTTTAGGCCCGTTTTCAAGACGGAAGAGAGAAAAAGTGGAAAAAATAGAAATGAGTGGAAACCTAAATTTGGGTTTTACGTATTGTGGTTTGTCAACTGCGTGGATGGGTTCAAGTTAGATGGGATCAAATTAGTGGCAAAAAGATTTGTGCGTGAGCAACCCGGTTTGCTTGTTTGTTTGTGCGTGTGTGTCGAGCATATCTTTGTGCCTGCGTACTAATCTTTTTAGCTCTAATTTGATCCCATAGCATGACTTTATAGGGCAAAACCAAAGTTTGTGTGCCCAGTTTTCTGAAAGATTTGTTTCATTCATATCATGAGAGTTTATTAGGGACAGTTTTTTTTAGGGAATTCAGTTTGCTAATTTTTGAACAGCAAATAAATAATGGACATTTTTCTTTTTTAAAGACTTCTATAATAGTTAAAATACTTTTTTTCCCCTAAATCGAACTAAGAAAATCGCTATATATATAAAAAAAAGTTAATTTACTTACCGCGCACTAATTTTGTTTAATTGTGTGAGAAAGGTTGAAATATCTGCACACTGTTCTGAGTAAACTATTTTCTATGTCTGTAGACCTCGCCAGCCCCCTATGTTGAGCCCAAAATCTTAAGGAGAAATGTTTATAAGCAATAAAATATGGGTACAAATTTTTTATTTAGATTTTTAATCATTTTGTCAAAGTTTAAAATATGTGTAGGTTTTGTTACTAAAAGTGTGTATATTGTATTCTCTTGAAAAGTATTTGTGGTCAATAACATTATATTCATACACCGTATGATTAGAGTGTGACTCTGATTTCCACTAGAGGGCAGCAAACTCCCTTAATAGTCTTGAGATTTAGGTGTGTGTTTTTGTGTGTGTGTGTGTGCGTGCGTGCGTGGACCAAACACTGAAATGAAGCGGAGAGGCCGATTCTACTACTACAGATAAAGAGCTGGAGAGCAGGAGGTCCGCTCCGCCTCAGAAGATCAGGAACACCCACAGAAGCTCCCTGAAAACATTCTCATCTTTTTCATCTGTTCAGTCTGCTTATCAAACTTTAAGTTTGTCAGTAAAAAAAAAAAAAGGATGTCACTTTTTAATAATCAATTCTGTTATTTCTGTTTGGGCTGGAAAAATAAGTAGTAATATAGTGACTGGAAACCAGAGGTTTCAGTTATTTTATTATATTTACATCACTAATTGTGTCGGCAATTAAATAAGCTAGATACATTACTGCAACAATTGTAGTTGTATTTAAATGAGATCATTACCTCAACAATTGTGATAGTATTTCACAACAAATGTGACATGATAATTAACTAATTACATTACATGATTTTAATTTAAAAAATAATGTAAAAAATTTAGTTAAATTAGTTAATTACAGCAACAATTGTAATTGTATTTAAATAGGATTTTTACAGCAATGAGTGTAATATTTCACAACAAATGTAACAATTTAATAACTAATTACAATTCATAAACCTAACTTTAATAAGAAAGTAACGTGAATTAATGTAATTAAGTTAGTTAAAGTGTACTTAAATGAGATCATTACAGCAACAAATGTGATGGTAATAAATGTGACATGATAATAAAATAACTAATTACATTACACAACCTAATTTTAATAAGAAAACAACAAATAATTACAGTTAAATTAGTTAATTACAGCAACAATTGGCATGGTATTTCGCAACAAATGTGACACCGTAATTAATTAAGATAATTACATTACATAAACCTAATTTTATTAAGAAAATAACGTAAATGATTGTAATTAATTGAGTTTATAATTATATAATAATTATATAATAATAATAATAATATATAATAATTAAATAAAGATAATTACACCACATTAACCTATTTTTAATAATATTAATTACGACAACAATTATAATTGTTGTAATTACAATTACTATTCTTGGGAATGGAACCTAGCGACTTTTGTGCCGCGAACACCAACAGCTCCACCACAGGAAGTGAATCTCACTCGTTTCCTCTCGCTCTCACATCCACTTCAGCCCAATCTAATTTGGATCTGGTCCTCAGACAGGTTGAGGAATGTTTTTTTTCCCTCTCTGACGCGCAGTGTCTGCGCATTCCATGGGAGGATTATCACGGGCGTGTCAGGCGAATGAGTAAGGCGAGATTTAGCCGAAGGCCCGTATCCGCGCGACCCGCCGCGAGTCATGCACTGATGTTTGTGCTGACAATCCATTTCTCACAAACCAATCCCCGAA
Organism: Paedocypris micromegethes; assembly: GCA_028031935.1. NCBI lineage: Eukaryota > Metazoa > Chordata > Actinopteri > Cypriniformes > Paedocypris > Paedocypris micromegethes. Next base: position 7,888,781 of record CM051502.1, read on the forward strand.
TCCGTATTGACGTTCCCGCTGGTGCACGGCCTGCAATGAGTTAAACACTATTGGCAGTTCTGAAGTCCGTCCAGCAAACCACAGGCAGAGGATGCTGGAGAGGAAAGGTCAGTCTGGAGGGGGAAAAGTGGAATCATTGATTTTTTTTTTCTTCCTCTTCTTTCCCCTTCGCTGTTGTTTTTATTCATTTCTCTAAATGTCAGGAGGCTTTTGTGCGGCGCGGGCAGACAGGTTGTGCGGATGAATGGGAGCGGGCTGGCGCCGGTGACCCTTGACCCTTTGTGCGGCGTCCTCTCTATTTAGTCCAGCCCGTGTCGCGGCCCCTCTCCCAGCGCCACCACAGCGCCAATTTAATTACCACCGAGCTCTTCAATTTAAATTACATTGAAAAGAGGAGCGAGGAGGCGGCGCCCTGCAGATGGTATGTAGATATGTTTGGTCAGCTGATGGATAGATTCTGAAGGCCTGATACACAGGCGGAGAGAAAAGGGGGTCGAGGAAGAAGAAGAGCGGCCGAGTCGTTGAAACCTGATAAAAACAAGCATTGAGTGTCTCATCGTCTTCTATCTCGAGGCACAGTTCAAGTTCAAGTTTATTTATATAGCGCTTTTCTTAGTCCGAGACCAACGCGAAGACGCTATGCGAACTAGGGAAAAAAATTCTCTTGTGGAGGGTGTGATTTGCAAATACTGTGTGTGGTGAATTAGTAAAGTCATGGATTTGTCATGATGTGATTTGTTTTCAAAACTACACAACACACAAACTGGCATTAAGACACACATCATTCACCACACACATCATTCACCACATATTAAACGTCTTCCTAATCTCAGCATTCATACCCCGGAAAAAACAGAAGAGCTTGAGGATTTGACTGCAGCTTTAAATCTTACTTTGTCAAGTACTCTTGACTCTGTTGCCCCTGTTAGGGTAAAAAGACTAAACACAAATAACAAAGTTCTATGGTACACACATGAACTAAAAGCCTTAAAATCCTCAAGTAGGATGCAAGAAAGGAAATGGAGAAAACCTCAACTTGAAGTTTTTCGCAGTGCCTGGAATGACAATGTAATCTCATATAAACAGGCCCTAAAATCCACAAGATCTACTTATTTTAGTAAACTTATCTCTGAAAATCAAAATAATACTCGTTACCTGTTTAAAACTGTAGCTCAGTTAACAAGGAAAAAAGGCACGGTAGACTCCGCAATCCCCCCACAGCTGTCACAGAACCACGGACTATGTTTCCCATGTTCCCCTGTTCCTGTGTTTCCGGTCATGTGTGTAGTCACGTGGTTCATGTCTCACCTGTTGTTCATTGTACCTCGTTTCCATTTGTATTTAAGTTTCACCTGTCTCAGTGCTCCTTGTCGGTTATTGTCGTCACCCCTGCGTTCATGTGTCATGTTTCCGAGTGGTTCCGAGTTTCTGTGTGCGTTATCGTCATTGTTTTATTAGTAAAGTCTTGTTTTATGTACAACACGGTCTCCGGCTCCTGTCTGCACCGAGGATCGTGACAACAGCACACTAGTGTCTACTTTATCAACTTCTTTAATGACAAAATTACTAATATCAGAATGAAAATTATATCCTCACATACTAGCCCAAAAATGGACACGCGTTACAATGGTTTAGGTCGTATCTGTCTGATCGATTTCATTTCGTCCATGTAAATGGAGTCTCATCACCCAGATTTAGTGTTAATTATGGAGTTCCACAAGGCTCAGTACTAGGCCCAATCCTGATCTCACTTTATATGCTTCCTCTAGGGGACATAATCAGAAAGCATGGTCATAGCTTCCACTGTTACGCAGATGACACACAAATTTATATCTCTGCACGGCCTAAAGAAATCTCAAAATTTGCCAATATACTAGATTGCTTCAGCGACATTAGTGATTGGATGACAAGTAATTTTCTCATGCTGAACTCAGACCAAACCGAATTATTACTTGTTGATTCTAACCCGAAGACTTATGCACCTGAATACAGCATTAATCTTAACGGGCTTGAACTCTCATCCTCACCAAAAGTGAAAAACTTAGATGTCATATTAGATAGTAAACTCTCTTTTGAAAGTCACATTCACAACATCTGCAGAACCCACTTCTTTCATCTTAGGAATGTCTCAAAGCTGCGTCACATGCTCTCCCAACCGGATGCAGAAAGACTGATATAGTTGACTGATATAGCTGCTAGATTTTTGCTTTGCTCACCAGAACAAAAAAGTATAACCATATTAGTCCAGTGTTAATGTCGCTACACTGGTTACCTGTTAAATATCGCATTCAGTTTAAAATTCTCTTAATCACTTACAAAGCACTAAACGGTTTAGCTCCTCTCAGGGGCGTCACTAGGGTTGGTGTCACCCGGTGCGGTAAAGCCATGGTGTCACCCCCCCCTCCAGGGTGTCCCCCCCCCCCGAACAGTTGATGAACTGATGAACAGTTACAGTAGTACTGTATTAGTAAAATAAACGTCCTACGAACGCGCTCCGCCCGCGATTGCCCTCACAATTTTTCAAACGTCTCAAACGCGCTCGTAACACGTCTTAGCGCGTTCGGTCCGCGTCACTACAGCGTCTATAGCGGGCGTAACGCGTGTGGCACCCGGCCGCAGTTACCCGCGCGCCGAACTTTTGGTCAGCCCAATTTTTTTTCGCCAGACCACCGTGGCTAAATTTCCTGCAGCGTGTAAACGCGTGTTAAATGCGCTTGTATCACGTCTTCATTGCGTCCTCTTCACGTTCGCCGACCTGCTCACAAGACCGTCTTGTTGTATTGATCTACGATCGATTAAACCAACTCGATCGAGGCCCGAGCTATGTCTGCTCTGTCAAATTCGCATTTTTTTTCATTTTGGTGTCACCCCCTGTGATTGGTGTCACCCGGTGCGGCCCGCACCCCCCTAGTGACGCCACTGGCTCCTCTATATCTCAGTGAGCTCATCACTTATTACGAGCCTACACGACTGCTGCGCTCTCAAAACTCCGGCCAGCTTATAATACCGCGAATCTCTAAAATCTATACGGGAGGAAGATCCTTTGCATACTTAGCGCACAAACTATGGAATGCTCTGCCAGAGAATGCCAGATGAGACTAGCGCCAGTGAGCCGGGTTCTCCCCAGGGTTTTTTCTCCTCGTTAGAGAGGTTTTTTTGCCTGGCCACTGTTGCATATGTGCTTGCTCACTGGTCTTCATAATCATAGCCATTTACTTAACACCACCAACCAGACAAGCAACAATTATCTTACATATTTCACACGTGCGCTTTGTGACAGTTAAACTGTGAAAAGCGCCTTACAAAATGCTCAGAACAATGTAGTGTAGTAAAGAGTACTGATACTCAATCACAAATGTAGTCAAGTAGAGAGTAAAAGTTGCTTGTATTTTTAGCCAAAACTACACTAAGTCCATTTACTCAAGTACTTAATGCTACTGCTTATAAGCCTTCAAAAATTTGTTTGAAACAAAAACTATTTTCTCTATTTTTCAGCTAATGCGACTTGTTCGTCCTGCATCATTTTAGAAGAAGAGTTTTATCTCACACACCATGACCTTTGACTTTCGGTGAAAGAACTTATGGCTCAGCTTCTCAAGAGGAGATGTGTCAAGGCCCAAGGGTGGATGTGTGTGTGTGCGTGTGAGAAAAAGAGTGCGCATGACACATACGCTGTGTGTATGTGTGTCTGTTAGTGCGACAGAGAGTGTGTGTGATTTTCTTTTAAGTGGGGAAAGGCTATTCCCTTTCAGTTTTGGCCGGGTGAGAAGTGAGAGCAGAGGTCAGCTGACCCCATTAAGACTGTCGGCTGCAGAAGAATGTGTGTGTGTGTGTGTGTGTGTGTGTGTGTGTGTGTGTGTGTGTGTGTGTGTGTGTGTGTATTAAGCAGTATGCCCGACGACAGCATCCTCTTATATAGATTCTTCTTGGTCCCGGTTGGAATAATTTATTTTTTCCACTTTCTGATTATTATTCAGAATAAATCAATTTTGAGAATGAATAATAAAATAATAATAATTTTTTCTATTACTCTTTAAGTTACAGTGTGATATACCGTATTCACAAATAGAAGCCCCCTGCGAATATAAGCACCACCCTGATTTTTCAGGCACAAAAACAAAAACATTTTTTTTTGTTTCTGGCTAAATTGAGTTAATTTTCTTTTTAAAATACTATTTTGTCTTTATTTAACAAACATAACTTGTGACTTGTATCACTTGTTGTTTCACTTAAAAATAATAAAACAATAATCTGTTCTAGCGGCCGAACTACACCTTCTATCATGCTTTGCTGCTCACTGCTTCCCTTGAGCCTTTGCGCTAAAGAAGCGTAGAGTAAAGCTGACTGAGCTGGGTGTTTTGTTAGACGTAAATATTAGAACAGTCACGTTTTTCTCTGTGCAGCAGACAGAGCGATTTGATTGTGTTTGACTCCGGTGTTCTTTGTTTTGAACTGTGGTCTCATTTACCATAATTTAAAGAAATGAGTGCTTATATTTCCATGAATATTTGAAATCAGCGATTATAAGCATCCCACAAGGTTTTGCTCCGCTAATATTGGAAAAAAAAAATGCATATACGCAATAAATACGGTAATAAAATTTTTTTCCCACTTTCTGATTATTATTCAGAATACATCAATTGTTTGAGAATGATTAATAGAATAATAATAATGAATTTTGTAATGACTCATGACAGCCGCCATTCTTCCAACATTTCAGGTATAATGTATATTTCGCACTGATGGCTGTTTTGTCTGATTATAAACGCTCTGGTTTAGGTCGGTGCCGCTGTATTGATTTTCTGCTTTACTCTAGGTTTTAAAGGTGTGCGCAGGAGCAGATGTAATTGTACAGTTGTGCTGCTGTTGTTCTGTAGGTTCTGAAGAGCTTCATTGATTCTGCTCGTCTCTCCTTGACTGATGCTCAGAGTGTGAAACCTGTCAGAGTCTCCTCAGAAAATCACTTCAGAGAGATTCCTGTAGAGGAAGGGCACCTTTACACACACACACACACACACACACACACACACACACACACACACACACACACACACCCACACACACACACACCATTCCTTTTCAGGTTTTAAAATGCAGATGTTCATTTGATAAGACAACATTCTCTGTCGTCAGAGATAAGTGTAATTTAATCCAATGCAAATGCAATTTCCTGAGTGCTTAAAATAACGAGGCGCTCGGAATTCGGCTGCGGTTGAAATCAAAATTGAAACGAGCAGTTGGCAGCCGTGTAAGATTTTTTTTCCCAATCAGCTGATTTGATCTGCGTTTGAATAAATGAATCTCGGCGTTGAGCGTGTGGCTCACGAGCACGCGCAGTCGGATCCGGTCCTCCGGCGCGCGCGCCCCCGCGGGTCTTCACGCGCTCACCTTGGCTTGAAATGACCGGATGTAATTACAGCGGCGCAGGTGAGTGTTCAGATTTCATCCGCCGAATCCCTGATAATATCTCATAATCTGAAAGCGTTTCGAAATTGGTCTCTTGTGCTGATGAATTATGCATGAGCCGCTGATTGCTTCTTTGCATAGATTAGCAATCATTTTACAGATATATTAAAAGTGGAAAATGCTCAGCTAGAGAATCTGACGCTTTCAAGGGCAGAAAGATTTTACATGGTCTTTTGGTATTTCAGCTCCCTTGTTCTCTTAAATCCCGGTTATTCACTATCTTTTTCTCTGTTTCGGTATCAGTGGAGGAAGTGGCAGTGTTTGTCTCTCATCTTTCTTTATTTCTGACCCTCACACTCATTCTGTAGTTCACTCTATAGCAGAGAAAAGAGGATCTTTCTCTTTGTCTCTCACTCACTCTCTCTCTCTTTGTTACTCTCACTCTCTTCTTTCTCTCGGGTTCTCTTTTTCTTTTAATGTTTCAGCAAGCATTGGTTGCATGGAGTCTTATGAAAATAATGTGTTGGTCCCTGTTTTTCGCCTTTAATTCGAACTATAATAAATCTAAAATGTACTTAATAAAGTAAATCACTCTGTCAAGCTACATGTTTCTTTGGATAGTGCCTGAACTGTGCGTTAAAAAAAATGAGATTCTTTGCCTGTAAAACATCAATTACATTGACCAGAAAATTTTTGAACATTGTATGATTGCAGACAAAAAACATTTATCTAGTATTTAATTAATAATGAGTTAAGAAGTTTAGTTTAGAAGTTAAAATCAGGAAAGTTAAAATTCAGGAATACTCTCCCTCATGTAGTCTCACTTAAAGGTCAGTGTCACCTTAACACTTTGCACCTGAGTGACAACACCTGAACTCAATGACTGTGAGCTGCTGATCCTAATGAGCAGGGGACAGCGCAGCTCTATTGGTTGTATTCATTGCACTTTGCCAAACCAAAAGTAAAAAAAAATGCAACTGTGATCAATGGAGTTTAAAAAATGGATGCAATTAAGCACATAAAATTAATCACATGCATTAACGCGTTAACTTTGACAGCACTCATTTGCAGTTAAATACATTTAGCCATGTATTTTGTAAGATTCAGTTTTGAAAGTGCACTTGAGAGTGCTTTTGGTGGAACACTACGCAGATCATCGCCGTTTGGTGCTCATCATGGTCGCCCGGTGTCCTGAACCTCGCTCTGTCTGAAGTGTGACCCTGCAGAAGTCCCTGGCCCGGGCCTGACAGTCCATCAGCGCCTGACTCGCCGTGTGTGATTGGGAGCAGCGTGTGAATGGCCCTGTCACACTCCATGAGCTGCAGGAAGCTCGGAGACGGGCACATATGGCATGTTTGACAGGGAAGAGAGGGTGTGAATGGCACGGAATGATAAAATGCCGCTCTTCCCCCCTTTGGCAATGTCACACTGTGAGGGAAGCTTCTCCAGCTCACACGGCTTCAAGGTCTCACTTGGGCCAGTCTTTCTTCTGGACTGTGACTGCTGGATTTGAACGGCAGACATCAGGACAGATCAGAGCTCAGAACCGTTGCCTGTCACCTCCAATTATCCCAGAAAACACAAGCCGACTGACAATCAATGCTGGTTCCTGCAGTTTTTCTTGGCCGAGGTCGACTTCACCGTCTTTTCGTCCAGAACATGACTGTGTGGAAGGTCTTGAAGAAACCAGTAGCCACAAGCGTATCAAATTCAAATAATTTAAGAAATGTGGAAAAAAACAGAGAGGTTTTTTTTCCTATATAGAATAAGAACAAGAACAAAATGCATTTCAAAGACAACAAAGAGTTGGTCTCAGTCCAACGTAAGAAAATGTCACGTGATAAACAGCATCCAGTACCTTCAGCATCCTGCAGATGGCAATATCACCTCGTCTGACCAAGAAATTAACCTCAGTAGAAAAAGATGCTGACTTGTCACGCACAGTTACAATGTAACGAGTGACGATAAGGCCATTCACACGCTGCTCCCAATCACACGCGGCAAGTCAGGTGATTCATATCGTCATCTTCACACATACTCGACATTTTGTAAATATTGTAAATGTTTTTTTACTTATTAGTATTTTTGACTACTTTGTTCTTGTACTGAGCAACTTTTAAATTCACGCAGTCCCAATAAATTCACGCTATTAATAAAGTACAAGTACTAATACAAGTACAATTACTATGCTCAGTGTTTCAATGTCTAAAGATTTTTTTTAAGTTTCTTTACGCGTTCGTCGTACTTGTTTTTTTTTTTTTTTTTTTTTTTTTTTTAGGTTCAATTGTAATACCCATATGTATGCATATTGTATATTTACAAATTTTACAAAAATTCCCAAAGTGTACTCAAGTACTTTACACAGACAGAGGAAGAAATGTCACCATCAGACTCATACCTTACACTTCAGAACACCACGTTCTTCTGGAGTTTCACATCAATAGAAATGTGTGTTTGTAACTGCTGTAATTGATTTGCTAAGTGTTTTACTCTCGACGTCTCAAGCTGCTGAAAAGATTTTAATTTGCCCTGAACCGGAGGTAACGTGGATCTGTCTGTTCCGGTCTGTTCTTCCATGGGTTTCCTCCGCTGTCAGCTCAGGCTCTGACTTTCACTCCGGCAGCCACTTCCACTACTATTCTTGTAAGATGTCACAGAATATACGTGTCAAGCTGGAGTGCCGCTGCTCCTTTAACATTCACTCGTCCTCAATCTCTCCATCCTTCCGCTGGAGAACAACCACACACCGGCCAATTCCTCCAAACATCTGCTGCGTGAAGACATGTCAGTGTGATTTTTCACGTCATACTTGACTTGGACTCATTTTCTTGCATTTTTAATATTGTATGCAGTGCTAGACAAACTATTTTTTGTTACTGTAGTTGCCACATCATCATCCAATTTTGTTCATCCAATGTTCATCCACTCATATGCAGTGTTGGGAGTAACATTTTACCAAAGTAATACATTACAATCATATATTAGTTTTTGCTGTAAAGCAGTAGTGTAACATATTACTAATTGGATTACTTTGCCAATTGTACTATATTGTTCGCTTGGATGGACCACAGTCATTAGGCTACATAACATTTTCTTCTACTGAATGTAAAATAAAATACAAGTAAATGGTACATTTGGTTATTATTTTAGGATGTTAATGTCTACTTCTGTAGTTATTTTGGTGAAAATACTTAAGTAATGTAACATGTTACAATTCTGAGACAGTAATATTGTCATGTAACTTACTTTATGTTACTTTATACAAGTAGTAATAAGTATTGTGTAATGTATGACAATTTTGAGGTTGGTGTTCTTTCAATGCTGGTGTATATTGTGCTGTGCCTGGTTTGCTACAAATAGATAAGTAAAAAGCAGTGTTTTTTACTTGTCGCAATGTGCAAATGTCTCTCTGCGTTTATGGAACAAACTCTCACGGGATTGTATTGTTTAGCACCCAGTTCTAGTCTACACCCTTCCTGGTGGTCAGTCTAATGGACGGTGGGCAGGCTCTATCCACCTGTTTGCAAGCAGAAGATCACTTGGACACACAAACTCCTGCATCAGTATTAGGTGCACAACTCTGCTCTAATAGAGGAAGGCTCTTGTGTTTTTGTGAAGTGTTTATTAGTGGATCTGGCAACCAGCGGTCATCGTCACCTTTAGAGGATTGAGAAAGCCAGCAGTGGTTTATCAGTGTCCATGTCAGATGTAAATAAAGAGAACCTGAGGAGTGATGGACAGCTCCTGGGCTCTTAAGAACCAAGGCCTGAATCCTTGAGAATACACAGAGAAGCTGTGGATGACAGCAAAACCCCGTTGGCTGTTCTGAGATCCGTCCTTCACATGTAAGAGCCTGACACAGATTCTCCGACTATAGAAAACATCCTCTTACCCGCTGTGGCTTCAGAGACGCTTGTTTTAACTGTCCTCGCATAATCGAGACTGATAACGCAAGAGAAGAACTGAGAATGAGGTTAGAAGTGGAAATCAGCATTGTTTGCTTCTCCTTCCTCTCTTCATCTTTGGTGTTTAAATTCTCCAGTTTGATTCGTGGTCTGTTGTCTTACGAACTGATGAAGTGAGTCCAGCGTTCCTCTGTGAAGAATGTGCTGTGGATCCACCTGACCACGTGAGGGTGATGGCCGGTCACATCTCAGATTTACATCAAACGTGCTGGTACAAAGCAACACTTCTTCTTCATTTTCCCTCGAGCAGCAGAGCGAGTTAGAGATAAACGCACCATCAATCCTGGTTTGTGTTTTTTTGGGTAGCTTTAGTGAAGAACATGCAAATAAGCAGGAATTTATGACTCTCAACCTTCTTAATCGCTCGCTTTCTTTCACTGTCTGTGTCTCTCTCTATCACACACACACACACTTTTTCTGGATGTCTGCTTGTCTTTTCTGTCTCTTTTTTCCGACTATCTGTCTGTCTTTTTTCCTCCAATTCATCTTTCTTCCTTTGTCTTTCTATGTGCTTTTATTTTCTGTATCTCTCTCCCTCTGACTCTTTCTAATTTTTTGATAATTAGGATTTATTAAAATCAATTTAGATTCAGAGTACCTGAAAGCCATACTTGAGTAAAAGTACAGATACTTCGTATTTTACTTCGTAAGTTACAAGTCACCAATTCCAAGAAGGCTAAAGTAAAAGTCACAAAGTATGGTACTGTTACTGAATTTAGGCTCAAAAAACACCAAGAAATGTGAAAAAAATAGAAATTCTGTATTTATGAGGTTTTATTTCCTAATATAGAAATGAAATTTTAACAGCTCAATGTTTCAAAATGGATTGAAAAAAGTCAGTCTCAATCAAAATCAAATGTGCAAAAAAGTGAAACCGCTGAAGATAAAGCATCCAGTACCTTCAGCATCCTGCAGATGGCGATCACCTCGTCCACCCGAGAAATTAACCGCGGTAGAAAAAGATGCCGACTTGTCTCACACAATCACAATGTAACAAGTAACTGTAACTGTCCATTTAAATGTGGTGGATCAAATAAAAAAAATGTGGTCAAGTATAGAGTAAAAGTTGCTTATATTTTTGAGTCTTACTTTGTACATAAATACTTATCACCAAGGACTGTCACACACTCATTCTTTTTCTGTGTCGGTCTCTATTTTCTGTACTGTATGTTTCTCTTTCTCTCTCTCTTCCTAGTTTTCTGATTGTCTGTCTCGTGTGTTTTCTCTCTTATACAGTCGTTTTTTTATAACATTCAATATTTTATAACAACAGTCTTTATCTCTCTATTTTGTGTCCTCTTCCTCTCTTTTTCACACACTCTTTCTCCAGCTGTAGCTCTCTTGCAAGTTGTCTGCTTTCTCTATTTTATTTCCATCCTCTTCCTTTTCCATCTTTCATCCATCACAAAGACATGACAGCAGAAGTCATTCCCCAAAGGAAGAGCAGAGATCTGCGGATAATTCTGTTTTCCCAGCGTCTCCAGTGTCGGAGAAATGAGGTTAAAGTGTTGAGTGGAGGAGAGATGATCACCACGTCTGATCCTGTTTCCTTCAGGTTCTTCAGGCTGCGTCAGCACTTTCAGTGTCCACCATCCTCATCAGAACCAGGACGCCTCTGAAGCCACTGACCAGTCTCAGGAGTGTTATATTGCTATTATCACAGTTCTAGTGATTGCCATGTTTGGTTATTTTGGTTTTTGTGCAATTTGAATAATGATCGTCTCCCACTTTAACTAGAATATTCTATGGTTGAGATTGGCGATGAATGTGTGACGTAGATTTAGTGGGACAAGGAAATAAAAAGAAGACGTTTGAAACAAGTCGTGCTCCGCGTTTAATTTATACTTTTTGGACACAACAAGCAGTTTAGAATCAGCCAGTGTGAATATTACTCCTTTAGTGCTGAGAAGTGAAATCATTCTTCTTCTGCATCATTCGTCTTCTGTCTGTCTGTCTGTCTATATATCTACCTATCTGTGTCTATCTATCTATCTATCTATCTATCTATCTATCTATCTATCTATCTATCTCTCTACCTGTCTGTGTCTATCTGTCCGTCCGTCCATCCTTCCGCCCGCCCGCCCATCCATCAATCTCTCTATATATCTGTCTATCTACCTATCAATCTATCGTTAATTTCTACATCAAGTCAAACTTTACAAAAAAGAAAATAATTTTAATTTACCCTCCTCGCCCTCTCTCCTCTTTCCACACATTAGCCACACGCCAGTGGCAGACATTCCTGCGTCGGATGCATGTTGTTTGTGTAAGGCCGTGGAGAAACAGAAGACTCATTTTTCTTCATCTTCAGTGTATCGGCGCTCGGCGTGATCCCGGTACCGCGGGCCGCCCCGCACCTGCACCAGTACCAGCCGTTCATTTCCCGGCCGTGATTGATGGTTTGTTGGGACGCCGCGTGCGTGTCAAGCCTCTCGCCGGTGTCCGGCCCCGTCACGCTCATTTACCCCAGCAGACAGTGACATATTTCAGCCGCTCGCCTGCTGGATGAAGATGGGTGGCTTTCGTGAGGGATTGTGTACACACATTGATTTTCAGCCATAAACTCGTGTTTTTTTTTTCACCTTTTTTTTTTTTTTAAATCGCCGCCACTAGCCCACCTCTCTGCTTTCCATTCTTCTCTTCAAAAAACATTGTCAGCTGTATTTGCAGTTATGCTGCAGATGCAAATCCACATGGAAAGCACATCAAGATCAAGTCTTTTGAATTTTTGAATGAAGTTTTGATTGTTCACCATAAACTTAGTAAAACTCATGTAACGCGTTGTAAAACTGACAAACATTTGTATCTATAGAAACTTCAAACCATAGTCTCCTTCGATCTGGCCTCCATGATGGAGACACGTATTGGTGGATATTGACTGACTGATTACTGATCAGTAGGGGTGTGACGATATCTTGTGGAACAAGTCGATTGCATATTGTGATATCGCAAAAATTTGGCGCCACCTTTGCTACAGTGTCTGGAATCAAATTTTTTAAACGATTCGTGCGCGAGCGTCCCGATTTTCGTGCCGGAATGAGCACCTCGAGTTGAGCGCACAGATCTTTGCGCTCGCGTTTCAATCGATGTTGGCTCGAACCACTGTGCGGATCTCCGCCATTGTCCCGCCCACCCCGACAGGTTATACTACAAGATCGTTTGTGATGATATAGCGAACGAGTTAAACTTTAACAAAATGTGTTTGTAAAATAAAAACGATTATTTCAAACTGTCATTTGCTGCACATATGAGTTTAATCTATTGTGTCTAATATACGTGTATTACATTACTATCGAAACGATTCACTTTCGCTGCAGTAGAGCAGAAAAATGAGAGAAAATTAGCTGATTACTGCAGTAAAACTCATTCAGATGATGTGAGTCTCACCAGCGACATTAAGAGAAAGAACCTCACGTCCTTCACTTGTTCTAGACCAGGGGTGGCCAACTCGTGGCTCTGGAGCCTCATGTGGCTCTTTAACTAGGTTCATGCGGCTCTTCAGAAGCTTTCACATGACATGAGTCCAATATGCACACAATGTTAACTGTTGAAAAATAACTAATAGTATCATGTTGGTGTGGTTATTTTCATTAAATCTGCCTGAGCAGAAGTCTCAGAAGTGATGTGGCTCTTTGCAGCTCTTTGTGGCTCTAACACAGAAAAAAGTGGCTCTTAGTTTCTGACTTGTTGGCCACCCCTGTTCTAGACAATAATTGACTGGACACTTTCAATAAATATGGTTTTTATTCTACATGTTATGCTATGCCCTGGTATGTTCTGCATTGCAACTTGTAATACAAAATTCGGGGTTTTTAGAGCTAAAATGAACACAGTGAAACTAATCATAATGAAGTACATTGATGTTGAGTGGAATTTGAAGCCAAATGATTCTATCATTCTTTGCAAGTTACTGGAAGACTTATCTGTGTCTATGCAGTAAATAGTGTGTTTAATGTCTGCGCTTAATGGATTTTTTTTATACTTTTGAGAATTTACATTTTTTGTAAACTTACTTGCCTGGCAATTTATGGCATCATATTTTGTATGATCAATAGTCAGTCAGTCATCTTCTACCGCTTCATCCTTTACAGGGTCGCGGGGAGCTGGCGCCTATCCCGGAGGCGGGATACACACTGGATTGGTGGCCAACCATTCGCAGAGCGGGACACACAGACAAACACATTCACACACTCACTCATACCTATGTGGTCAATTTTCCAATTCCAATTAGCCTGAAGCGCATGTTTTTGGACTGTGGGAGGAAACCGGAGAACCCGGAGGAGAGAACGGGGAGAACATGCAAACTCCACACAGAACGGCCCCGGCCGGCCTTGAACTCACACCTCAAGTGTCAAACAGAACCATCTTGCTGTGAGGCGACAGCGCTAACCACTGCGCCACCGTGCCGCCCATGATCAATAGTATGTTCAACAGTTTTGAAAGTTTTAGTTAAGTACAAGTTCTGATCAACTGGAACTTGATCAGTGATCACTCACTTTACTTTACATAAAAATAACCAAGATCAAGCTCTTTAAAACATAAAAGGCATATTGTGCATAAAGACTTCACGTTGACCCAATATCATTAGCTTGTCTGGTCTTTAACTCTATGACAGAATATATTACAGACTACTGCTAGTTCCCTTAATTTCAATACTATCAATACTCCAATATTAATTTAAATACTTACCATATTTACACAAATATAAGCACCCCCCCCATTTCTCAGGTACAAAAAAAAAAAAAAAACGTTTTATTACTTATATTACTTTTTTATTTTAAAAATGTTTTTTTACATTTCTGGTTCAATTAAAACAAATAACATTTTCTGTCACATCACTACAGCGTGAGCAATAACGTTAATAATAATAATAATAATAATAATATAGAATACTATTCTCCTAAACATACTATTTTTTCTTTATTTAACAAACCTAACTTGTGTAAGTAAAAGTAACTAAATAAACACTCGTTTAAATCGATACTGCCAGTATGGAGACACCGAATAGTGTCTTTGCGTTGGTCTTGAACTAAGAAAAGCACTATATAAATAAACTGAACATGAACTTAAATACTGTAAAATAATTTAGGATGATTTTTGCTCAATTTGCAATGCATTGTCTTTGTTTTTTAACCCTCTGAGTTCGGGTCACACTTTTTTCAAGACAAAACACACAAAACTAAGTCAATTTTGGTCTTATAAGTGTTGTCCAACGATTGAAAGTATGAAGTACTTTTTTTTTTTAGTTTACAGTCTTAATAAAAACAGGACGTTGTGTTTTTTGTAGCAATAATAATAATAATAATAATAATAATAAAACTAAAACGTGAAGCGTGTTTTGCCTTCTCTTTGTCACCTAAATACTTATCACTTAACATTAAAAACATGTCTACATAAAGCTTAGAATGTCTGCTTTTAAAAATAAGTGTAAGTAATGCTCTGCGCCTAAGTGACAACACCTGAACTTAATGACTGTGAGCTGCTGATCTTAATGAGCCGCACCAGAAAACAGCCAGCTCTCTTGGTTCTATTCATTTTACTTGCACTATGCAACTGTGATTAATGGCGTTAAAAATAATTGATGCGATTAAGATCGTTAACTTCGACAGCACTAGTATTTACTTACATTTTTTGCAGCTGATTCTAGTGAGATTGACTAAAAATTGAGTAAAGGATAATTTTTTTCATCTCATTTTTTTTTTCCAAAATATTTCAGTAAGCTTGTCTACTGGTTGTGTGTGTGAGTGTGTGTGTGAGCGTGTGTGTGTGTTTGAATGTAATGTGAAGTGACTGGGGTGAAGGTGGCTCCTCTCCACTGTTTCCTGGCCTCTGGCTGGGGTCAGAAGGTCACGGCCGGGCGGGGCAGAGCTGGCAGTCTCACTGACCCTCGTGCTCCTGGACAGAAGAGCAAGTTAGACTCCTGAGGGCCACTGCGGTGCCAACACGTGATGTGAAGATGGGCAGTTTTAAGGAAATTAAAGGGATTGATTGTGATTTTCAGTTTTTGCTACTTCATTTAGATGAACACACCAAACATGTTGCAATAATGGGGAATTAAGTGTGTGTTTCTGACATGCTTTTGTTGACTTTTATTGACAACTTTTTTTTTTTATGTTTCTTATGACAATATTATTGTGAAATTGATTTTCAAAAATGTTTATTGATATTTTAGCAATCTCTTTCTTGTCTTTCTCTCCTCTCTCTTTGTCTCTTTTTCTCTTCCAATATGTCTCCACAGAGAGCGATTCCTTAACTTCTTGTTGTCTAGTGTCTGTGCAGTCTCGCCAATGATTTTCTAAGTTCTTGAAGATCCAGACTCTAGTCTGAGATCAGAGTTCTAATCCCGACCTTTTCAGGTTTTAATTGGCCGCTGTGAGGATGCTGGTGTACCCGTGTGGTGAGTATTAATGTTCTTCTGCTGATGTATGGAGGTCTGTTATCAGCTAATAGGATCCTTCACTCTCTCCGTCACTCTGCTAATACTGATATTAATGAATTCATTGCTTTGGTCAGAAAATCAATACTCACTTTCAGAGCGTCTGCGGTTCTGAGCTCAGGAAACTGACCCGCTCCCCACAAACATTGTCCTGGTGGCCAGTGAAATCTGAACCGTTCTCAGGACATACTTCAGATCTCGGTTCTTTTTTAGTCTTTCAGTCTCTCTCTCTCTCTCTCTCTCTTACTAGATTTCTCACTCTCTCTGTGTGTCTCTAGCTCTCTCTCGCTCTTTCTCTCTCTCTTTCTCTCTGGCTGTCTCCCTCCAGCTCTGTCTCTCTCTCTCTCTCTCTCTCTCTCTCTCTGTATCTCTCTCCAGCTTTCTCTGTCTGTCTAGATCTCTCTCTCTTGCTCTCCCTCTCTCTGCCTCACTCTCACTCTCTTTCGGTCTGTCTCTTCCTCTTTCTAGCTCTCCATCTGTCTCTCTTGTTGTCTTTCTCTCTCTCTCTCTCTCTTTGTCTCTCCTTTGCTCTTTCTGTCTGCCTCTCTCTCTGTCTGTCTGTCGGTCCTTAGCTCTTCCCCTTCTCTCTGCTTCTCTTTATAACTCTCTCCCTGTCTTTCTAGCTTTCTCACTCTCTGTCTCTAGCTCTCTCTCTCTCTCTCTCTCTCTCTCTCTCTCTCTGTCTGTCTATGTCTCACTAGCTCTCTGTCGGTCTTTTGATCTCTCTCTCTCTCTGTGTGTGTATTAAGAAATGAACAGTGAAACCTTTCACGTCATCAAAATAAAAAGCAAAAGTTTCTAAATGTTGGTAAATGCTTCTATATAAATGACTCTTCTAATGAAAAATGACGAAGTACAAGGGATTCTGGGTAACATAGTTCTGACCTGACTTTTATTCACGCCAAACATTCAGTTACCCGTTTCTCTTTGTGCTTTCTTTAAGTAGGATTAATGCCGCTTTTCAGTAACTTTGAACTGAATGTTGATGAGTCTGTGACGCTTCTTTCATTTCCTCTATGGACAGGAAGTGTCACACGGTTCAGAACATTGAGCTGTGGTGATGGCATTTTCACGGGCCATCAGTGTGATGCTAGAGGACACGACAAGGAACATTAGCCACGTAAGTGACTGAGAAGAGTCGGAATGAAGCGTGCAACCTCCGCCGGTCCAGCCTCATCTCCAGCTCTTTAGCGCTTAAGTGTTTTCTTCCTCACGTTACTCTGTGATGTTTGTCTCAGCACTTCATTCTGTCTTTCACTCGTTCACCCATTCTACATACATTCTACATCCCACTTTCAAGATCAAGGGCCTAAACAACAACTGTTAAGGAATACATTTTTAGAAAATCATGTTTAATACTTTATTTCTGGTTGGTTACATATTCAAAAACTATGAATAGCTTTCTAACTCGTCTTTCTTACTTTTCTTAAGAGTCTTTCACTTTCTCACTCTTCGTGCTCTTTCTCTCATTCACCAACTCTCTCCTTGTCTCTTTTTTTCTCTCAATTTCTGTTTCTGTCCGACTGTCTCTCCCTCTCGATATTCTCTCATTTACCCACCCTCTCTTATTTTGTTATTTTTCATGCATTTTCTTCTTTTTTTTCATCTCTCTTTCTGTCTCTCTCTCTACACACACACTCGCTCTCACTCTCTCTCTCTCACGCAGTGTCTCAGTAAAACTCTCGGTAAAACAAGTTTTAGTAGTGCTCTCTTTGACTTTTTTCATTTTCACCCTCTCTCTTTCTGTCTGCCTCTCTTATCTCTGTCTCTCTCTTTCTCTTCCTTTTTGTCTCTATCAATCTCACTCAGCCCCCCCCCCTCTTTTTACTTCAGTAAAAGTACAGATACCATATTGCAGGGGTCCTCAATTATAAACTTGAAGGGTCCACTTACGAAATTTCTGTTCAGTCTGAGGTCCGGAAAAATATTGGTCAAGTTGCAAATATGAATCGAATATGTGAATGGCACGTCATCCGTAGAGAAACAACATGCTTCAGGTCAATCTCTCGATCTCTAAGAATCTGTATCACTACTTCATAAATGTAATCCCTCCTTGTGTGAGGTTTGTAAGACCCAAAACATCTTCATAAATTTGACACGATATTGTTCACCTCCCTTTTCTTCATCAAACAATCTGAGAAAGATCATAAATTGTGAATTATCCTTTTGAGTCCCTTCAAACAGAGCAGTCACCACTTCACTCACACACTCATTGACTATTTCAGCATTAGAGAAAAGTGTCTTGTGTTGTCCCAGGACACATGTGAGACGTTCGTTGCCTGTGTGTGTGTGTGTGTGTGTGTGTGTGTGTGTGTGTGTGTGTGTGGAGGGTAATTTGTTCAAATTGTGCGTGCTTGGATTAATAAATGGCATTTCACGATCACTGTTGACGATCGCGGCCGTCTCGTTGCAGATTAAACACAGTGGTTTTCTGCTTCGCACGGCCAGCGCGGATGCATATTATTCTGTCCACTCACTCTTAAACTCTCAGTTTTCAAAGTCAACTTTTCTTTCCTAATCGACGGCCAGCTTTGAGGTGTTTTCTTTAAGGTACAGGACGGCCATATTCTTTAAGGTAAAAAAAAATCTCTCGATTCACGACAGAGCGCCCGTTCGCCTGGCTACCCTGAAGACCTGAGCGACTACGCGCCGCGGCCGTGTTCTAAAGTAACTGAATGCCGCCGCCAGAGCGCAAACAGATGACGTAGTTGTCACGTTGCTCTTACAGCGGCTGTGATTGGACAAATCCCGCAGCTAAAACGAGCCCAATCATTCAAGATAAATTATTTACATTTATACATATATTCGTTTGCGTTGGTGCGTGTGTGTGAATGAACAATGCAGAATAAAAATTGCGTGATCCACTGAAAACGCCTTTGGATTTTGATCACAAGAGTAGCATGTTGGTTTTGCCGTCGGTCCAAAAGTAATCGCGCGTCTGGGTCCGGATGCGGACCGGAGTCCGCCTATTGAGTACCCCTGCCATATTGTAATAATTTTCACATTTCAAGTTACAAGTCACCAATGCCAAGAAGACTTGAGTAAAAGACATGAAGTATCTCAATTCAAAAGAACTTAAATATTTTACAAAAACACAAAGAAATGTGAAAAACAAGAAACTTTTAATGTATGAGCCTTTATTCATACATTCTATGTATAAATAAAATTTATAACATAGAAAATAAAATTAACATAGAAAATAAGTTTAACACCTCATCTTTTCCAAGTAGATAAAATATAACAATCAGTCTCAGATATACTCAAATGTGCAAAAAGTGCCAACGCTAAATTACATGATTGAGCTGATAAACAGCATCCAGTACCATCAGCATCCTGCAGGTGGCGATAACACCTCGTCCGCCTGAGAAATTAACCGCATTAATCACAATGTAACAAGTAACGGTAATTCATTCAAATGTAGTGTAGTACTTATATTATACAAATATAAAAAACATACTTAATCTCAAAATGTAGTCAAGTAGAAAGTAAAAGTTGGTTATATTTTTTTTTATTCAGCACAAGTACAAAGTAGCCAAAAAGGTCCTAATTAAAGTAACTAAGTCAATTTACTCAAATGCTTACACCACTGACTCTCTCTCTTTTCCTCTGTTCTAATCTCCGTTTTTATTCTCTTGTTCTCGCTCTCGGCCTGGATCTTTCTTTCTTAGTCTATCTTTCTATCTGTGTGTGTTTTTTTTCTTTTAGTTTCTCTACCTTTGCCTCCAATGCAGTGTCTGTATGGGTTGTTATCTACACGAATGAATTTGAGTGTTGCTTTGATTCCAAATCTTCTAGTTGTATCTCTCGCTCTAAACAGCTGATAGACACACATGTGCAGCAGGAAACTCTCGTCTTGTTCAGTGTTCCATTTGGGTTGCGGCGGCTCGAGTGGGTTTTGTTGGAGCAAAACAGCTTTAATTCAGCTTCACAATGCGTGTGTAATTATAGCCCGATTACTAATTCATCCTCCCTGCCAAATTCTGCCAATAGCCGTGCAGCAGTGGCCCTCGCAGATGAGCTGCTGGAGCCCCGAGGGCCAGGACACCGAGGAGGAAAAGCCTCCACTACAGTAATTAGCTGCTATTCTGCTCTCACAATGGAGGCTTCTTCTGTACAACGGGAGGCGGGGAACCATCTCAGGTTGGATCCGGTCTCCTTTCTTTCCACAGATCTACGGTTTCTCAGGAAGCGTGTATTTAGTGTGTGTTCATGGGTCGCTCCGCCTCACAATAAAGCTGAAATGAGAGCGGCCGGGAGAGAGCCAGCTGTGACACAGGTCGCCTTGTTCAGACACATGTGCATAATGGATCGCTTTCATTCCGCGGCCGTCGCATTTGCACCGGAGAGATGAAGGGAGAGAGGGAGCAAACGGGCATGGCTGTTAAATTAAGTGTGGAATGAATGCATTATCAGCTATTAGGGCGACGGAAAAGAGTGTCCTGAAAAACAAGTGTAATTGTGAGTTCTGAAGCTGCAGCGCATTCAAACGCCCGCAGCCTTCCTCTCGGGGTTGTCGGGGTGACATATGCTCTTGTTAGTAGGGTCACTCCAAACACACAGCCATTTTCACTTTTACTTTTGTTTCATGCAATAAATATGATCAGGTTTCATTTGAAAGACTTACGAAATGAATCTGTGCCGAGAGATTTCTTCGTTCACGCAACATTAACCGTTTCGGTGGTCTTTGTTGTTTTTTCCACTGGAAGGCAAACACACAGTTGTCTCCTGTATCACCAAGGCTTTTTCGTTCGGAGCATTTAGGTCAAACGTTACCTCTGGTCCTCTCTCCATCTGCTGCCCGAGCAAAGGTGCCCAAAGCCACAGGGCAGCATTCTGGCATTTTCTGGAAGCGTGCACCCCACCGAGCCCAGATCAGCCCAGCAGGAGAGGGCCCGAGCACGCTCTTCCCCTCCTAAGAGATGCGCATCCCTCTTTCAGGTGTACTCTCTGTTCTCCGGGGAGGATTAGGCCACGTTTAGACGGATGACTGCCGGCGACCAAAGCTTTAACTGTATTAATCCTTCTCTTATCAAGCAGGAAATGATGAATGGCTGAGCTTGCTCCAGGCTCACCTCTGCTGTCGAGCCAGCACAATCAAAGCTCTAAATCACAGGCGGGTGTGTGTGTGTGTGTGTG
>CM051502.1:7909739-7927239 GCA_028031935.1 Paedocypris micromegethes
TGTGTGTGTGTGTGTGTGTGTCCGTGTGTGTGTGAAGTGATTCAATGATGCTCCTACGGGAGGTTTAGGAAACAAGTATGAAAACTAAATAGAGTTCCACTGAATATGGACAAACAGAAGTGCTGACTTGACGTGCGCGTTGGTGGTGGTGGTCCGTCTGTGCTGGTAGGCACGTGCAGCAGGCAAT
This sequence comes from Paedocypris micromegethes, assembly GCA_028031935.1. Classification (NCBI taxonomy): domain Eukaryota; kingdom Metazoa; phylum Chordata; class Actinopteri; order Cypriniformes; genus Paedocypris; species Paedocypris micromegethes. The sequence continues at coordinate 7,909,927 of CM051502.1, forward strand.
CACGCTGCTTTACGACCCCTTCTTCGCCGGAATCACTTGCTTTATGGCCTGTCTGGCACCCGCACTCCGTTTCTCAATGCCCTTGCCTTGTGCTTTACAGCATTTAGAGGGTCTGACCTTCCTCTCCATCATCATCATCCTCAGCTCACTGTTTGCTTCCTCGCTGCACTACAAAACTGTTTCCTGGCAGCATCTGAACCCATGTTAGTGGAACTTTATGAAAGGTTTATAAGAAAGCAAGCGCCTGTTTGCTCTGCCGCGTGACGATTGCTTTATTACTTATTCTGCGCTCTTCTGGAAGTAGAAACAGTCTGTTGTGTTTGTCGACTTTCTACTTCATATAGAAATGTGACTGGCATTTTCAAATAAAAGAGAAGTCATTCTCTGTCTACTACTATAGCAAAAAGTCTAGTAAAATAGAAAATAGAAAAATATCTATATGTGTATGTAGTATGAATGTAATTTATTCAACAATAATTCTTAAATTGGGTAATGCTGATTAAAATTTGATTTTATTAACATGGGGACAAAGATTTTCATGACTGTTTACACGAGTTTCCTTTGGTCTGATGACATGCACATATTCATCTTTCTCTGTGATTTGTTGGTCACCAATAGGGACATGGCTCTGCAGCATTCCTGTGTTAATGCTGAGGTTTACACCACTCCTACTAGCTCAGGTCTACATCACAACAAATAAAATTTTGAAGAATAAAAAACAAAAAAAAATAAAAAAAATCTACTGCCAGTCTGATATGTGTGTGTGTGTGTGTGTGTGTCACAAATCACCTCTTCACCGTCCCTGATTCCGCCCCTTGACCCTGATTCCCCGCAGCACCTGATTTCGTTAGAGACCCTATATGTACTCCTTCGTTTGTCGCGCTTGCTGTATGGTCTCGTGTTTTCCTAGTCGTCTGTTCACACCGTCTGCAATAAACCTTCTGTTCACCTACCCTCGTGCTTGGACCTCCTCGTCGCTCTCTGAGCGTGACAGAAGATCAGACCGTTAACAATATCGAGGGCAGGGTCTGTGCGGGAATCTTACTGGAACATTTCCGGTGGGGACTGCCACTTCCAGCGGACCTCAGGTCAGAGCTAATGCCTCTTCTCCTTCCTCCGGAATCTCCACCCAATCTGTTTCCTGGTAATCCCCAAAAACAGCTTCTTCATGCTCATCCAGAACTGTACTCTCCAGGACTGTTTCCGAGCCCTGTGGATCGCTTGCGCTCGTTGGGTGTGCACCGTGTGCGTTCACCTGGTGATCGCCGCCGCGCACGTAGTTGGCGGGTGCGTTTGCGGTGCGCTCGCACCGCAAGTGCGTGCACGCCCGCCAATCACTTGGCGAACGCCCCCGCCACGCACTCTGTGTGACTTAATTTGGTGTGCCCCGCATGTGCTTTTCCCGTGGTCGTTGTTTGACTTGCCCCCGTATTTTTAGGTGGCCTATCGCCTGGTACACCTAGAGGCTCACCGCGGTCACGGGTGGGCCGGGCATTTTTGTATCCCTCGTTCCATCCGTTGTCCGCACGTGCCCCAATCCGTCCTTTTCGTCCGTGTCCTCTGCCCCCGGCCCCCGAGTCCGCAGTCCTCTTCTCTCCCGAGTTGGCCTACTCGTCCTCGGGTTCCGTTGTCTCGAGGTTCTGGTCGTCGCTTTCTGCGCTTTCAGATACTGCGTGTTCCTCACCGGCGCTTCCACATTTCCAGCCTCTGAGTCACCAGCCTCCGAGTCACCAAGTTCCGAGGCCAGAGTTCGCCAGCGGCCCGCCAGGCCGCCCGCCTGAGTTCACACCAGGACCAGTGTGCGGCAAACCATGGTGACCATGTTGGGTCATTGGGGCGCTCGGATCTCGCCCCTTTGGGGCGGTTCTGTCAAAAATCACCTCTTCACCGTCCCTGACCAGATTCCTCGCAGCACAGCTGTTCCTGGTCTCGTTAGACCCTATATCTACTCTTTTGTTTGTCCTGCTCGCTGTCTGGTCTCGTCTCTGTGTTCAGACCCGGCTCAGAGCAGTAGAGACATCAACAGAGGAGAATATGATGGGTTGGTGATCAGGGAGGGGGGGGGTTAGTGGCAGTTACATTGTTGTCCCTTTCGAAGCGAGCATAGAAGTTATTCAGGTCGTTATTAAGAAAGTACACGTCTGAAACAGCGGGGGTGGAGTGGGTGGTCTTGTCGCTACTGATGGCCTGCATGCCCTGCCACATGCGCTGAGGGTTAGAGAGATTTGTTAGAGAAATTCTCCTCTATCTTCAACTTGTAGCAGTGCTTGGCCTTCTTGACCCCCTCTTCAGATTTGCTCTGGATGAGTTGTAGGCTTGAACGTCCCCTGATCTAAAAGCAGCATCACGTGCCTTTAGCAGAAAACGCACCTCTTTATTCATCCATGGCTTCTGATTCGGGTAGATGGTTTGTTTCTGGGTTGTTACACTGTCGATGGTGGAGCTGATGTAGTCCAGAACAGATGAAGAGAAAATGTTATGGTCAGTGTGAGAGTCGAAGGTGGCTTGGGACATAAGTCCTAATATCTGTTCCAGTGTTCTGAAACATGTCTTGAAGTGTAGATTCTGCCTCTGGTGGCCAGACTTTGATGGTCTTCACCCATGGCTTCACACGGTTGATGAGAGGTTAGTCCTTAGGGGTCAGGAACAAGGAGAGGTGATCAGATTCACCCAGGTGGAAGAGGGGGTCCGCATGTTAGTGCAAACATTGTCCAATGTTTTATTTCCTCTTGTGTGGCAGTAAACATGTTGGTAAAATTTGGGGAGAATTGTCTTCAGGTTGGAGTGATTAAAATCTCCCGCCACAATAAAAGCAGCCTGCGGGTGAACAGACAGTTGTTTGCTGATAGCCGTGTGAAGTTCACACATAGCGAGCTTGGCATCAGCGTCCGGCGGAATGTAAGCAGCAGTAATAATGTTCGAGGTAAACTCACGCGGCAGATAGAACGGTCTGCATTTAACCATGAGAAACTCCAGGTTAGCAGAGCAATGACTCTCAACAATAACAGAGTTTGTGCACCAAGCAGTATTGACATAAATACACAGTCCCCCGCCTCTGGTTTTACCGGAGTCTTCAGTTCTATCCGCCCGGAATGCGCGAAATCCAGCGAGTTGAGTCGCGTTGTCCGGTATTCCGTTATGCAGCCGAGGTTTCCGTTAACATCATAACATTGTAGTTGAGAAGTCGTTTGTTGTTGTTGATACAGAGTCTGATTTCATCAATTTTGTTTACCAGTGAACATACATTAGCGGTGTTAGCTTTAGCTTAGCTCGTATCCCTCCGCGTCTTCCGAGTCTTTGTTTATGATCGCGCCGCCGCCTGCGTGCACTTCCTGCCGGCCGCAAGGAGCTAGTAGGTTCGGCCGGTCTGACGATGTCAGGGATGAGTTGTAGGTCGCTGATAATACTGTTTGGAGTGACTAAACGAATGTCCAGAAGTTCTTGTCGGGTGTAAGATGTTAATGCACAACTGTTGTGGACGAAACAGCCCGCCATCGTGTCATCTATATCATGGCAACATATGGCAACATATTGGACTTTATGGATGTTGGGTTGTAATTTGAAATATTGTGACGATATTGTGCGGATCAGTGTGGTGTAATTCAAACTTTCCCTTCAGAAAGCAGCAGCTCATCTGTTAAACTGTCTGTTGTGGCATTTAGAAGTGATGGTTTGATGATTTTCCTCACAAAGCATCAATCAGATTTAAATGTCAGGTCTTCGTGCTGAAAGTCCATGTCACTTTATTTCACTTCATGAAGTTTCTGGAATGTTCCCGCAGATGCATTATTGAATCTGCACATTTAATCATATTTACACGGCATGAATCAAAGCCATTATGGTTAGTATTTACACCCACACGAAAGAAGAGAACACACGAGAGAACACACGTTTGTCGACGGAATCAATACGTCTGAGCGACTGCAGAAAACTCACACGCAGTAAATCAGCAGGAACTCTGAAGCGCTCTGATGTGATGATGGACGGAGAAGTGGAAGAAGCGGTTGTGTTTCTGCTGTTTGGGTGGGAGAGAGCAAGAGAGAGAGGAATGGAGAGAGAGGGGGATTGAGGGAACGAGAAAGAGAAACAGCCATAGAGACAGAAACAGTGTGTAAGAGACACAAAGACAGAAAGAGTGAGAAAAAAAAGATTAAAATTGAGTGAGAAATGGTGAGAGGGATTGAGCGAGTGAGAATGCCAGAGACAGAAAGAGTGTGTGAGACACCAAGAAAGACAACGAGAGAGAGAGAGAGAGAGAGAGAGAGAGAAAGAAAGGGAGACAGAGAGAAAGAAATAATGAGAGAGAGAGTAAAAAAAGACAAATAGGGAGAGAGCAAGGCAGAGAGAGAGAGACAGATAGACAGAGAGATCAAGAAAGACAACGAGAGAGAGAGAGAAAGGGAGACAGAGAGAGACAGAGGAAAGAGAGAAAGAGAGAGAGGACTGAGCAGCACTTGGCTTGAGGAAACCTTTCATTATTATGTCTTTCCGTGTCCTGATCAATAGTGGATCATGTGTGAAGTCTGGGCGAGTTGAACAGATGAGGCATGCGGGCGTTTGATAAGCAGCAGGACGGTCTCGTGCATTAGAGGATTAATCACCCGTCAGTGACACTTTCCCTCCGTTTCTTCTTCCGGTGGAGTGATGTCTCTGTTTTGTTCTTGAGGTTTGTAGTAAACAACATCAGCGCTAAACGTTTCCTGCCTGATCGATATAGCTTCAGTCCACGCATCACGGGCCGCATCTTATTTATTTATTAAACTTTATTGAAACAACCAGGGGATCAAACAGATAGTGACACAAACAAGCATAATTAAATATACTAGGGCTGTCAACGACTTTTTTTAACTAGTTAATCGCACTTCCCTGTCCATGACTGAAGCTTGTAATATTGGATATTGAGGTGTAATATTTAAATTAATGTAAACTCAACACTAAATAAACACTCATTTAAATACAGTAAAATAAATGTTGGTATAATATTTGTTCGCAAGGTATTGTCTTTGTTTCTTAACCCTCCGAGGTTGAGTCGCACTTTTTTTTAAGATAAAACACAAAAAAAGTCAATTTTGGTCTTACTGTGTTAATCATCAACTGAAAGTTTGAAATACATATTGTTTTAGGTTACACTCTTAATAAAAACAGGACGGCAATAATAATATTAATAAAACTAAGAATTTTTTCCTTCTCTTTGTCAGCTGAATACAAACTGTAACTTAAAAAATACATATCACTCTAAGATGAAACATGGATAAACGCGCGGACACTATTTGAACGTGTGGAGGTCACAGGAAACATTTGCACGGATGATCTGATGGACGCGTCTTCTGATCTCCTTACAGATAACAGAAAAGCAATCTGGCCTCCTGATTAGTATCTTATCTCGTCTTCACGGTTTGTGCAGTGAGCGAAAAACTTTCTCTAATTCTCGCAGTATTTCTCTGCCATATTTCCACACGCTTTTGCAAACAGAGTGACATTATTGAGGCTTTATCAAATGACAATCAATGTTAAACACTGAGAGGGGAAAAAGCACGACTGCAGCGAATCGTGTTTGGTTGAAGATTGCTTGAATTAATGAGCATGTGAGCGTGCGTGCGCAAGTTCTTTCGGTAAGCAGTGTGCGTGTACTATACAACATCTGGATGATGTAGGGTGACCATTGTTTGATTTTTTTTTTTTTAAGCGCGAAAAACATCGGACAGGCTTCTCGGAGGTTGATGAACATGTTTAAATATGCTCCAGGTATGCAAAATCAATTTCTGTAATAAAACTGTAAAACGTTTTTCAAGTTCAAGTTCAGAGCATTTGTAAGGCGCTTTTCACAGTTTTAACTGTCTCAAAACGCATGTCTGAATATTAGGGCTGTCAAACAATTACGAATCAATTTTATTTTTGTGATTAATTGAATTATTAATCACAATTAATCAATTTTTTCAACTAGTTAATCACACTTCCTCAACCAAATTAATCGTGATTAATTGCGCTCTGATTTCAGCTTTGCAAAAAACTGTACAAATAATACTGAATGGTTTTAAAGTGAAACTCAAAAACCGGAAGTGCCGGAAAAACCGGACACAATTTGACACGATTAAACAAATTAAATTAATCGCATGCTTTAACGCGTTAACTTTGACAGCCCTAAGAGGATTGTTGCTTTTTATTCATTAGTAGTTGATGTTAAGAAAATGGCTGGGATTATCCCTACGACTATGACCATGACCAGTGAGCAAGCACATATGCGACAGAGGCCAGGTAAAAAACCTCTCTAACAAGGAAAAACCCTGGGGAGAATCCGGCTCACTGGTGCCAGTCTCCTCTGGCATTCTAACACTACACAATCTTGAGGCATCAAGCTCCTAGGAACCCGAAGCTCTTCCCAAGAGGTCTGATAGATGTCATGTCCATCTGTTGGCACAACACTCCTCCAGGCGTTCGTACGGCACTCGGTGCTCAGGACAGTAGTGAAACACAGAAAAAACAAAGCAATTAGGAAAACATGAAGTACCACAATGAAAGATTTTGACAGTTTTAGGATATGCGGTTCCGAGCACTAAACTAGGCAGCCTTTCTATAAAATTACATTAACTTATTCTGCAAGTTATTATAACAGGTCAATATGCTTCGTTGAACAGATGCATCTTCAGTCTAGACTTAAATTGACTCATTGATCCTGAGTTTCGAATTGAGCTAGGCAGAGCATTCCATAATTTGGGTGCTAAGTATGCAAAGAATCTTCCTCCCTTGTAGAATTTAGAGATTCGCGGTATTATATACTGGCCGGAGTTTTGTGAGCACAGCAGTTGTGTATGTACTAGTAGCGTGTTTGGGGTCTTGGGGATTGACGCAGGCATCTGCGGGGACACCTAAAAGTTTCAAGTTTGTCTAGTAAAGTAAATGTGATGGCACGTCGTGTTTGGACTGGTTATTTATATCACTACATGATGTCAGAAGCGGACTAACCTCGCTTTCTGATTTTTGCACAAATGAAAAAAAGACAGCGTGTGTGTGCGTGTGAGTCCTGAAGGAGCGAGAAAAGCTTAACTAAACGACAACTACCAGACAAACAAGAGAAAGTACTGAACGAACATCAGCACTAAGGTATTTTAGATGGATACATTATTCTCTATAAGCCCGCCTGAACATTTAGACTTCAGCGACATTGGCAGCTGGCCAAACTGGATCAGAAGATTCGGAGGATTCCGCATAGCAGCAGGAATCAATGAAAGAAGTCAGGAATATCAGGTGAATTCGCTTATTTACACTATGGGAGATAAAGCTGACGATATCATATTGTGGTAAACTGACAGAAACCCCGCCCGCATACTTGGCGATCGGCCAATGGGAATGACCGCGACTGGATTTAAAGTTCCCTAGAGCCACCTGGTCGGTCTTGATTGCCACCACCGGGTCCATCATGGCGTGCATGCGGTGAGCGGCGCGACTGCTTCTCACGCAGTGGCTGTCTGTGTAAGGGTGCAGGCGCCTGACGTGTTGTTATTGGTTAGATCTCGCGGGTGCGTTGCTCTGCTTCAGGACGCGTGGAGACTGCGGAGAGTGCGACCACGCAGCGCCGCTGATCCGGTTGGGGTATGTATGTGGTTTTATAAATAGCTTGTTTTCTTTGTGTTTAATGTCACTGATGGCTGTGTGCAGGAGGGCGCGCGCTTGGACGGTTGTGGCCTGGACGGGGCGCTGTTTCACTGTCACCCCAAATTGATTGATCCTGTTTCACTGTCACCCCAAATTGATTGATCCTGTTTCTTTGTCACCTCTACTGATTGACCCCTTTACGTCGTCAGCTTTCCAATCCGTTACGTTCCTGGGACTACCGGGATGTGTGTGTGTGTGTGTGTGTGTGCGTGTGTATGTGCGTGACCCAAAATGCGTCGATTCGGTGTTTGCGCGGGACGTGTGTGTGTGTGCGTGCTCGTCAAGGGCAGCAAAGTGGAGGCCTCGTTTCCGTCGGTGGTGGGCGCGGGACACTAGTTCCAGTGTACAATGATTGACGTGACTGATTCACTGCGGGTGTGTGCGTGAGCGTGAGTGACATGCCGTGTACGGGTTGTTGAAGCGACCATCGCTGCATCAGGCGAGCCTTGCCAACGGCAGATTCGCGTGCTTGTGTGTTTTAAAGAAGCAGTCTCGGGACTAGCTTTATTAAAATGTGTATTAAATAAACGTACTTTGTATCTTCAAACCCACGCCTCCCGCCTTCTGTGTTTGCGCGAACCGGTGACCACTGCTACAATATGCATGCTGGCTTTGTCCGAAGAGGACAGGAAAAGTTAAGACAAAGTTAAAGAAGAAAAACACTTTGTTTGCAAGCATAATGTTATCCACGAACGGGCTAAATTTAACAAGAGTTGCCAAGAACCAGGAGAGTCCGCAGAAAATTTATAGCCGCAGTTCATAAACTAGCCGAAAATTGCCAGTACGGTGTCCTGCAAGAAGAAATGATAAGAAACAGACTGGTAGTTGGCATTAGAGATCACTCTCTGTCAGAGAGATTACAATTGGAAATGTGGAAAGCCACAAAAGCACTCATGGAACAACTGTCCAGCGAGAGAAGCGGAGTGTAGAAAGTGCCAGAAAATAGAGCACTTTGCAGCATTCTGCAAAACAAAGAAACGAGTGGATGAAATATATCAGCAAAATTAGTCTGATAGTATAGAGACTGTGTTTTTGGGAGTGTTAAAGTCTGAACATTCATCGGATGTCTGGCAAAAGCCAATCAAAGTGAATGGTGAACATATCATTTTCAAGCTGGACACAGGTGCTGCAGTAACAGCCATTCCAGAAAGCTTGTACTCAAAGAGGAGCCACGGAGCCCTCAGCTCACCAACAAAGAAGCTGTGTGGACCAAGCAACACAAATATTCAGGTGAAAGGCCAGTTTGAAGAGTCACTTCATCACCAAGGCAAAACGATAACTCACCCGGTGTTTGTGATACCAAGACTCGTGACCCCTCTTCTTGGACTGCCAGCAAAACGGGAGCTAAACTTGTTACACACAGTGGATGTAATTCAGACGTCAGAAACAAATTATAAGGAAATTTTCCCAAAAGTTTTCATCGGTCTTGGAAAATTAGAGGGCGCTTACAAAATCAAACTGAAAGAATCAACCACTCCATTTGCTCTGTCTGTCCCCCGTCGAGTTCCCCTGCCTATGATGGGCAAAGTCAAAGAGGAGCTACAAAAAATAAAAGACCCATGTTATAGCTCCCATTGAAAAAGCGACAGAGTGGTGCTCAGGAATTGTTGTAGTGCCAAAACCGAATGGCAAGATCTGAATATGTGTGGATTTAACACATCTAAATAACAAGGTAAATAATCTAAAGAACCTGCAATGGACGAAACTCTGGCTAAACTTTCGGGTGCAACAGTTTTTGAGTATATTAAACGGAATTATACGTTTTTGAGTTTCCAATGTTAAAAAGGGTGCTTATTTTTGCCTTATTACGATAAATGTAATGAGACAAAACCGTTTTAAAGTCTATAAAAAATTGTTTCCGCACCTGTTAGAGAAATCCATGAATAATGGAGCTTGTTTTGACGGATAAGAGATGCTCCCTGAATGCTCCCCTCGGCTCTTGGAGTCATGAATGCATCTGCTACGGGTTAGTGAGGGTTGGTTGAGTTGAGGTGACCTGTTGACCTGATGATTTTTCAGGGTGTTTTTATTCCTCGTTACAGAGGTTTTTTTTACCTGGCCACTGTCGCATATGTGCTCACTAGTCTTTGTCTTTGTCTTTTCATAATCATAGCCATTTACTTAACACCACCAACCAGACAATCAAATGAATACAAGCAACAATTCTGCGAGACGTGCGCTTTGAGACAGTTAAAACTGTGAAAAGCGCTTTACAAATGCTCAGAACTTGAAGATGGTCTCCGGGCCCCAGACCGGCATTTTGTGGGCATCTCTGTCTTTCTGGAATACTCTGAGCTCCTCTCAACTTGCGATGCTGATGTGAACTGCTGCCTCTCTTTGTGTGGATATACTGTCACTTACCATCATAAGGTCATGTGAAGTTTAAACGGGGGCAAGACAAAACACGTCAAAATGATCCAGACGGATATCAAAGCCTCTTTGAGAGAAGGATTTTCCCCAGGATGATTGCAGTAAGACGGCCTTGTCAACATCTGGATAGATTTTTTTCTAGATCTGTCTTTCTTTCTTTCTGTCTGTCTGTCTGTCTGTCTATTTATCTATCTATCCATCTACCTACCTACCTGTCTGTCTGTCTCTGTCTGTCTTTCTATCTATCCATCTACCTACCTACCTGTCTGTCTTTCTGTCTTTCTTTCTTCCTTCCTTTATTCCTTCCATTTTTCTTTTTCTTCCTTTTCTCCCTTTCCATCTTGCCCCCTTTTTATCTTTCTTTTCTTCTTTCATTAATTTATCTTTTAATGCATTCTGCATATGTGGTACACCTAGTTATTATTTATTTAATTACCCAAACATGTTTTGTTGTTTTGTAAAGCAGTGAAGGTCATTTTTATTTAAATAGACAATGTGTTGTTATTAGTTTCTTTTAAGTGTATTGTGCCTGAATTGAAGAGTAGGTGGAGCAATGGATGGGATGGGAACTATTCACGGGAAAGGTCGTTCCTTCCGGTCGGTTTTTGGGGAGCGGACTTCCGGTTACCAGAAGTTCTCTGGATGCGAACGACAGTGCATCGTGTCTTCATTACTCTTGTTTCTTTTTGTATTTCAGGAGAACCGATTATTTCTTTACTGTTGCGATCAACCCCATTGCCGGGGCCCGTAACACATATTTGTTCTTTTTATCTTTTTCCTCTCAGGTCTTTCTCTCTCTCTGTTCCTTTCATTTCTGCCTGCAATGCAATTATTTTTGTACTGCATGTAAATTGTCATTTTGTTTTCAGTACATTCTTTCTTTCTTGTCTCTCTTTTTATTTCAGTCAGCTTTGCTTTCTTTTTCTGCACTTTGTATGTTTGTCTGTTTTCTGTTCCTTCTCTCCTTTCTTTCTTCCTGTCTGTCTGCTTTGCAATCTTTTTTGGACCACATGTATTACGTATTGTCTTCTTGCTCTCAGTTCTTTTTGACGAGCACGTCAACACCTAGATACACTTCTTTCTTTCTTTTTCTGTTTGTTACTCACTCCTGTATTCCTTCTTTTTTCCTTTCTACTTTTCTTTTGTTAATTTCTATTTTATTCCTTTTTATGACTGTCTCACTTGTTCTGTATTGGGAGTGTGTGTGTTTGTTTTTGGCATTTTCCTCTCAGTTCCTTCTTTCTCTTCATTTCGGTCTGCTTTGCCATTCTTTTTGCACTGCGTGTAAACTGTCGTTTTGTTTTAAGTTCTTTTTTTTTATCTTTTATTTCTAATATAACTTTTATTTTTCCCTACCCTATTTTTTTTTTCTTATTTTCTTGCTGCCTTTTTTAAAATTTCTGTCTGCTTTGCTTTTTCTTTTTCTATGTTCAATCTTTGTCTGTTTTCTGTTTCCTCTCTCCTTTCTTTTGTCTTCTTCCTGTCCCTCGGCTTTGCAATCTTTTTTGGACCATGTGTATTACGTGTTGTCTTCTTGCTCTCAGTTATTTTTCCCAATTCTTTTCTGCTTTCTTTCTGTTCTCCTCTCCCTCTTTTTCTTTCACATTCTTTTTTGTTTCTTTTATTATCATTTCTTAGACATGTTGTAAATCCCCCACATCTTGTGTATTTATACAAATATACACATACCGCAATATTGAAACAGTTCACTTGTGTTTTCCTCTGTAACTTTGAGCCTTTATACAAACATGGTGAGGTCTTCACTGTCGACGTTTTTTTGTGATCGTCACGCATCCTTCTGCTAGGAAGTGACAGTATATGGACCCCGTCCTGATCTCTTGAGCAGACAGGCCATCGCTGACCCCCTTCAACCCTCATTTAGATGCAAATGCTGAGTGTTTATCCGCTTCTCGGCCTGTTTGTGGCAGTCAGCTTGTTGACCTTAAGGAAATGGAAATGTGCCATGAGCGAAGAAGCAGCCATCTGCCTTCCATCTGCAGAACAGAGGGAGAGATAACACAGAGAAAGATGGAGTGAGTGTGAGAGAAAGAGAGAGAGAGAGAGAGGGAGATCCAACACCAGACCAAAAGAGCAACGTTCTACAGCCAGACTCTTATTTGTCTAGGACAGGGCGACTGTGCCAAAAATCAGAATCACGATTTTAACACAATTACGAGAAAAAAAATTATTATTTTATATATTTATTTATATTTTTACATGTTTTGTACATAAATATGCTCACATTAAAAGTGAGAGATTCTTTACTAAAGTGTGCATTACTTGATTTTAAAATAATGATTATTTATTGAACATCAACAGTTGAAATTACAGCAAAGTGCCAAAATCAAACAATCGCTTTGCTTGTCAAAAAAAGTAAAAATAAATATCTTGCACATTTGCAAACAGAAGAAATTATTTTTATTACTATATATAGTGGCACATCAATGTCAAAACGGCAAGTAAAAATGCTACAAGACCAGAGACAGTGGCAGCCGAGTCCTCAGGACCATGGACAGCTCTCAGTCACAGGTGTGAGAGATCGGCTGCTAACGACGCAGCACAGGTGCTGCCGTCTTCCCAATCCATCAGCTCAGCATAAAAGCCAGAAGACGTGATGGTGGAATTCTTGATGGTGAATCGTGAGGATCTGGTTGCCTTGTTGTTCTGTGAGTTGACTCAACCTGTCTAAGACTGTTTGCATTTTCTGTGCCTCCAGAAGTAGCAAGGACGCTGCATTGGAGAGTAAAGCGGAATAAAGAAGGAGTCTCAGAGGAAAAGAGACTGATGGAAGAAAGATGATTGGTCGTTTTGTTTTGGACACAACTGTTTTCCTGCAAAGAAAGGCATTTTTGTTATCCAGCCAAGCACCTCATTTGTTAAGGAGTTCACTATATATATATATATATGGGTTTTTATGTTTATAGTTTAGGGAGGAGACTCGGCGAACGCGTGCAACTGTGACCGCTCTGTATTTTTGTTTTGTTCAGGCGTCTAATAAAATGCACATCTGAGCACATCTTCCGGACTCTTTGTCATATATTGCTGGGTTCCTCATCACGTCGACGCTGGACCTGCTAATTTTTTATCGCACGATAAAAAAAATCCCCCCGGTAATCTGTCCTCAAAGCAAGCACCGTTCATCCAAGTCTTCCACCCCATAAGCGTGCCTCCAGCGTCTTCTCCAGGTGGCCATGGGCGACCCCATTTACAGGCTACTGGCCACGCAGACCATCATGAGGAGAATTCACGACCAGCATGCCACCAAAGCCGCGAAGCTTGCGGGGGCACGTTGAGTAGCACTTTCCGGCGACCACTGGACCTCCATAAGTAACGACAACTACCTGACTGCCCACCTGATCGACTCCGGCGGTGGGTCAGGTTCAGTGTTTTTTAAATGTATTTATTTTTTTCAAATTGAAGTTTCGACAACTACACCGATTGTCTGTTCATTAGGCGTGATGAAGACGGAGTAGTGCCACTTTGCCGAAGCGTGCGCCAATCAGTTCATGGACGTAGCCAAAGACTGGGGGATCGTTGACAAAGTCAGCACAGTTGGCACGGACAGTGCCCCGAGTATGGTGGCCGCGGGGAGGCTACTGTCCTTCGAGCACATCCCCTGCGTTGCACACGTCGTGCAGAGGGCTGTCGTCATCTCCCTCTGGTAAGGTGGATTCGAGGCTGCACTGACTAGAGTCCGTAAAGTAGTGGGACATTTCAGGCACAGTCCAGCCAACTCGAATGAGCTGAACCTCCAGTAAGCCTCTCTGCAGCAGGATTAGGAGTCCCTCGTGCAAGACGTTCCAACGTAGTGGAACTTGACGCTGGAGATGATAAGGCGAGTAACAGGGAAGCGCTCCAGGCAACACTGTCTCAACAGAAGCACTGCCTGGCCATCCCGACGAGCGGCGGCTACGAGAGACTGTCCAAGCTGGAAGCTGTGCTGGAGCCTTTGAAGGTATGCTCTGTGTAAAAGCCTCGGGGACCAGCGGGTCGTTAACCAAGGCTCTGCTTCTGTCTGCCTCTAGGTACGTCACTAAGCTCCTCGGTGGAGAAAAGTACCATAGAGTACTGCTCTGTGGCACTTCCCACCCTGTGCCACCTTTAGCGCACCAAGGAGATCTCGGACGATGATCCCGCCTACATCGGCTGGTTCAAAGCTGCCTTCCTCAAGAACCTGACCGAGTGGATGGAAAACTTGAACGTGGAATGGCTTACGGTTCTTAGAAACTGACCAGTGCATCCATTGAAGATGTGTACTTTTCTCACTTTTCCTCACTTCTCGTTTATTCACCCAAGGTTGCGACTGCTTTGGATCCACGTTTGAAAGACCTAAGATGTCTGAGGCTAAGAGAGCTGGTGAAGGAGGAAGAACCGGCTCCGCCAACACCCGTGGAGGAGATCCCCGAGTCCAGGCACAGATTAGCCCTGCTGCTCACACGGTCAGACTCGGAGTCAGAAGACATCCCGGAAGACAATACTCTGGAGCGATACAGTCTAGAGCCTGCTGCCCATCTGGACCAGTGTCCTCTGAAATGGTGGCTTTCCAAAGCGGCCACATTTCGTCGCGTGGCCGCAGTCGCTCGCAAGTACCTTCGGACTCCTGCCACAAACGTCCCGTGCGAGAGACTTTTTTCTCTGGCGGGCCATATTGTGCAGAGAAAGAGAGCCAATTTGTCACCGGAAAACGTGAACAGACTGGTCTGCCTGAGTGACTGGTGGAAGGGCTTGGAGTGACTGTTTGACAATAATAAAAAAAATAAAAAAACCAGTGTGCAAAAAATACGAGCCTTTGTTCCTCATTTATTTCATAAAAAATGTAATTCAGTATAGATTGATGCAGATAAATTCCGAGAGAACAGTGAGATTAATCTAGATCAAGACTTTTGATCTTTGCCCATCCCTAATATATATATTATAAATCCTTGGCCTGATTCTGGCCAGAGTGGAAAAGGATTGAATGAGTGTCTTGTTGTGTCCCCATCGATCGAGGAGTTTCCCCGATTCAGCCGTAAACAGTCAGACACATTGATCGACTGGAGCAAAAATAAAGCGGAGCGGCTTGTTTGTCCGTTCACAGCTGCAGGTTCTAATTGGATCTGGAGTGAGTGACGCTCAGAGGAACATCTGGCCTTCTGTCAACATCTGTGGATCCGTCTTCATTCTCATGAATTAGCCAGCAGACGCTTCTGAAATATGAAATATATGCTGTATTATACACGCCGTTCACAACCAAAGAGTAAAGCTTTGTCGGCTTTCTCCACAAAATTATTAATGTTGCTGCACTTTTTTCCGGGAGATTTTCAGACCTACCGTAAAATAAGGCAGTAAACCACAGAGACAATGAGAAATCGGTGGCTTTGTTTGCAGAGAACCAGTGTTTTTGAGATTTGTGTGAGTTGGAGACACTTTGCAGGTTCACTGACTGCACATCTGTGGCTGATGAAGAGCTGCGGCATTATGGGTAGATTGAGCTGCCCAGCTGGCGCTCCCTGCTGCGTCCTCATTGGCCCCGGCCTCCAGTTGCCACGGCACCAAATGCTACAGCGTTAAATATGGATTCGGATCGGATGTCTGTCATTGTACAAAACGAGGCGGGGTTATTTTTAATTTAAAAGTAATTTTTTACGCATTGCATTGTCAATTTAGCTGTTTTGATTACTGTAAAAGAGTAAATAGATTTCTCGATAAGCAACAATCCCTTCCTGTCCACCTCATTTAACCTTCTGATGTTGAAACACTTTATGTAGCTTTTTTTTTTCTTTATTCGTTTTTGCTTGATTTGTGTTAGTGTTTTGCCCAAATGTGCTAGAACACTGTGCTTTAGTTGCTACATTTTTTTTTTCTTTAAGAATGAACATATTTTATTTTGATTATAGGCTGGCAGACTAACTAAGCTGGTCGTCGCTCACCTCAAACTGGTGAAAGATCTAAGTTGTTTGAAATCATTTAGCTCTGAGCAAGTCTTCTCAAGTAGCAATATTCGCATGGATTATTTTGGTTGCTAAAATTGTCTTGGATTTGGAGAATATGCCATTGTGCCTGGCATCTTCTTGCGAGTGACAATGAGGTGTTCAATTTAATTTCTACATTAGGAAATAAAATCTCGTAAACAAAGAGTTTCGTGTTTTTCACTTTTCTTTTTTTTCACGTGTTTTTGGAGAAATTCAGTACGAGGAAAATACTTATCATAAGTTAATTTTAAAGTGGGTTACTCTATGACTTTTACTTGGAACTTTTACACGTCTTCTTGGAATTGGTGACTTGCTGCTTGTAATGGCGTTATTTTTATGGTACGGTTCTATCCGTATCCGTACTTTTACTCAAGTATGGTTTTCAGATACTCTTTACACCTCTGGTTTTTTTTTCGTCCAAAGCATTTTAGTTTATTTTTTAGGTTATTGCAAAGACATGTGAAAGAAGAAAGAAATGGTTGAAATAATTGTCGGTGCCTCGCAAATGTTTGCTGATTGACAAAAAGAAATGTGAAGGAAATGTAGCCAATATGTGAGAAGTGGATCCACGAGTTGTAACAGTGTTTTATCGCTTCCACATTTCACCTCACTTTGAGCTGCTGCTCCGTTTGTGCACTTTAGCATTTAACCGCTGTGATTAGCGCCGGACTCGGGAGGGGGCTAGACCTGTATCAGGGGTTGGTACGAGTCCCACCGGGAGACTGAAGTCTCCTGCTTCATGAATTAGCGCAGCCTGCTTTCTGACAGCAAGCCATCGCAAGACACGTCGTTAAAAAGATGAACGCTCCGGAGTAAATGTCTCATGTGAAATGTCACATATATTAACGGACATACAATTAAGAAAATGACTTGGAAAATGGCAGCCACATGTATCCAATTATTTCACTCTGCCTGTCTGTCTCTCTGTGTGTCTGTCTGTTAATTTGTCTCACCCTTCATTATAGTTTGAAGAATTCATTATTCAATCCGTGTTCAGTCGGTTGTAAATGCTTTTTCAAAAGGTTGGAATGAGATGGCAAAATTGACGTCTGTATTGTTTAGAATTATCCTGAAGATCTGGAATATTCTGTTGGTTGGGTCTGAGTTATAGATTTGTTGTTGAAACCTGTTCAGTCAGACACGGGATGACCATAAACAACACATTATACACTATAACACATATATACACTATAAATTGTACGCACCCACACACACACACACACACACACACAAAACACACACACTATATATTAAGGGATATACAGTATAGCGTATTTACACAAATATAAGTCCCCTTTTTTTTATTTTCGACGCTCAAAAAACTTGCGGGTGCTTATAA
>CM051502.1:7931241-7944711 GCA_028031935.1 Paedocypris micromegethes
GACAGACAGAATGACAGACACTAATGAAAATAGAGACAGACAGACAGAGAAATACAGAGAGAAAGACTGCAAGAGTGAGAGACAGAGAGAGACCGACAGACAGACACTCATGGAAATTGAGAGACAGAGACAGATAGATAGATGGATGGATAGATAGATAGATAGATAGATAGATAGATAGATAGATAGATAGATAGATAGATAGATAGATAGATAGATAGATAGATAGATAGATAGATAGATAGAGAAAGATAGAGAAATTTAAAATAATACAGACGCACTATATATTTTACATTTTGTTAGTCCTTATTGTATTGAAATGTGGCTAATGTGTGTTCTACAGTATGTGGAGATGATGGTCTGATGGAGAGAGCTCCTGTCAAGCCAGAAAGAGATCTCAACCCTGAAATAAAGCCTCTGGAATGGATGGCACGGCCCGAGACTCATGTGTCATGATGGCCGCTGACGGTCAGAGCGGCTGAATGTGGCTGGAGCGTCCGTGAGGAGGATCTGATGGAGAGGAGGAGACCGACCAGCGCAATTCTGCTCATCGATTTCCTGTCCACTCCTTCAATACGTGGACTGAGCGCAGGCCGATAGATGATGACAAACGGGCCGCCGGGGACGGAGCAGCGCTAATTGAACTTGATGGAGTGCGGCTGAGGATCAGAGGTCGTGCACACGCCGTGACATCAGAGCTTCTCTCCTTCCATCCCTTCTTCTCTCTCACAAATGAAGAACTGAAGCAGCTTCCTCTTTTGTCAGGAGGAAATTGTCTCGACATTGAATAGAGAAAGATGAGACACAAAATGAGACGAGATAGTGTGTTAGAGAGAGAGTGAAGTAAAGAGAAAGAATGCGAGTGATAGACTGATGCTGCCGGAGAGAGCGAGAGTGAAAGAGACAAAGCAAGAGAGCGAAACAGTGAATCAGAGTGAGAGACAAAGATAGAAATCGAGAGAGAGACATTGTGAGAGAGACAAAGAGGAAGCAAGAGAGTGAGGAACAAGTGAGAGAAACAAAGAGAAATCATGAGTGAGAATGAATGAAAGAGACAAAACGAGAAAGCAAGAGAGTGAGAAAGAGTGAGAGACAAAATGAGAAAACAAAAGAGTGGGAGAGACAGTGTGAGAGAGACAAAGATAAACTGCATGAGAGTGAGAATGAATGAAAGAAAAAAAAACGAAAAAGTAAAAGAGTGACAGAGAGTGACTAAGAAAAAGACTGAGATGTAATCAAAAGAGTGAGAGACAAACACAGAAATTGAGAGTAAGTGAGAGAGAGACAAAGAGAAAAAGCAAGAGTGAGAAAAAGTGAGAAACAGGGAGTAATTAAGGGAGTCAACAAGAAAGAGAGAAACAGAGAGAGAGAGAGAGAGAGAGAGAGAGACTGAGATGTAAGCGAAATAGTGAGAGACTATTCTAGAAATTGTGTGAGTGAGAGGCAGCGTGAGATAGACAAAGAGATGAGAGATTGAAATTGAGAAAGAGTGAGAGACAGTGTGAGAGAGACAAAGCGAGTGAGAAAGAGTGAGAGACAGAGCGTGAGTGAGGAAGACAGAGTGAAAAAGACATAAAACAAAGAAAAAGAGTGAGACATAGTCAGAGAGAGACTGGGTTGTAAGTATGAAATTGAATAATTTTAAAGTAAAATAGTGAGAGACAGTGGTATAAATTCAGAGTGAGTGAGAGTCAGTGTGAGAGCGATAAAGAGTCTCAAAGAGACAAAGCAAGAGTGAGGGAGACAAAGTGAACATTAAATTATTTTAGAGTAAAAAAGTGAGAGACAGTGGTATAAATTCAGAGTGAGTGAGAGGCAGTATGAGAGAGATAAAGAGTCTCAAAGACACAAAGCAAGAGTGAGGGAGACAGAGTGAACAAGGTAAAATGAGAAAGAGTGAGACAGAGAGACTGATAAGCGAGAGAGTGATTGAAATTGAGAGTGACTAAGAGAGGTTGTGTGAAGAGGCAAAATGAGGGAGACAGAGTGAGACTTATCAGTAAGCAAGAGAGTAAGAGAATGATTGAAATTGAGAGTGACTGAGAGACAGTGTGAGAGAGACAAAGTGAGGGAGACAGAGTGAGAGAGAGAGTGAGACTAATCAGTAAGCAAGAGAGTGAGAGAATTATTGAATTCGAGAGTGAGAGACAACGTGAGAGAGACACAAAAAGAAAGCAAGAGTGAGAGAGCAAGAGGGGGAGACAGAGTGAAAGAGACAAAACACAAAAGCAAAAGAACGAGTAAGTGAGAGACAGATTGAAATTGAGAGACAGTGACAAAGAGAGTGAGAATGAGTGAGAGACAGAGAGTGAGTGAGACAGAACGAAAAATAATCATGGAGATGAAGTTAAAGTGAAAGACAGAAGGAGTGTGACGGAAAAGAAGAAAGCGAGAGAGTGAGGGGCAGTGGTGATTATTTGATTCTGTCTTGTAAGCAGTTTAGTCGCGACTTTTTCAGAAGCGCCACTTACACTCTCACTGCTCGCTGGAGCAGAACGGAACCCGGAGCTTTACAAGAACAACCTCCTGCCAAAAGCACAAGAACCCGAGAGGAAAAGCTCCATTCTGATGAAAGTAACAAGCACAGCTTGTGGTAAATAGGCTTTCTGAGGCCCGAGGCGAGCGGGACCCCAGGGAGACTCTCTCTCTCTCTCTCTCTCTCTCTCTTGCTCTCTCTCTGTCGCCGACTGGCTGAGCAGCTGACACCACCAGTCTTCAGCTGTTTCTGACAGAGAGAGAGAGAGAGAGCTCACTTCTTCTCAGCGCGGCTCATGAGTAATGAAGAATAATCCAGATGTGTGCTCGCTGCAGGCCTGCCCGTGCAAACGTGTACGCAAGCATTGTCACACAACTGTGAAAACGGCCGTTTGTCTGCTGAAGAAACGTCTTGGATTGTTTCTAAGAGAGAGAGAGAGAGAGAGAGACAGGAAGAGACAGACAGGTAGATACAGGTAGACACAGACGAACTGACGAGAAGGACGGGCGGATAGCTAGATTGATGAAAAACAGAGAGGAAAAATGGAGACAGATGGACAGAGTGAGGACAGACAGTAAGAGACGAGTAGAGAGAGACAGATGGACAGAGAGAGAGAGACAAAAAGACAGAAAGAGAGAGGGGGAAATAGAACAAGAGAGGGCGAGACAGGAAATGAAAGAAACTACAGAAACCGAGAAACAGAAAGTGAGTCTGTATGTGTGTGTGTGTGTGTGTGTGTGTGTGTGTGTGTGTGTGTGTGTGAGAGAGAGAGAGAGAGAGAGAGAGAGAGAGAGAGAGATAGAAACTGAGTGAGTGAGTGACTGTGTACATTCGTTTGCGTATGTGTGTATGTCTGTTAAAGAGAGAAATAAAGAGAGAGAAAGTGTGTGTGTGTGTGTGTGAGAGAGAGAGAGAGAGAGAGAGTGAGTAGTGGTGTGTGTTTGTGTGTGTGTGTGTGTGAGAGAGAGAGTAGAGTGTGTTTGTGCGTGTGAGAGAGAGAGAGACAGAGAGAAAGAGAGAGAGACTAAGAGAGTGAGAGTGGTCAGGAGTGTGATGTGCGCTCTGTTCTCCTCCTCCACTGAAGCTTGTTACTTCCATTCCTTTCTTCTTCTGTCATCTGTGTCCCTGAGGATTAAAGGAGAGTAAAGGAGAGGAGCAGTAGTGTCTTCTCTTCCTCCAGCTCCACCTGCTTCTTTCTCTGAATAAATCTGCAGTGTTTCCTCCTCCGCTGGCATGAACAAGCTCGTCTGATCGGCTCAATAATAAAAGTGGAGCAGGACAATCTAATTGACTTTAACGTGTGTGTGTGTGTGTGTGTGTGTGTGTGTGTGTGTGTGGTGACAGCTGGAGTGCAGTCCAGGGGAATGTCAGTTTGACTTTGGGAATCATTTACAGGAACGACTGAGATCAACTAAAGACAAACAAAGACAAACCTAAGAAATTAACCGCGGTAGAAAAAGATGATACACTCACAATGTAACAACTAACGGTAAGCATCTATTCAAATGTAGTGGAGTAAAAAGTACAGATACTCAATGAGTAAATGTTGCTAAAAAAGTACTTAAGTAACAAAGTCCATTTACTTAACTACTTTAGACATTTGGTGTGTGGATGTGGTTCCATGTACTGTATGATTATGCAAGTGTGTTTTAGGTTCTGTGTGAGTTTTTGTGCGTCACTAAGAAGCACAAATGTGTGTGTGTGTGTGTGTGTGTGTGTGTGTGTGTTTACACCTCTACAGGAGAGAACAGGCCGGACGATCTGCCGTTCAGCACCAACACGGTCAGCTTCAGTGTCCTGGCCTTTACACTCAGTGTTTGTCTTTGAGTTTCCTTCCGGATCCACTTCCTGTGACAAACACTGTTTCTCTCATTAGGCTGCTGAACGATGGAGGAGAAAGTGCTAATCTCTCGAAGAAAGGATTCATTTCACTGTCACATACACGCACATTCAGTTTGACACCAAATGAGAAGACTTGACACACACACACACACACACACACAGAAAAACATACAAAGGCACCCACACTCACGCACAAAAACACTTAAGCGCGCACACACACACACATTCACAATCTCACATTATTTATAAAATGGAGAGAGAAAAATACCGTCATTTATTCATTTTACACCTCTACACATTTTGCCGCACATCTCACCCACACTAGATAATAGTTTCACAAAGCATCACAAAAGACACATCCAGGGGTTCTATATCACACACACACACACACACACACACACACCTCGTGTTATATTTAGACTGGTTTTTACCTTCTGTATTTTGTACTATATTTAGTACACTAGTTATTTATTCTGGTTATATTCAGTGTCTGTTTTTAACTCTTGCTATCACAATTATTGCACCAAACAGAGTAGCGATATTAATTTCATTGTAAATCTATGATACAATGACAATAAAGGCAGTCTACGTATTCTGTTCTACACACACACACACACACACACACACACACACACACACACACACACACACACATTGTGACCTCGCTCTCCCCCTCACATATAAAGTCCTCATCTCCACATGTTCTTCACTTTGACAAGTGTCATTCAAAAGGAGAGCCTCGTTGTCATGGCGACTACACAAAGTTGTGCTAATTGACTAATTGCTAAAGGGGGCTGATGTCGGACATTAGCTCGGGGACGCGGTTAACCCTTCGCACTCTCATAAAGGACTTTGATTTGAATTCCCTGAGCCTGATAGAGTAGCTGTAATCAAGCGGCTGGTTTCCATGGCGACTAATCACCACCTCTGCTTTTGGAGTGGTGGGACTCGATGTTTGTTTGTTTGCTAATGGGCACGAAACAAAAGACGTGGAGTCGCGTGTATTTTTTCATCGCCGTCATGAATGTTCTAGATGTTTTGTAGCTCTTCTATACTTTACTACTGTTTTGTTTTAAGGTGTTTTGCTTCTAGTCGTCTGTGTGTGTTTGGTGTAGTCAAGTGCTAGCTGTCCCTGCCAAGTTCTTGATCAGTTTGTTGGAGGAACAGGCTTTTTAACTCCACTTTTTTTTTTGATGAAAAGTAATAAGCAAAATTGTTTTGCATTGTTTTAAAAATATAAATCAAACAGGTATATTTTTTGTATTAATTATTCATTTGAATAAGTAATAAATTGATGCTTGACAAAAATGTCTGCAGAAAAAAACAGATTGTGTGTGTGTGTATGTGTGTGTGTGTGTGACATGTGTGACTGAGTAAATAATATGTGTGCATGAGCATTTGTGTTTGCAGGTTGGTGTACAGTATCTGTGTGTGTTGGTGTGAGAAAAGATGGTGTGTGTGTGTGTGTGTGTGTGTGTATGAGAGACAGAGGGACACAAATAGTGTGTGTGTGTGTGTGTGTGTGTGTGTGTGTGTGTGTGTATTTATTTATTTTTTTATTCAAACATTTATACGTAACAAATATTAACAATATAAAAACCACAACATAATAATAATAATAATAATACAATCATCTTATTCATTTCCATAATACATGTTTGAAAGGGAGTAGAAAGTGTCTGTGTACATGTGTATGTCTGTGTGTGAGAGTGAGTGTGTGTGTGTGTGTGTGTGTGTGTGTGTGTGTGTGTGTGTGTGTGAGCTAGAGAGTGGGAGAGAGACCGTGTGTGTGTGGGGGGGGCGAACAAGGTCATGGAGTCAATCCGAGAACTTCACAGGAGAAAATTGCCTTGAACCTGGAGGTGCAGGGAAGACGGTGTGTGTGTGTGTGTCTCTCTCTCCTTCCCTCTATCTCTCTGTCTCTCTCCATCTCATTCTTTCTCTATCTCTCTATCTGTTTCTGTCTCTCCGTGTCTCACTCGTTCTGTCTTTCTCTGTCTGTCTCTCTCTCTTTCCCAAAGTATATACAGATGTGATTTGTGTGTGATCATAGTGTAGTTGTGCTTGTCTGAGAGTGTGTGAATGTATTTGTGTGTATATGTGAGAGCGTGTGTGTTTGACAATTTTAGTGTGTTTAAAAGCATGTGTGTGAATGTGTATCGGAGAAAGAGAGAGAATGAATGTGGGAGTGTGAAAAAATAAAGAAAGGTAAAAAGTATAGAGAAGCGAGACAAATTGAGAGAAGTGAGAGAAAATATGTGTGTGTCAGGGCCTGTTTGTGTGTGTGTGCTTTTGTGAGCATGTGTTTGTGCGTCTGAGAGAAAAATCCCATCCACACACCCAGAGCCTTTCTTCAACCCCATAATCCCTCACACACATCACACAAGTGTGTGTGTGTGCGCACGTGTGTGTCTGTGCGTGTGTGTGTGTGTCTAAATGTTTACCTGTAAGTGTAAAGTAGATCTATATGAAGTTCTTGACTTGTCTTTCCGGTGAATCTGATCCGGGTTTTTCATCAAGGTGAAGGTAATGGTTCTGCGGTGTGTGTGTGTGTGTGTGTGGAGTCTTTCTGTCCTGGATGTGAGTGATGTGAATGTAACTCTTCACCCTCCGCTGAATTAACATAACACTCGCCAGGAGGGAAACGAGTTGCCGGGGAAACCATTTGCCACCATTTGCGAGGAGATCAGAGTGGAGCACGGTAAAGGGCGAAACCTTCAGCATCTGCCCGCGGCCCGTCACAGCCTCCGCGGGGAATGGCTCTGGCAGTTGATTACTCGGCGTTAAAAAAGACGGAGAGATTAAAATGCTGCATAAAGTCACCCAAAGGTAATCTGGCTTTATCTGATGTGACTGCAGAGTTTTCCCGGCGGGAAGCCTGGCAGGACCGGAGCTGGAGCGGACCGGAGCTAATCAGGGAACAGCCGCTGATGAGAACCACTGCACATTCAAATGAAGCCTGATTGTAGATTGCAGGAATTTCCAAGTGTCTGACATTACGGTTATTTCTCACAGACTCCAATCACGCTCACGTAATGGCGGTGACATTTCTCACCTTCACACGGAGGCACGCGAGGTGTTCCGTGGAGCTACGGAGGCCGAGAAGGTCAAAGATGCAGAAGTTACAAAAAATATAATTCGCTGATTAGTCTGATTGACCGATCAGACGGATCGGCCTCTTCTGTTTCATGCTCTCCTCCTGATTGTCTGATTGATTCTTTATTTTGTATTTGGTCAGGTGTTTCGGGATTAGTTTGTTTGTTTGCCACATTGTTTCCATTTTTGAACTTTTAAGCCTGGATTGTTTCAGCTTTGTCCTTTCGCTTTGATCTTCTTGGACAGAGGAAGGATTTAGGCAGACGAGTGTAGTGACACGCTTATTTCCAGGTGCTAAATGCCTCCTCTGGAGAGGAAGAGGAGGAGGAGGGATGTGGGTGGACAGACGATTATCTGCAGCTGTGAAACAAACAGCGTCTGGATGCAGAAACACAGCGAGACTGAAAGAGAAAAGAGGGATTTGCACACAAAGACTGACTGACAGATGGAGAGAACGAGAATCTGAGAGGAAAGAAAGATTAACAGAGAGATGGAGCAGGATTCCAAAAGCCAGGGGAACGTTTGGAGCCAGACGGTTTTAATATCGGTGAACAATTACCACGAACATTTCTGCTTGAGTTTTACATAATAAGAAATAGTATAAAAAAGGTACTTTCGTTTTACCAGTGACAGATTTTTTTTCTTAAACGTATACGTTTTACATTTAGTAATAAAAACCACATCAGGCATAGATGCATTTGATGTATTCAATATATTCTGTGGAAATTTTAATTAAAATTCTTTATAATCTGTGGATGAACAGTTGTAGTCTATACGTGTATGACTAATAATATTCATCACAATGTTAAATCAATTATTACTATCATTTTAAGAAGCAGAGTGAAATTGATGTCATGTTTCTCACCGTTTTAGGTGGCAAAATTGTATTTAAATTCTATTCCTTTTCACATTGAATGAGTCTTCCATCCCTTATGCAAATGCACAATAACATAGTGATGTCACTGATATGAATATTCATCGCAGAAATGCTCAGCACCTGAGAGAGAGGGAGAGTGGTGAGTAGAAGGAAAGACCTCTACCGTGGAATGAGTAAACATGTACATATGATGGAAAGGAAAAGCTGGCAGCGAGGGCAACAGGAGTGACAGGCATCAAAACTGCATTCAGAGCAGCATCGCTAGTGGAATAGAGGAAGCGGGAATGAACCCGTATGGAGACAGCGGCCCCTGTGAGCCAGAGGAGGGGGAGGAGCCAGCATGGAAATGAGCACCTGGAGCTTATTTATCTAAAAGCTTCTTTCAGCGTGCACGTTTACAGCAGAGCAGCAATAAAAACCACTTTGTGAATCAATTATGTCCCTGGAACATTATATGGACTGTTTAATTGTAACACTCTTCGTCCTGTAACATTACTAATAGCGCAGCCCTGCTTGTCTGGCTCCTCTCTCCTCACAAACCTCACGGGTGCGGCTCATCACAGGTTGTCAGCAACGCCAAAGGTGGTGGGTTCAAACCTGGAGGTGTATCTGTACCGTGACTGGACAAATGTGTTGGTGTAATGATGAAATGACACGTTTAACCCTCCTGTTATGGTCGTTTCAGAAGAACATAAATAATGTTCGCAGGTCAATTTGACCTGGGGGTCTTTTATTATGCATATAAGTGTCAGAAATAGTTCCCCAAAACTGTGTGAAAGAGATAGTGTGTGAGTGTGAGACAGCGGTGTATTATGTCTCATTGTTGCAAAGAAACAAGTAGTATTTGATCTTTCTGACTCTTTTTAGCTTCTATTTTGTCTGAAGGGTCAAATTGATCATTATGTGTGTAACATGTAGCGGACGTTACAAATATGTCAACTAAACAATTTCTTGTTTATATGTCAATTACACTCACTAAGACACACAGGAGAAGTTTCAAAGTGAAAAAAATATTTCCATAATAGGAACCAAACATAATAGGAGACATTTCAGCCCATCTGACCTTCACGAGTTGAACTGATGGAATCATTTCAGAAAGTCTTAGTAGACAAAATTTGTATGTAAGATGTGGTGGGTGTCCAAAATGTGCCAAAACGCCAACGTTCACCTGATCCTGCAGAAATGACCAGAGCTCATATCTGAATTAAATTCCCAGATCACAGACCCCTGTTGAAAGCAGGTTTTTTTTTTTTATTTACCTAATGCCACATAGCGGCTTTCTGTTGGTCTGAGACAAAGAAATGCGCTATATAAATAAACTTGATCTCGAAAGCGACTGCGTCTGGGACCCTACAAGACCCCTACAGTCCCATATAATCTACAGTGAGTGAATTATCATAGAATATCATGATTTATCATTGCCAATTTCATTGAGTACCTTCACCAATCAGTTGTTCTCTTCTCTACATTGTCTTGTATCATCCTCTTCGGTTACAGCCCACTGTTTAAAAGACCCTCCCACAGAAGCTGATTGACAGGTGTTTTGAATTATTACACACTAGACCCACCCACCACATTGTAAATGCAATTCTGAACACAAATGGCTCTTTTGACATTTGTCCAGGACATTCTTCCATAAGTCTTGCTTTCGTCTCAAAAGAAATACAAAAACTACATTGGAGGTGGAAAACACCCTTTGACTCGACTTCTTCAGACATGAACAGTTCAAAACACACACAAAACACACAAAACTCAAGTTGATTCGATGACAGATTCCATCCTCTCCAGACATTCGTTCCTAATGGAGCAGCCGTAAATGTTCAGAGCAGGACGAAACGTTCCAGGTCTGCAGCCGTGATTTTGATCAAGCCGTCGCTTTATTAAAGAACAGAGAGAGACAATGATGGGAAGAAGCTGTCAGAATTAAAGCTGCTGCATCAGTGAGAACGGAGAAAATGGCCAGAGCAGAATGTTCCAGAACCAATCGTGGTGTGTCTTCCTCTTCTGACCTCGACCAGAGGCGAAAATGAAGCTGAGAATGTGATTAAACACTCAATGTGGCCTGAAACAGACACTCGGGTCTCCTGTGTCCTCATAAGTCAGGATTATCATTTATCGCTTTGAATTTATTACATGAAATGGCTTTCCTCGGAAATGCTTAATGTGATATATGCACTGACTTTAATGACTTGAGATGCCAATTGGTGTGTCAGTGGTCAGAGTTTTGTAGATAAAGTTCTACCACCAGTGTCTCAGTGGAGCAGAAATATCTCGTCTGCACTCAAAAAACGTTTCAAGCCTGTCTTAAATATGATATATTTATATATAGTTTGTTTTGCCTAATTATGACCATTTAAAAATAGACATTTATATTTAATTACAGTAACACAAATATGTGTAACAGTTTCCCCTACGAGGCTCATTAGTTAGCTGAGTTCGTTTAGGGAACAGCCCACTGCTCCTGCTCATTGGAGGAGCCAATGGGAAGCATTTGTTGCCATAAACATAAACACATTTACATGATCCTCTCTCTCGTAATTTTGTTACAATGTTGTACCCCAATGCTGTAATGACAATAAACTTTCATTTCATTTCATCCTGTTTTGTTGTAACAAGAATCAATTGAAGTTATTTGTTGTAAAACGAGACAATAGATGTTGAAATAAGGTTAAAAAAAAAAAGCAATTGTGTCAATGCGTGTACTGCTCTTTAGAATCAGGTTGGCTGTAATTATATGTCCATTATTAATTCCGGCTGGGTGGTACTATTGCTGAAGGGATAAGAAATAGATTAAATGCGTTATTAATATGTATTATTATACAATAGTAGTTTGAGTTGGGCAAACACATATTTTTTGAATTTATTTGTTGTTTTATTTTAGCTGAACACAGACACACACACACACAAGCTGACAAAGAGCCCGCTTGTCGGAAATCAGAGTTTGATAGAATTGTGTGAATACTGGATTACGTTTTTAGAGTTTTTAAACTTTTATTATTCGCCATTTTTATTCAGTGCTGATCTACCCTCAATGCCTTTGTGAGATTGCGATTGACGTAGTGAGCACCCCTGATCTACACAATATGCTAGCGTTATTTGTTCTCCGTCATATTGTGATTTTCACTGAAAGTCAGACTCTTAGATCTTGGGTGTTGCCACTGTAGTCTTTGTGAGAGCAAGGCCTGATGCTGACGCAGGGAGCAGTCTGATCCTGGCAGCTCTGTCCACAACAGCTGTTCTTCCACAGCACAGACGCACGGTGAGACCTTCAGAGGTGTTTCAGTCTGAAAACGATGGTGTTCGTTTAACCCTTCTATTATGTCCGTTTTAGAGCAACATCAATAATGTTATTGGGTACATTTGACCCGAGACCTTTTATTATGCATATTAGTGTTAGAAACCAAAAAGTTTCCCAAACTTAGTGTGTGAGTCTGAGACAGCGGTGTATTAAGTCTCATAGCAAAGACACAAATAGTATTTGATCTTTCAGACTCTTTTTAGCTTTTTAGACCCGAACATTATCTGTGTAACAATAACATGTAGCGGGCGTTACAAATATGTCAAATGAACCAAGTTTTGTTTATATGTTGATTACACTAACTGAGACAAGCAGGAGAAGTTTTAAAGTTTTTTTGAAAATTTTAAGTATTTTGTTATATTTTGAAACTTTTATTGCCAAGCATGGGAAGTTTCAAAGTGAAAACACACTACTTTTGTGTATTTTTCAAATATTTTTAAACTTCAATTTGACTTTAACATATTAGGAGTGTTCACTCAGAAGATCCCCTGACAAGTGCAGATAAAGGATATCCGAGATAGCTTTACCTTTCCACAGGACGCTGCTATCTGCTGGATAGCTCGGCGTTATCTGTCCCGGATCACACCTGTCCCTTTGTTCTGCAGAGGAGTAATAAGCTGGAACAGACTCGCTGGAGCCGTTTGTCCCTTCACACCCAAACAAACAAGTCAAAACCCAGTCATCCGCATGGGCCCGTGGCTCATTTCCATCACAAATGCAAACTTTACATATTGTAAGAATCAACTGTGCACACCATAATCACTCTGTGAATGGCTGCGGAGAACATGTCAAAGATCATGCGGCCCATTCTTCAACATCTCGAGACGTTTACAACGACATCTCAGAGAAGATTCAACTTCACTGGGAAACTGAAACAAACTGATTTAGAAAGACATCTCCCAAAAGAACAGTTTATTTTAAATAATAATCGCATTGATACATTGACATCGACATACATTGAATCGAACTTATGGCCTTGTGCGTCATGGGAAAACTGTAAAGTCGCAGAAGAATAATGACATCTGGAGTGTAAAGAAGATAATAATACAGTTTATGAGTGTTTCTCAACAAAATGTTGTAAATCACAAACACTTTGGTCTTTGTGTGGGTTGAATGTGTGTGAATGACACTCAGATGTTTCTGTGAAATTCTTTGCAAAAGGTGGACGAGGACTTGTATGACTAGAGAAAATATTGCCTGTGACCTTTAAATTGAGCCAGAGGCGGCGTGTGTGTGTGTGTGTGTGTGTGTGTGTGTGTGATACCTGCCGCCCAGAACCCCTCTCACTATTTCTCAATCTCATCAGATCACATCAGCAGCGCTTTTCTCCAGCTTGATATCTGTGTGCCCTTGTCCTCCTCAAGCCCTCCATCATCACACTGTCTCTATCAGTCTCTGTGTCCATCTCTTTCTTTGTTTTTCTCTCTTTGTGGCTCTCTGTCACTCACGCTGTTTCTTTCTCACTCTCATCCGCATTATTTCTTCTCTCCCTCTGTCTATATCTTCTTTCTTTCTGCCTCCATCCCCATCTTCTGACCACCTGACACCTCTTTAGATGCTGCTGGTAGACAGCACACGTTTCACCTGGCTGGCGGAATTCAGTGATCCAACCCTATCGATGGGAGATAAATCAATGTTATCTCTTTTTCCCATACCCCTGTTTCCATTGATTTCTCTCTGTTACCTTGCAGTTTGTAAAGAGTGGAACCTCGCTCAATTAAACTGCCTCACTCTGCCCAGGGAGCAAACTTAAGGAGGGACAGAGAAAGAGGAGAGCAGGATAGAGGAAAAAGAGCTAGGAGGAAAGAGAGAGAGAGAGAGAGAGAGAGAGAGAGAGAGAGAGAGAGAGAGAGAGAGAGAGAGAGAGAGAGAGAGAGAGAG
>CM051502.1:7948975-8084302 GCA_028031935.1 Paedocypris micromegethes
TTTTTTTTTTTAACAATTAATCGTGCAGCTGTAGTATCGGTGCATCCCATATTGACAGGAGGTTTTGCTTTCTGGTCATAGCCCATTGTCTGAACAATGATGGACATAGGACATTTTTCAATTCAATTCAATTCATTTTTTTCGCATAGCCACTTTACGTTGGTCTCGAACTATAGACCAAAAAGCGCTATATAAACAAACTAGTGCTGTCAAACGATAATTTTTTTAACTAGTTTATCGCTCTACCCTGACCAAATTAATCGCAACTAATCGCGATTAAATGACTGAAGCTTGTAATATTGGATATTGAGGTGTAATACGTAAATTAATTTAAACTCTGCACTAAACAAACACTCGTTTAAATACTGTAAAATAATTTAGTATAATTTTTGCTCCGTTTGCAATGTATTGTCTTTGTTTTTTAACCCTCCGAGGTCGAGTCGCACTTTTTTTCAAGATATTACACGCACAAGAAAAGTCAATTTTGGTCTTGCATATAAGTGTTATCCATTAATTGAAAGTTTGAAGTACATATTTTTTTAGGTTACATTTTTAATAAAAACAGGACGTTGTGTTTTTTGTAAAAAATAAAAATAAAAATGATAATAATACTAAAACGTGAAGCGTGTTTTGCCTTCTCTATGTCAGCTGAAAACGAACTGTAACTTAATAAATACATATCACTCTAACATGAAACATATGTCTACACAAAGCTTAGAATGTCTGTTTTTAAGTAAAAACAGTGTTGACTGTTTATCTAATCCGTATGAATCTAAAGCATCAGCTTTTGGAACAGAGCAAGTTATTTGCAGGTTAAAAGGAACTGTGTTTGTGTAGCTGCTGAGAGGGGAAAAGTAGGTCAGTGTCATTTAAATACTTTGCGCCTAAGTGACAACACCTGAACTCAATGAGTGAGAGCTCCTGATCTTAATGAGCCTCAACTGGAGACAGCGTTCTATTCATTGCACGTTGCCAAACCGAAAGTAAGTAAAAAATAAATATGCTATGATTAATTGCGTTAAAAATAATTGACACAATTAAGCACTTAAAATTACTTAAAAACTTTGATAACACTAAAATAAACTTGAACTTGACAGCACAATCATCGCCCGCTAAACGCAAGCACCTGTTTTAACACTGCGAGTTCTTACTCCTCCTAGTCTCCTCCTGCTCCCTGTGGAGTTCACTGGTGCTCTGGCTCTTAGCTGGGGTTCTGCATGTGGCCTTCCTCGGGGCCTGGCAGCCTCATTACCCCAGCAGAGCCGCTCTCCCTCCACCCGCCGAGTCGGCACCTGTCAAGAGTCCGCTCACCACTCTATTGAATAAAACATTCCGTGATGTATGAGTGGAAGGCTTCACCTCCGGGGGCCAGAGTTGCCTCATTTCCTTCTCCTGCCGCACATCCGTGACCCGCTGAGCAAATTGGCCGGGTATTAGCTCTGTGGCTCCATCTCACCTAAACAAATAGAGCTTCCGGCGTAATGCTAATCTCAGCTGAGCCGCGTGTACGTGGTGGGACGGGTTCTGGCGAGGTGCTGCCGTCTAATATTTAGGTCACTGAATGGCTTTAGCTCTGTTTCTCGTTTTTCACGCCGGACTCCTGTTGTTGTTTTTTCGGCCCCTCTTTTGTTGCCGTTGACTGAGGGGGCATTGTCACATATATTTGGATTATCGCTTTCCGATCCTGGCCGTTCTGTGCTGAAAAGATGCTGTAAAATCTCGTTACAGGAAACCTTGTGTGACCTGGAGCACAGATGGATGAATCTGAAGTCCATTAAAACCAGAGTCTTGTGTTTGCGTGTTGGTGGCGATGGGTGTGTAGGTTCTTTATATTTTTAGTGTACCTAAAGGTTTGTTATGGTGGAGGCCATATGGTGGAGCCAAAAGGATTTACCGTAGTTTTTCCAGAGCTGAAGTTGAGCTGGTTTTCAGATGATGGATCGTTTCATTTGGTGGGATATTATTAAAGACGGTGTTCATTTAAATCTAGAGATACGCGTGCGGATTGATTGATTGATGGCCGTGGGGTGAAATCACTCAACTGTTTTCTTATTAACTGGATCTGAATGTCGGAGCCGTTCTCATGAATATCCTTCTATTACACTTTAATTTCCTGCTTCATATATTCATCTGCTGTTGCCTATTGACTCTTAAATTCCCTTGGTCATATAATAAAAACCAAAAGCGTATCGGGAAACGAGTGTTTTTTTTTTATTACCATAGTGCTTTCATAGATGTGAGGGCATTAATGGTCAACAACGATTGAGTTGTGCTCTTCCTAAAACACCGCCTGCACACAATTCATTGTAAAACTTTTGCGAGGTTTATATTGGTTTATTATAAGAGTAATAACCCTGTGTATTTTCACATTCTTCGTGTCTAAAGATCAAGCCCAAAACGCGGTGTATGCAAACTTCCGCTTTGTGTCACACTCATGGTATTCAGTTCAAGTTCTGAGTTCAAGTTCTGATCATTTGTAAGGCGCTTTTCACAGTTTTAACTGTCTCAAAGCGCACATGTGAATATGTATTGTTGCTTTTTATTCATTTGATTGTTTGGTTGTTGGTGTTAAGTAAATGGCCCTTTATTGATTATGACAAGACAAATACATTACCCAGTTAAGTTTGATGGAAATCAACTAAAAGAGAAGATGTTAAGCTTTTTTTGAAGTATAATGCTAACGTGGTTTTCTTTACTCTTTAACGACTGTGAAATACACTTTACTATTAAACTACTATTAAAACATAATTTAATGACCAACCTACTTTCTAGTATCTGAGGTGTTATGTCCGTCACATTCATACGCAGCCTCACCACATAATGTTTCTCAGCCTTTAATCACGTTTTCAAACGTCTAAACACACACGTTTGAAATAATTCATTGTTTAATGGGATTAATCATTTTCTTTAACTCCCAGAATGTCTGGATAGTTTTATTAGTTTAAATTAAGTGTTAAATTAAAACATATTTTTGTATTTCCAGTTTTTGTTGTTGCATCTAATTTATTTCTAAATGTTTTCAATTGCATTTTGCGTTCTTTGGTACTTAGGTTCAGGTACTGCATTTATTAATCACAATACATCAAACAGTCTCATTACCTCTATCACATTGTTTGTCGTTTATTTGTTCTAGTTTCAGTTCTAGTTTGGATAAGCGTCTACACTGTCCAATCAGAACACTATCAGTCTTGCTGTTTTTAAAACAAGATGATTGATTTTCCATTTTTGTATGTGAATGGGAGAGTACACACACACACACACACACACACACACACACACACACTTTGCATAATCTGACTCCTGTGTTTGCCTAAATACAGACTTGTCTGGACGGCTCTGTAAGCGCTGCTTTGGAAAAAACAATTGATTGCTTTTTTTGTTTATACAATAACTGGTTTGATTAAAAAAAAGAAGTGTAAGATTGGTTCTGTTTTTCCATATTGTTGCAGCGCTAATCTGAACTTTGATCGTCACAGCTTTAGCGTAACATTGTTTGATCGTGCCGTCACAATGGTAATATTTTGGCCATATTTTTACCATTTGATTTCTTTCCTGTGTAAGACCAGGAGCCTCTCCAGGCCTGATGTTCTCTGTGTTTCTGGAATCAGCAGTGCTTTGAAAACTGAATGGACCAATTTACTGTGACCGAACAGAATAGAGTCGGAAGAAAGCGCCTTTGTCTGCAGTGTGGACCGGTGTGTGTGGCCGAGGAGTCGCCATTATATCCGGAGTAATCCTCTGTTCCAGCCCCCGTGGAGAAGAGGGTCTGCTTCTGTGCTCCTGCCGAAAAACCTCACCAGCTTCCGCAGGAGACACTGATTAAAAAGGTCGGCTAGAACATCTGAGCCGCAGAGTGGAGATGCTCTGCTGTGGACGGGATTTCAGAAACACAGTGTGACCTCGCTTTCATCGCAGATTCAATTTCAGCCGCCAATCCTCATCCAGCCGAGGTTCCCAGGCCCGTTCTTCCTCGAGGACGTGGAAGTCACGATGAACCTTGGAAAACCAAACACTTCAAGTTTGTCAACTGAAGAGGAAGCCCAAGCAGATCTTTCCAGATGTTCTGAGCGTCTTGAAGACGACGTCTGGTAGAAAAGTGTCATTGAAATGCAATTGGGCTCAGAGGAAATGGATTGTGGATTGATCTCCTGTTGGACGTTGAAGTTTTCGTCTCCGTCTCCGTCCGTCACTGATTGAGTCTGTAAAGCCGCTGGATTTCTGTTTCTTCTCGTGCCGCTACTGTAGCCCCTTGTTCACAGCAACGCCGGTAAATTATCGGAACAACTTTACTGGTAATGACTGTTCACACAAGCACTGCCATTCCAGCATTTTACCGGTAAAATAGCATTCACACAGCGTCTTCAAAATATTGGTAATTTTGGTGACGTCATTACCTGGGGACACCTTTTAAACGGCTGCACCTGTGATCACATGATCAATCAGAACCTTCTGATTGCTCAGTTTTGTCAGCTCGTGCTGAACTTCTGCGTGATTATTCCGGCAATCTTTATTCCACGTTCACACAGGGCGGTTTGCCGGCAAATTACCGGCAACGTTACAGCCGGCTAATTTATGGAAATGACATGAATTTGAGATGAATTTACCGGCATTTGTCTGTTCACACATGACTGCGTTCCTGCAATTTCAGCGCTAAGGTTCTAAAGAGGCTAGTGTTGCAACCCCGCTCAGTCGTTATTGCTAAAGTCTTGCTTCTGATTGGGTCATTTTGGCTGACCTTCTGACACGCTGATGAAAGCAGTCACACACTCCAGTCTGGAGCAAAAAACATTTGCACTATTTTCACATCATTTTTGCAATAGCACAAAGTACAAAGCAACTATTGCGTTTTTGTGACACAAACACACTTTTTTTTTCTCTTTGGCCTGGCACACAAACGAGTCTAACCTTGAGCGGAACAAGCAAGCGAACGAATGCCAGCGCTTTCCTCTGCACTGATGGGTTTGACTCACACACACACACACACACACACACACTCATGCTGGGAATCCAGAGCTTATCCCGGATCCGTCCTCCCCTCCGCCACATCAGCTCTGTTGTCATGATGAACGCTGGTTTTGTTTGAACATATGGAGCGACTGATAGGATGTGGCACGTGGGTGAGATACGAGGCCAGTGGAAAGTTCTAATCCCGAGTCTGAGAGCGACCTGTGGTTACTGGAGGTTTTCCTCGTCTCACTCCCACGTGCCGCCTAGTGTTATTTATTAACGCCTTTAGAGTGGGAAAAAAATCACGTGCTTGCGTTATTGTTCCGGCGCGTTCTGACTATTAAAGCGCCGCAGACTGTGACCTGTTTACAAGTCCACTGCGTTTACTGCCGAGGAAACGGCTTCTGTCATGTGCCCGGGTGAAAGTTTAACGCATTTGATGACGCCGTTACCGTGGCGACCACAAAACGCTGAAGTTGCATGTGGTTTACTTTAGGAAGCTGGAGATAGGGGTGCAACGATTAACTGATTTCACTATTAACGGCGCTTTAATTCGTCACGGTTAATTAATTGTAAAGGCTTCTCAACACTGCGTTTCTGTTGCACGGAACGAAGCTAGTTTAAAGTTATATTGTTAAAGTCAAGAGCCAGTTACAGCCTTTTCAATCACAATGTTTCTACCCTGCTCCACAAAGAAAAAATAAACCAAAACAATTTTGTAATATAGTTGATCAAAATGCCTTTCAAGTTCAAGTTCTGAGCATTTGTAAGGCACTTTTCACAGTTTTAACTCAAAGCGCAACATTTCACAAAATTTGTTCTCTTTAAAACGGAGATTCTTAGTTAATATGTAGTAACTAAGATTTAATTAAGACTGATACTAATATTTTTGATTTTTATTTATTCATTAATTTTTAGTGTAAAATTATAATTTGTTTTAAATCAAACTTTTTTTCACTTCTCCAAAGAGAGAAATGTGAATATAAATAGTTTGTTTCTTGTCCTGTACTATTTGGTTGTTGAGTAGCAATAAATAACGAGGTTTTAATAAGAAGTTTTCATGTTTTTTTCTCAACTATTAGTGTTTTGAAATGAATTAATGCATAATAATCGTGATAACCGTGATTGTTCTTCAGACTAATCGTACAACCGAAATCTTTACTCATTGCATCCCTAGCTGGAGATGGATTAACACGTTTTCAAACGTCTGGTGAGAAACTTCCCGTCTGGTGAGGGGAAAAAAATGGTGAATTGGGTTTTACTTCACATGTTGTTGTGAAAAGTACTGCTGGTGTGAGCTGGTTCCGTGTTATTGCTCTTGTTGGAGGGTCTAGACCTCAGTGGTCTCGGGCCCTGAAGCAGCACGTCTCTCCGTCTCTGGCTTTATTACCTCCGGCCGCCACTGGAATTGCTTTCCTCCCTTGAGTGAGCCCAGCGCGTGTTTATTGTATTAACCCATTTGTGCGTCAAGAGCAATTTTGGTCTGTTTCATCACCGCGCGTTTGTGTGATGGATGTCACCTCCATCACCAACACCTCGAGTTATTGGTAGAACACCTTCCTGATGTCTTAAACTCTATAATCTCCTCGTAACGGACGTAAAACAAAGATTATAAGCCATATAATGGAGAGTAAGGGTGGGCGCTATACCAGTGTGAACGTGAAGAAGTGTGCAACACCGTGAATACTAGGGGACGAGACACTTTTCCCACAAGACGAGACACTAGGTTCACGAGAACGAGACGAGACGAGATTTTTTTTTTAAATAAAAATATCTTTGATAAAATATAAGGAGAGCTATTTAATCTGTATTTTATTTAACTAAAACGTTCAAAACTGATGCATTTCACTCTATTTTCATCAACTGCATGCAGTGATAACCAGATAACCAACATAATATTGATCATACAAAATATGATGCCATAAATTGCCAGGCAAGTCATTTCACAAATTTTTTTAACTGTCAATGGTATAAACAAATCCATTAAGCGCAGTCATTAAACACTATTTATAGACAAAGACAAGTCTTCCAGTAACTTGCAAAGAATGGTAGAATCATTTTGGCATCAAGTTTACTCAACATTAATGTACTTCATTATGATTAAATTCACAATGTTCATTTTAGCTCTAAAAACCCCAAATTTTGTATTACAATGCTGATGTAATACAATATGGTAGAATACAAACCATATTTATTGAAAGTGTCCAGTCAATTATTGTCCAGAACAAGTAAAGGACGTGAAGGAGATGTCGCTGGTGAGACTTTTACTGCAGTAATCAGTTGATTTTACTGCAGCGAGAGTGAATCGTTTCAATAGTAATGTAATACACGTGTATTAGACACATTAGATTAAACTCACATGTGCAACTAATGACAGTTTGAAATAATCGGTTTTATTTTACAAAGACATTTTATCAAAGTTTAACTCGTTCGCCATATCATCACAAACGACGTAGGCGCGAGCGCAAGAACTACAGTTTGCGAAGTCTGGAAAAGTCAAAGCAAGATAAGCAAACACTCTGAAAGTCCAGTTGAAGAGTTCCAAAAAGAACTGTTTTAAAAGAATAGTCCCGTCTGTCATATGGAACTGGTTTTGTTTTCAAGTCTTCGATGTCAACCAACAAACGGTGCTTAAAACTAGGTATGGTCTCGTATTTGAGAATGTTTTGAATCAATGCGACACGGTTTTTGCATTACGTATATATATATATATAATTGTTAAAGCAGCATCATCTGGCACATTTTATGTAAATGCCTTTTCTGTTATACTCCACGTTAAACCAAAAAGCACGTAAACCGAAACGCTCAACATGCTAAAAAGTTAAAAGTAACAAAATGGCGTGCAGTGTCTCTGTGCATGTCGCTCAAGCGCATCTCGCTCATTGTAATGGTGTGTTGTTACTCGTGTTGACTTCTATGATGTTTAATGTATTGGCATTCCATTCCATAACTCCTCGAATTCTGTGCTTTGTTTTCCAAACTCCTTTCCCCAGAATCCCTTTTGTTTCCCAGCATCATTGTCGCCGTTGTTTTGCACTCATGTCCTTGCCTTTTGTGTTGCTCTCTGAAAATGCTGGTGATTATAGATTGTTAAACTCTGTCGACTTCTTCTCCGGCGTCTCTGCTCGTGACAAAAGCGCCTTTCAGTCAAACTGTCCACGCAAACTGTCAATGTGACTGCAACAAAGCAGCATCAGCAGTTTCAGGATTTGTTGTGTGTGTGTATGTCTCAAAGCACATGTCTCATACCACTATGACTATGACTATGACCAGTGAGCAAGCACACATGCGACAGTGGCCAGGTAAAAAACTTCTCTAACAAGGAAAAACACCCTGCGTTGGTTGGATGAACCCGGAGCTCCTAGGAGATTCCATTTTCCCAAGCAGTCTGATAGATGTCAAGTACATCTGGTGGCACGACACTCATCCAGGCAGTCGTACGGCACTCAGCGCTCAGGAGAGGAGTGAAACAGAAAAAACAAAGCAATTAGGAAAACATGAAGTACCATATGACAGATTTTGACAGTTTTAGGAGGTGAAGGTGTGATTCGGTTCCGAGCACTAGACTAGGCAGCCTTTCGATTACAATACGTTTATATTGACTTATTCTGTAAGTTATTATAACTTGTCAGAGTGTGTGTCTGTGTGTGTCATGTCTGTATGGGTCCTGATGTGACCGGATCAAGGTAATGAGAGTAAGAAGTGTTTGATATGTTGAGTAAGTGGATTGGTTGGCGGACCCTCGGTGGGCTAATGAAGCGCTGGTGTCTCGACGAGGGTCTCCAGTCGTTTGCGTCCTGAGCCCTTCACGTGATCCCACTGGGTTTCTCCCAGTCTGATCCCAATTTATTCGCCGCCGTTTCCCGGCCAAAGCCATTGATGTTCTTTTAACTCGCAGCGAGTTTGAGCCGTAATTTGCGTGCGTCCAATTATCTCTCCGTCTTTGAAGAGTTTCCTCTTGCTTCTCCAGGTTGCAAAGGAAATTAATTTCCTGCTTCCCCAGAGCTTCAAAGC
This sequence comes from Paedocypris micromegethes, assembly GCA_028031935.1. Taxonomy (NCBI): domain Eukaryota; kingdom Metazoa; phylum Chordata; class Actinopteri; order Cypriniformes; genus Paedocypris; species Paedocypris micromegethes. The sequence continues at coordinate 7,957,937 of CM051502.1, forward strand.
CCAAATTACAGTCAGCTTTCAAATCAGGGACGTCTTCCTTTTTTCATTTGACATTTCACTTTGGATTTGCTCTAATTGAGCCGCTGCGGACCTGCTTTGTTTATGGCAGGAAGCGGGCATTTTCGCCTGGGTTCAGACGGGGGTCAGCTGGTCGTTTTCTTTTCGACTCGTCTCCCATCAGTCCACCTGCTATGTTAATGTGAAATAGTTACAGGACGCACCTGAATAATTCACGTTTTGTTCGCTTGAGTGAATGATTAGATGTTGACCTAAACGCAATCTGGTCTGAACCAGCACGAGCGGCGCCTTGTTTAGCATGTCGGAGCTGTGATGCCACGGTGACAGATCCTTTGCGTGGAGTTGGAAAACTCCCATGTGTGTCTCCTGTAGGAACATCTGTCCAGCTGTCAGCCTGTCTCAGCCAATCAGATTGTGCTGTGGGCAGTAACCGAGGAGGTGTAGCTGAGCCAGTGTGTGTGTGTCTCTGAGGAAAATGTGTGTTGGAGCATAGCACTGTGCTCTCTCCACACACACACACACAATCACACACAATCACAATGTTTTCCCATGATGTGCAGAGATGTGAAGAGCAGATGGCTTCTTTTTATTTATTTATTCATAATAATGTGTTCATTCTGTCTTTTTTCTTCACGTGGGCTATTTTGACCGGTGGCGCAGTGGGTAGCGCTGTCGCCTCACAGCAAGAAGGTTCCGATTGTGACTCGGGGTGTGAGTTCGAGGCCGGTCGGGGCCTTTCTGTGTGGAGTTTGCACGTTCTCCCCGTGTTTGCGGGGGTTTCCTGTGTGAGTGTGTGTGGTGTGTATGCCCGGTTGAAGTGGACGCTGGCGCAGATTGTTTGCCGCTATTTCTCCGGGCAAAGTGTCCATGGTGTTCCTCATTGTAAGAGGCGCTTTGAGAAGACTTGTAAAGCGCCGTTCAAATAAAAATCGAAAGCATTATATATATATATATATATATATATATATATATATATATGTATGTGTTAAATTATTTATCTATTTGAAGTTGGTTGCACATAGTTGACAGTTAGTTTTAATTGTGTATTACACGTATATGTATATCTGTATGTATGTTAATTACATTTTATTTTTAAAGCTCATCTAAAAGGTAGAAAAGCTATGCAAAGTTTACTGAAAGATGAACCAACTCGACACTGTTTGCGCACAGGAATTACGGAGCCGGTTCCAGAGTGTTCTGCCGTAAGATGAGCCTTGTGTGAGCGCTCACTATCTCCTGGCTGTTAGATCACAGTCCCTCATCAGTGGCACAGGACGGAGCTTCAGATAAAGGAGGAGAATTCTATTTATGTCTGCCTGTAAACAAAGTCCCAGTGAGGGAGAGCTAATGGCCTGGAACTGACGAGAGCCTGCAGGGACGTCTCACTCTCCGCGGCTGAAAGCAAGCGTGCTGAAGCAGTCACTCTCTGACGTGAGGAGAAAACCTTTCAGGTTCTGGAAGACCCGAATCGGAAAGAAGCGGAGTAGCAAACATTTCTCCGGGGAAGACATTGTAGCAAGAACATCTGTTCAAAATGTTCTTCCCCGCTATTCCACTTTTCTCGGGACCATCTCAAAGTCCAATCCACTGCGCATCAAACATTTACACACTTATACTTCGGGAGGACTAACGGTAGGGACGCTTCTCTCATCCCAGCCTCTCGAAGTTTACTTGTCGGGACTTTTTTTTACGCGTGCCTTGTGAACGAATTTGATTATTTTTACAAACTAATTGCAGCGATTAATTTTTGGAAGGGCGTCTGAGTGACGTTTCCTGGCCGGTGACAGCTGCTGGTTATTGGGGAACGGTTGTTGATTGATCCGCACTGATGGAGCAGAGACGAGGCACGGAACTCTATTGAGCGTCGCTCACAATGCGCCTTCATTCTGTCGTCTGGCTCTCCAGTGACAGACTGGTTCCGGGTATTGAAATTGGGATTGTTAAGCAGATGCTCTGTGGTAAAGCTTTGTGTTGTGATTGAAGGGCAGGGATGGCATTTTCTCCCCTCCCTTCTCTTGCCGCCGACACCTTTAAACTTCCGTGGCGAGCGAAATGTCGCCAACGCTCGTGACTTTTGGTTTTATCATTCAAATTCTCCCATTGATGTGGGTCGCCCTGATTGACAGGCAAACTTGCGAGAGCAGAGATGGCGATGGCTCCTCATCAGCTGTGTTTGTCACAGCGGACAATGCTTTCTCTTTTGGGCTTTTCACACCAGGTTTTTTGCACTCGGCTCTCCGCTGTCACCACAAACTCCGACGATTGCATTTCTGTCACGACAGAGGGCTATTAATCTTTTAAATCCGAGCCAGACCTGAGCAGCATTGTGTTGTGGAATCTGAGAGCGCTCTGTGGAGACCACTCTGAAAGAGCAAACGGGGGGACGCAACCGGCCCGTCCTCTTTGTGTGGGAGAAACCAAAGCTTCTTTAACACACACAATTTTTGAAATCCTATCTATCGGAGAGCTTTGTGGACCAGCAACATGGAGATGGTGAGGCGATTGTGAAATCGGGCCGCCTGGATGTACCTGATACCCCCGAGCTCTGCCGCGCTCCTCTGACCCGCTTGGCCGGGTTGGTGTCACGAGAGGCATTTTCCTTTTGAAAAAGATCCATCTGACTCGCTTTACCCTTTTTTTCCGCCCTTTCTAGTAGGTCATTGGTTGGTCTGTGCTCTTTAGAAAGGTCATTGTAAAGGGTCACGGGTTTAGGCCGCCATGTTCACGCAGCCCTAGAGCGAACCATGGGAGTTCAGAGCTGCAGTGGAAAAAGGCAATTTAAAACCAACTCGCTGGTTGCAAACCTCGAATGTTAACCTGTTACCCACCCGGTAAGCAGTTTGCTCCATGACACTGGGTTTTGCAAGTTCGTGGTCCTGTGTTTTCTGTGGTGGTTGAGACGTCAACGCTAACCACTTGAACAAGCTTTGTTATTCTGGATTTTATTACCAACCATGGAGGCAGAGACTCAAGTAAAGAACTCGCTTCGAGTCAAACAAAAAGCGTAAGACAGGTTTGTTGAAGGGGAAACAGCAGGAAGCCACTCTGAAACGGGCGAGTGGTGAATCAGGGTCATTAACATTAGTCCAGACTTGCTTTAATTGCTAATTTGGCATTTAGCGGATACTTTTAATTCAAAGAGTCTTGTGGTCCACTAATTGCCGGAACAATCCCCACGGAGCCACACAAGGTCAAGAGTCTGAGATGGTAATCGCTTCTCAGGAACTTTACAGTTGCTCCCCTAACCAGAAGCACACACTTTTGTCTCAATGTCCTCGTCTCTCCTCGCCTTCTTTCTGCTAATTAGTAAGAGGTTTTCAGAGTCTCACCTGTGGAAACTGGATTCCGCCAGGCAGAGGCCTGACCGGAGGTTTCTCACGCTGACCTCTCTGGGCCGAGGCGCCATTGACTTCTGTTCTGGATGGATGTCAGGCTCTCGGAGCAGATCAAGGCGAGCAGAGTTCACGCGGTGTTTCCAATGGTTACCACAGAAACCGTGGACTTGGGAATCAATAGGTTTTTATGTGGCTCACATGCTCCACCTCGGTAATAACTCTTGCAGCTTCTGTGTTGTGATGCGCTTCCCACTTGACCAGATCTTTCAGTGCGATGCGTTTGATTATAGCCTTCCTGTTTTGGCTCTTTGTGATTTGGCTGTTCGTCATATGGTTTTTCGATGTTCACGTTTTGATTGTGATTTGGTTTGTTTGGCAAAGATGGTTTTTCCATGTCCACGTTTTGATTGTGATTTGCAAACGCTGCAACCTCTGAACTTGTGTGCTCTCCACACAATCCGTCTCCAAGTCTGGATGATGAAAGCACCTCGAGAGCCTACGAAATGCCTCGGCTCGCTCAAGCACCAGACACTTGCTGCATATCTCAGCTGGGTGGAAGCGTTTCAGCCCCCTGACCCCCCGGCGACCCCGGCTTCTCTCTTGACTTCTCCAGGCCTTTGTTTCCTCTGGGGATGGATGCCCTGAGCGGGGAGGGTGCGAGCCATTCCATCAATGGCCGCCCCATCTGTCGGGCCCTCGGCTGGGTTCAGGGCAGAGGGTGGAATGGTTCCGTCTGTGGAGATTGGGGTGGGGTGAAGCTGCCTCGGCTCTCGCGTTGTCGGCTGGCTCGTGGAGATATATGTGTGTGCCGATGAGAGGCGTCTATTGTGCCATTTCACAGGCTCCCCGGAGACAGGGTCACCTTGTCCCCCGCACAAACGGGGCCCTCTCTGGATCCTTTGGCTGTGTGTTTTATTGGAGGGCCAGACACCCGGGCTCGGAGCACATCTATCTCTCATCTCAGCCTTTCAGATTGCCCCCATTGAGAGAGAAAGTCTGGAACTGGTCCTTTCAAACGGGACATCTGAGATAGTAGCACAGTTGACATCATTATTCCATCCAGACACTGGAGAAGCTCTGGATCCGTCTCTCCACAAACTCCCTTTTTTAGGACACTGGAGTCCGTTTTATTCCGGCTGCCAAAAGGCGATCTGTTCATTCAAGTCCGCAAGCATCAACTGGGAGGACACGGGGCCGAGCGGCTTTCTGCTTCCTCTTTCTGTAGTGCAGCTGCTCATGCACAATGGTGTCGCCTCCATAATTTTTCATCAGATGATAGCATCTTGTGTCCCGCACCGAAGGCAGTGCCAGTGTTTGTGGTTTTTAAATGGATGAATGTCGCTATATCTCGGTGCCGTGTGGATCAAGAGGTTCTTTTCTGTGTTCCTGTCCAGCCGCTCCTTCTCTGTTGTGACAGCTGCTTTGCCTTGATGGCGAGGACCGTCCTTCGGGAGATGTTTTCTGCCATTTTTAGAGGCTTTACTTGAAGGACGGACTCTCTGGCCTCAACCTTTCTGGCTCTGGCCTTCTCACGCCGCTTTTGGGAGGTTGTTTGTGCTTTGATAAATTCACTTTATTTGCCTCTAGCATCTACTTGCATGTGATTGTGTTTTAACAGACGGTTCCGGACTCGGTCGATAACTGCCGTTCACGTAAAGCTCTATTAACTCAGTCCACTCTACACCGGCGTTTTATTGCCTTCTATCTAATCGCGTGGCTCATTAAAGTGGCTAATCAGTGAGAATAACACGTCTAGCGGTGGGTTACGAGGGGCTGAAGTGCACCAAACTTTTCTTGTGCTTGTACTTTTGCGCACTGATACACAGGCGTCTAAATATAGAACCTCTGTGTTTTAGACGTGATGCGTTGAGACTCACAATTTTAGGAAACTTTATTTAATTTAATAGCTGATAGAACTGGCTTTCTTCCAAACCGATTGTTTCATCAGACCTATGTGTGTGTGTGTGTGTGTGTGTGTTTTGGGTTTGATCCAGTGCTGGACTGTTGTTAGCTTCTGTTAGCACAAATCGCTAATGAATTGCTTTGAGTCTAGGCTGGTTTTAGTCAAGCACAGAAGTTGGATTATGTATTCATTGTTTTCTGTTCACACTCGTTTACATTTTTAAAACCAAATCTTAATGAATAAAGATTGTGTGAGAATGATAATGTCCTAAGATAAGATGATGTCCTAAACATAATCTTCTTTTGCAGAAGTCCTTAAATATATAATTTTCACACAGTTTCACACAACAAGAGAACTTGCTGTACACTTGCTTATTTGCTGTGTTTCATCAAGTGTAAACGGAGGAAACCAGGGTTTTGGATGTGTGACGTTTGTGTGCTTTAATTTTAAAAGACGAAAATACTTGTAAAACATTATTATATAATTAATATTTTATATTACATGTTAGTATTTAATGTAATAGATTTTAATTCATCAGAATCAGAATTGGATTTATTCGCCAAGTGTGAGCGAGCACACGAGGAATTTGTTTTGGTTTAGGCATGCTCCTGCAATTCACACACATACAAGAAAAGGATGATTTATAGATTGTGAACTGTACACAAATAGACTATACATATATAGACATACACATATGGATATACACTAAATAGATATAGATATGATTTACACATTGTGCTGTGCAGTCCGGAAGGGTTCGTTGCTTAACTGTTCAGGGTAGAGATGGCATTGGGGAAGAAGCTATTTTTGTGTCTGGCTGTTTTGGTGTTGGAGGATCTGTAGCGTTTTCCGGAAGGAAGGAGGAAAAACAGGTTGTGACCAGGGTGTGAGGGGTCTTTAATGATGTTACCTGCCCGTTTCTTTACCCTGGCGATGTAAATATCCTGTAGATTGGGCATGATTAGCAATTAATAATGAACAATCATTAGAGATGAATAGAATAAAATCTTATTCTCTTATAGTCGCATCACTTGTGTTTAAACATTAATGTACACTTTTTACATGGCACTAATCACCAATCAGGATAGTCTAAAAATGCAAAATACTGTACTGTAACGTGAATATAAGCACCCTTTTTTTTACATTTTCGACACTCAAAAATGTGGGGGGTGCTTATAATTGCCGATTTCAAATATGCGTGTAAATATAAGCCCCCATTTTTCTGTATTTCAAGTCAGGAACAATCACAAATAAACGAAAACACGTCGTCTTTATGCATCAGTGCGCGTGTGCATCTATATAATGTTAAACAATGGTCGTAGGCAGACGTTCTACAGTATAAGCTTTTATTGACCCAATAACAGAAATAAAGAAACATTAGACACGCCGCAACACTTAACAGAGACTAAATAGCACTGGAATAAGTAAGATTAAACTAAATACAGTACAATATTTTATATTACAACAAACAGAAACTACAAATCACGACTGCTTAGCATAGCGCAACTGGCTACAAACGAGTCCAATGTGTCATCACAGAAAGAGTCGAAAATGAAGAACACGGGCAAAGAGTAAAAAACTAATCTAAAGAACAAACACAATCAAAACGCTGGGTCGCTACAGGGGATAATAATCCTTCCTCTTCACACGGCGTCAGATAAACCGAGAGATTGAAACAGGCCTGAGCTTGAAACAATTGCTTTGCTCATCTGACTCAGAGTCTGACTGCAGAGCAAAGGATCTTGAGAAATTAAGTCCTGACCACTAGAATCGCCTTTTTGTTATATATTACTCAAGTAAAACGATATCAAAATAGATACGAGTCACAAGTTAGGTTTGTTATATAAAGAAAAATTGTATTTTTAAGAGAATATTAACGCAATTGATCCAGAAACATTAATAAAAAAATAATAATTTCATTTTTATTTTGTGCCTGAAATATCAGGGGGGTGCTTCTATTCGCGTATATACAGTATTTGATTTCCTGTGAGCGACTGGATGGACAGGAAGTGATGGAGAAGATCCCATCATGTGGAGGTCCTCATGTCTCCTCCAAGACGAGTGTTTGCTTCATCACACACAGCTGAAGAGGAAGAGGAAAAGAAGCGTTCTCTCCCTTTACTCTCCATTAACAAGATTTAAACCGACAGTGTTTGTCTTCCTCCACACAAAAGAGTCCAAGTGTGTGTCCAAGCAGATATCGGCTGAAAGATTTCAGGGAAAGTGCAGTGACAGCACAATGAATAAATTGGAAAAGGCCCTTGCAGTAAATTGTCTGCGACCAGTGACAAACGATCAGATAGAGACGCGCGTCCGATTGAATAACCAGCCTTCCGTTTGCCGTTTAACGCTTTTTAGGATTTACGCGTGGAGGAACCGGTGGGTGAATAACCATGTAGTCCGCTCCAATGTTTTCTCCGGGTTCACAATAGCAAATTAGATGCAGCAAAGAAAAGGCTGGAATGCAACGGAATAAGCGAAAAAGTGTGAATACGTTTCTGATGGCTTGATGGAACGGAGGCGACAGTGTGAGTTTTTCGTCAGTCTGCAGCGTCTTAACACGAATTAAAGAGCCAGTCGGACTCCTCATGTGAAGGTCAGACGGATCCCAGGAAAACTCAGCTTTTTTTTACTGTTGAAGGGATGACAGTTAAAGCTCGAGGTGAAAAAGACCGGATTTGTTGTTCAACACAGGCTGGGCCTTCATTATTATTTCCCGGGAGAATAATAATGCCGTATTTATGCAAATATAAGCTCCCATTTTACTTTCAATTTTAGTGGCTCGAAAACTTGCGGGGTGCCTATAATCGTCTATTTAGAATATTTGCGTAAATATAAGCGCTCATATAATTAAATAATGGTTCTGGAGGCAGACGTGCATATGAGTTTTTATTAGCGCAATAACAGAAATAAATAAACTTTAGTCATGCCGCGACACTTAACAGGGACAAAATAAGGGTAACCAGACTTTTAAACCCAGGACGTTTTGACCCGGGCGATTGGACCTGAGGGCTATGACGTTTCCCGGCGATTGTTCACGCTCACCAGCCAATCAGAGAAGGGCCGCCCCCATGTGAAGCTTGAAAACAAAAACCCAGAAGCAAAAAAAAAAAGGTTTCAAACGAAAACGTGAAGATTGCGAGCGGAAAAAATACAAAACCTCAATAGAAAAGTTTCTTCTAAATTTACGTTTGATAATTTTTTACATTAATCTGATTCCAAAGAAAAACGAGAACACCAGAGTCAAACACAATCAAATCGCTCTGTCTGCTGCACAGAGAAAAACGTGACTGTTCTAATATTTAAGATTAGGAGAGGTTTACTTCCTATCTCTAGAATTGATTAATGTAAAAGTGATACGAGTCACAAGTTAGGTTTGTTAAATAGAGAAAAAAAGTATTTAAAGAGAAAATTAACGTAAAAAAACATTTTATTTTTATTTTGTGTCTGAATTTCAGGGGGTGCTTATATTTGCAGGGTACTTATATTCACGTGAATACAGTATATTAAAATATAAATAATAAAAATATGAAAAATATATAACTTTTTTTTTGCAATTACCAGTCAAAGTATTTCTCAACTCATGTGTTTTTTTACATTTTAACTTCAGGAAATACATACTCAGCAGTTTGGTTTTAACTGTAAACCCTGCGTTCTGCTTCTAGCATTTTTTCTAAATAACAATTTTTCTGTGTGTGTGTGTGACACTTATCAGCATTTCCTGCAAGATGTGCCGTTTACCGCTGATGTTCTCCAAACTTCCTGAGATCTTTCAGGTTACGTTTCTCCACCTCAAATATTCTTCAGTCTCATCTTGGCATAATCAGATTAAAGAAGAATCCAGTGATTTGGAGTCAGGTTGGCTTTTATCGCCGCTGCCTTTTATTTCCCATCATAAACCCGGGCTTTTCGGGTCCCATTTGGGCCCGGCGACAAATTATGCAAACCATAAAACATTTATAAGGGAGCGCCTTTTATAATTTAATCCATAAGTAATAGATTGTGTTAAATATTCATGAGCCAGACTTAATAGATGGAGTGTCTATCAGATGGTGGAAGACGAGCGGCGACGGCGGGTCTAATCCGTCTTCTGACCAGGTTTGATGGCTGTGGAGCGAGGCAGACTGTCTACGGCAGATTCGATCCTGAAAGCCGACCCTCGTCATCTCCGGGCCGGATTGGGAAGGAGCTCTGGTTTGCTTCTGGCAGGCCGTGTGACGGTTTAATGAGGAAGTTAAGGAGCGTGCATGGGAAGGTCAGGGGCGGCCGATCGTATATCTCCACACAAAGTCTCCTCACCCGTATCCTGTACACTCAATCCGTCAATCCGTCCACGGCTCCGCTTACGCCGCCTCGGACACTCAAGCTCCGTTCCCTCGCTCTGTTGACGGTAAATTCCTGCTCCGAAGAGGCAAATCACTTTCCTCGAGGTGCTGAAGATCCCTAGATTAGTGTTTGCCGCCCCTTTATTTTCCATGTAGACTTGTTTCACCAATGTCTAGTGTCATGTAAATGACCAAAATGATTGGAAAATACAGTCTAAAGGACAGGAAGTGGAAGAGATTTGTTTTTTTTTCCATTTCCTGACAGTCATTGGCTAAATATGTAACATGCGGAGAACCAGAAAAGCGCTAGCAGGTTTAGGCCTCGTGCTCATAAGGATTTCACAGGGAAGCTGAAGGTGCGTCAAGTGCGAAAAGGTGATTTCTCCATCCTTTGTGTTCGTTCTTTATCAGCGTAAATCCCACCGTTGGAGAAGATGAGGAGAAAAAGGAGCTTATGAAATATGGAAATATGATATTCCCGCGCTCTTTCTGATATGTTCGTTGTCAAAAGGGCAAACTTAATGGCTGGTTTAAAGTGCAAGGTGTAACGGAAACCAGAGCTCTAGCTCGAGCCGTGAAATTCATTTATTTTGTCCTATTATTAGATTTAAAAACCGATATTACAATTATTTTTTTTTATGACCAATTATGGATCTTAAAACGAATCCTTTTTCCTTATTATGAACCGGATCTGTTTGTCAAACTTGTGTCGGATTCTATAGTTTAATCTCTTTCAGTAAATTCTTTCAGAATAAAATACAAAATTAATTCATTGAAAAAATGGCAAATTATTTTTTCAATTCTTTCAACTAATTGATGTTGATGTTTACACAAAGAAAAAAACATTTGTCCATTTATGACATTTATCCGACATTAAATATTCTTAAGTCACATTTTATTTTTGTTGACGTAGTCAGAAGAATCTAGTCTGAGAATAACCTAATTTATTCCGTCTCCGTCTTGATCGTGTTGGGCGGATTCCGGCGTGTTTGTGCTTCACCGCGGGTCAGTATTCAGTTGAGCATAACTACGGCATCACGGCATGCCATCACTCCAGAAGCTCCAAGCTTCAGCGTGATATCCAGGATTAGAGGAGCGCTGCCGAGTTTGGAGACGTGAAACAGTGGCGTAATTCCAAAGCTCGTTCCTCTGCGTTCAGCAGAAACACACATTACCAGATTAGAGCGTCGTTTGCTTTATTTAACCCCGTCCTCGTTGTGTGATCCCCTCGTGGTTATCGTTTCCTCTTTACTTCGTTCTTTTTCCTTTTGAACTCATCTTGGAATTTCTCCTCAGGCTGGAATTGCCGATGACTCGACCGGGCAAAGACAATTACCAGCCTGCTTTTTCATGCTAATGTGATCTCTAACTAGATCTCTTCCCTGGTGTGGGAAGAAAGCCACCGATAGGAGGAGGAGGAAGGAGAGCTTTTTTTTTAATGAACATTTAATTACGAACAGTTCCCTGTCAGCCAAGCGGAAGGGTCAGGAGACAAGGGCCACACGGAGGAAAAGGCCGGTTAGTGATTTAAGACGCGGATCTCTGCTCGGGAGTGTGTGTGCGCTCAGACGGGGAAGGTCAGAGGTCGCGTCTGCTCATCCGCCGAGCTTGATTCATTCCGCGGCCTCCAAACCTGCTGTTTGTCCTGCGATGGGATTTGCTGGCATATGTGACGATTCTCTGCTTCATCAGATCAGATGGGTTTCCAGAGCCTCACTTGACCCGCTGATGGCCGAGCTGTCAGAGCGGTTTAGAGCTGGACGTCTCGGCCCGGTCCAGAAGACATCAGATGTTTGCGATAAATTCACTTCAAAAGAAGTGACTTCAAATTCAAATTTTATTTGTCACATACACAATTATTTTGCAACAATCCTCAAAAATTATTTTAATAAAAAATCATGACAATAGTAATATATTTTATTCATAGGTGCTTTTGACACTCATGGGCTCCTTCAAAAAGCACCTATAAATAAAACGTACATTCAGGACATTTTGTCAGGCTGCCTAAAGTATTACAATGAACAGCAGGAAAATAGCCTCAAAAATGTGTTTCTGTTCGACTTTAATGAAAAGTAAAAATAAAACGGCTTTTATTTGTAGTCTTCTGAACACTCTGGCGTGGTGATGCCATGGTATTGATACGTGTTGCAGCTCTGAAATCTATTTACCCCGTAATTGATTATTTCTCACTGAGTGGACGGGACAGAGGGGAAGTGCAGGTCAGCGGCCTGCTGGTGCATTCTGGGACTTTGGTGATGAGCGTGTGTGTGTGTGTCAGTGTGTTCTCGAACTCTTGACAGGCCATTGTTTCTCTGGTGGTAATCCTGAACAGGCCCTTGTGTTCGGCGAATGAGCTCAGACGTGACGCTCGGTGCTGTGGGTTTGTTTATTACAGGCGAACCATCGCCTCCGTGTCTCGCTCCAGGACTGACCTCGCTGAGAGAGTGTGTATGTGTGTGTGTAGTGATGCCACTATCCATGTTTCTGAATTATTAGATGTGACTTTTTTCACAAATGTGCCAAATCAACATCCTACAAGTGGAAGAATACGGCATTGATGCAATCATGAGCACCCCCCTGAATTTTTAGCCACAAAAAACAAATTGATGCTAAATACTAAATATAAAAATGTCAGCTAAGTCTGAAGAATTTTTTCTTTTTCTTCTTTGAAACCTAACCTGTGACTTGTATCACTTCAATGTTGCTTTACTTGAGTAAGCTTAAAATAAAAAATATTTTCTAGCGATCGGAACTCCGCCTCCAGAAACCTCAGCGGTTCCCATGAGCCTTTGCATTCCAGCGCAGCTGCAGTCATAAGCCGGTCTTTAATAGACCCTTCACAATGATGGTTTTGAAGGATTATTATCCCCTGTGCAGCAGACCCAGCGTTTTGATTGTGTTTGTTCTCAGGTTTTTAGGTTGTCGTCCTGCCCTGACGCTTCTAGCCGTTAGCAATTAACTCCGTCTGCTATTTGGTTTGTCGTCTCTGTCTGTTTCAATATTAATTCTTGTATTCAGTTTATTTTTACTTCTAACACTTTATTTAGCCACTGCTAAATGTCTCTCCATGACTACATTTTTTTCCATTCAGCCAATAAAAGTAAATCTGCTTGTCAGCCTCCGGAAGCATAATTTAAAGAAAGACAAGTGGACGCCACGCAGAAGCGCACCGCTATAAAGACGACGTATTTGCATTTATTTGTGATAACAAAAATAAATCCGGACTTGAAATGTGAAAAAACGTGCGCTTTGTATTTTTGCACATATATAAGCACCGCCAAGTTTTTGAGCGTCGAAAACGTGCGCATTGAAGTAAAAGCCTCTTTCGGCCTGGAGATAGTGTGTATAGGTCTGTGTATCGAGTGTTTAGTTCTGGCTAGTGTTTACGTCCACAGCGGCGTCATGTGTTTTCGCTGTATTGATGTCCGTCTGGGCGTGTGGTGTGTGTGTGTTTTGCATGGTTGTGTCCTTGTATACGGTGGCTTGTGACTTTGTAACTCTCGCAGTGGTGTTTTACACATGTGGGCTGCGTGTTTGCATGTGTTTGGTTTGCACACACTTTTGCCAACACACCAGTGTTCATTTTGACAAAGATCTTTCATTTAGATGTAGTCCTAGTCTTTTAACTAAAACTCAGTTTTGTTTTAGTCCCAATTTAGTCATCTTAATTTGTTTTAGTCTAATTTTAGTCGACTAAATACCACAACATTTTAGTTAACTAAATTACAGTATAGATTTAGTCAACGAAAATATAGGTGCTATATATTCTAAATGTTTACTAAAGCTGCTATGTCCAAGAAATCTGAATACGTAGTTAACTATGAATATATAAAATATACACAAAGATCAAAATTTATTTTGGACTTATCCTGGACTTATTTTTATGAACTTTTCTTTGAATCCAAATAAATGTATTCTCATGAATGAAGGAAATTAAATGCAGTGAAATAAAATAAATTATAATTGCATTCCGTTTATAAGTAACAAACATGAGGCATTTTTTGGACTGTGTGGGTGGGGGTGGTGGTCTCGGTCTGTCCCACTAATGGGCTCTTTCTGTGCTTTCTCTTCAGCGGTGTGGTGTGTGTGAGGGATTATGGGGCTGAAGAAAGGCTCTGGGTGTGTGGATGGGATTAACTTGTTTGGGCTTATTAAGAGAGGAGACGCTCAGGCCTTTTAAAGCTCTGCATGGGGCTTCTGTCTCTCACACACAAAGCCTCGGGTCACCATTCAATTAGGGAGAACATCCCCTTCATCTGCTTATCCAGCACTCTGATCCATCCCCCCATCATCTTCTCAAACACACACCCACCCATCACCGTGGAATCCGTCCTTTTTATCTTCTTATCCACCAAGTCTCCACATTCGCCCATACACTCACTTACCATAAAGTCTATCGCTCTTATCCATCCACCATATTCCCATCATCTCCACCTTCATCATCTACTCATCTAACCCCATCACCCATCTTCTCATTCCTTTCCACCCATCATTTACTCATCTGTCCTCTTCTCTGTCTTCTCATTCCACCTGCCCCCCCTATAAAAATAACATCTTGGTCTCCATCCTCCCATCCACCAATCATCTCCAGGTCTAATGCTTTTGTCCATCCTCCCATCATCTTTGTCCGACATCTGTCCTTTTTAACTTCTTATCCACCAAGGTAAATGTCCACATCCACTCATCCTCAAGTCCTTCGCTCTTATACATCCACCATATTCCCATCATCTCCACCTTCATTAGCTCATCATCTACTCATCCAATCCTATCACCCATCTTCTCATTCCTTTCCACCCATCATTAACTCATCTGACCTCTTCTCTGTTCTCTCATTCCACCCCCCCACCCATCATCTTGGTCTCCATCCTCCCATTCACCTTCTCAACCGCCAATCTCAATCCTTCCATCATCTTCACATCTGTCCTTTTTTATCTTACCCACCAAGGTAAATCTCCCCATCCACTCATCCTCAAGTCTTTCGCTCTTATCCATCCACCACATTCCCATCATATCCACCTTCATTGGCTCATCATCTACTCATCCAACCCTATCACCTATCTCCTCATTATTCCTTTCCAGCTCTTTATCTATCCTCTCCTCCAGCCATTCATCCTCTCATCCATCCACCAGTCAACAAACACGTTTCTCCAACCTTCTCCATCTACCCACCCTCTCTGCATGTATCCTCTGCTTCACCCTTTTACCCACCCCTCATCTTCTCATTGTCCCCTCCAGCATCCATCCTCCCATTCACCCTCACTGCTATTGAACTGCCTGTGGTTTCAGTCGTCACGACGAGACCTTTTTTCTCGTTGTGTTCATCTCCTGCGTCTTCTCGCCTCTTCTTCTCTCTTCACTTACCGCACTCTTCCTCCTCAGCTTTCAGCACATCGATTTTTACGTCTCCTGTAGAAGTGCACTTGAGAGAACACAGAGCGACTTCACTCGCCAGCCTTTATGTTTTAATGTGATTTATGCGCTTCACAGAGTCGTCCGGGGCCAAACTCAACCAGCAACACAATTTGTAGATTGTCCACCAAAAAAAATCTGCACATTTATTTCCATGTCACGTGATGTAGATACACACTCTTCAGTTTGAATGGATATTGACAGACAAGTCGATTTCGATCTCTCTCATCTTATTCTGCGCTTCCTTCGCATCTGATCTGCTCTGCTCTCACTCACATGCAGATTTAGTAAAGGAGTCTCAGGACGGGCAGATCAATTCACCAGCGTGACAGGAAGCCATTGAATCCCCCTGAGACGTTTAGCCATGATCTTTTGAAGAACATTCCACACACTCTCGGAGGGTTTGAAGATTCGTTCCTTCTGAGGGGCTGACAGAACCGCTGGTGGTCAGGTCCCCAAACCTAATCACTTCAGAAGGGGTCGTTAAGTTCTCATTGGCCACCGTGAGAATGATCCTCACACCTGATTGGTTTTTTATATGCTGTCGTTATGACGTGTGACTTGTGTGAAATATTGAGGCTAAGAGGGGCGGGGATTTAATATGGTAATTTTTCAAATGTTGCTCTTAATATGAGTGTAACTGAAGCTCCTCTAAAATTCTGCTATAATGGACTACAGTTCTATATATTATTTTATAACATATTTATATGAATATAAGCACCCCTTTTTCATTTTTAGACCCCAAGTTTTTGAGGGTCTAAAAATGAAAAAAGGGGTGCTTATATTCATATAAGTGCTTATATGCGCATATTTAACATTTGCACGTACATATAAGTGCCCATTTTTCCACCTTTCAAGTTAGGAACGATCACAAATACATAGAAATACGTCGTCTGTATGCAGCGGTGCACTTTTGCGTTGTGTCCTCTTTTCTTTCTTTAAATGATGTCAGAACACCAAGCTGAAGTTTTGTTAGTTCCAGACCAACGCAAAGTGGCTATGCGTAATTAGGTGAAAAAATAAAAACAAGAGTCTTTAAACAAGAGAAATGTCCATTGTTCATCTGTGTTCAAACAATCGGAAAAAGAGTTAAAAAAAGAAAACTGTCTATTGTTCATCGGTATTCAGACTATGGCCAAGACAGTAAAGAGGTGCTTATGTTCGCATATTAATAGAATTTTAGTTTTGTGGCTGAAAATTCAGGAAAGGGTGCTTATATTTCCCATACTCTGAATATAACATGTAAATACGGTATATCCGTTATAGCCAGTGGAGGCTGTACTGTAACCCGCACACTCTGCCGTGTCAGATGGTTCCGTCACGAGCGCTGGCTCCGGATCCGCTTCCCTCTTCCTCCTCTGGAGCCAACGATTGAACGAGGTAGAGCGGAATCGCAGCCGGAGATTTATGGCCTGGAGGGAGATTGATAGCGCCCGTCACCGGCCCTGATGTGCGCTTGGCGTCTGCCCCCCCCCCCAACTCATCAGCGTCTTACACAAACACACAGCGCCCACTCCAGCTACTGATCACACACACGGACCCGGACGGGTAGAAGGTGTGATGAAGGTGATGAAGGTGATGGATGAGGGTTGTGGTGTGGCCAGGAAAAACAGGACGGCTTCAGTACCACCTGAAAACTCACACCAGCCCGCACACCAGTGTTCATTTTGACAAAGATTTTTTATTTTGTTTTAGTCTATTTTTAGTCGACTAAATACCACATTTTAGTTAACTAAATGACAGTATAGATTTAGTCAACGGAAATATAGGTCCTATATATTCTAAATGTTTACTAAAGTTGCTGTCTAAAATATCTAAATACGTTAGTTAACTGTTAACATATAAAATATATACAAAGATCTCATTTGGAAAAACATTTCTTTTTCTTGAGAGAAAAATAAATGCAGTGAAATAAAATAAATTATACTTGCATCACGTTTATAAGTAACAAACGGTTGCACGGTGAAAAAAGAAGTTTCATCAGCAGATGGCGCTTCAGGTGTGTTGCGTTTCTGCCCGTGATTGTTGCTTCACACGCGGTGTACAGATAGTTTTTTTAAGGTCGCGTTGAATGTAAAACGAATCCTTATATCTGAGCGTTGTTTCCTGCCAGAGAAAACATTATTGAAGAATCGCACCTCTATAACTACCTTGCCAGCTGAAAGCCTTTGTGTCCTGATTGGTTCTCTTTGCGTTTGCACCCGCCTTTCTCCACAAGCTCGGATTATGATTGTACGTCGTCACGAAAGGCATTTTTGTTTTGTTTTTATTTGTTGACGAAAGTGACAATAAATGTAGTTATACTTATTGTCCCTGAGCAGGAGTTTGCATATAGTTCTCGTTTTGTTTTCGTCAGGGAAACACACACACACACACACACACACACACACACACACACTCACACAGACATGGCTTTACAGGTGGATTAAACAGTCATTTGTTGGAGCTGGATCTCACTTGGTTTTTCCACTTTATTGAAATTCCCATTTGTTGGAATAAAACGAAATGGTGTAGGAAGGAGCCTTGTACAATCTTAAACGTACAGGTGGTTTTATCTTAACTGCTTTCCGCAACATCAACGATGTGGATTCAGTGTGGGACTGTGATGTGATCTGACTTCTCTCCCGTTCTGCAGGTCGGCCTCAGCAAACCATCAGCCGTAGATTCGTCCCGTCTGCGTCTGCGCAGTCATGCTGGCCTGTCTGCAGAGGAGGCAGAACCCCGGGCCGCAGCACGTCTGCGGAGGCAAGAGTCTGGAGCCGCCTCCACACGCTCAGCGCAAATGTAAGTCTCCGTCCGGCGAATACGGCGCGTGATGGTGCTGGCACGGCGCATTAGCTTTACGTGCTGGTGATGCGACAGAGCGCTGAGATGAATAATTGAAGTAAGCGTGTGCGTAGACCGGCGACAGTGAGTTGAATGAACTCGGACTGAACTTTTCTCTTCTGGGCTGGTTCTGTCGGCGTGACGAAGCGCCTCAGTGACACGGTTTTCTAACCTCACGGAAGCTCAGCGGCACTCAGTTTTTGACCAGATTTTTCTTAGAGTTTACACCTGTAAACACCTGTGAGCTTCATCGAGTCTCATTGGTCCAGCGGAAGTGTTAAGATTGAGTGAAGGAACGTTTTTGACTTAGGTGTTTTAGAGTTTCACTTTTTATTGAATTTCGTTTAGAATTTTGAGCAAAACTAAATTTTACTGTTGACGCCATAACTTTTCCAGAGTGGAAATTAATATAAAATGGTGAAGACTAAATCAACTTTTAAAAAGGTTTTGATAAATAAATAAAAATATATAAATAAATAAATAGATTTTAGATAGTATTGATAGTATAATCAACTTTTAACGAGGTTTTGTTAAATAGAATAGAATAGCCTTTATTGTCACATATACAATGTAGGTCATATACATATACAATGGAATTATAGCAACTTTCTATCCAGTGCAACACGCATTACTAAATTTAGTCCAAAATATTACAATAATACAATATAATGGAACTTTACAGTAGTGGAGTGGATTAAATGGATAAAAAAAAATAAAAATATATAAATGAATAAATAAATAGATATTAGATAGTTTTGATAATATAATCAACTTTTAACAAGGTTTTGTTAAATAAATGGATAAATAAATAAAAATAAATTCATTAATAGATAATAGATAGTATTGATAGTAGAATCAACTTTTAACAAGGTTTTGTTAAATAAATGGATAAATAAATAAAAATAAATTCATTAATAGATAATAGATAGTATTGATAGTTGAATCAACTGTTAACAAGGTTTTGTTAAGAAAATGGATAAATAAACAAAATAATATTAAAAGAAATAGAAATTAGATTGTATTGATAGTATAATCAACTTTTAACAAGGTTTTGTTAAATAAATGGATAAATAAACAAAAATAAATAAATAGATATTAGATAGTATTGATAGTATAATCAACTTTTAACAAGGTTTTGTTAAGAAAATGGATAAATAAATAAAAATATATAAATAAAAATATATAAATGATTATATAAATATAATCATCTTTCAAGAAGGTTTTGTTAAATAAATGGGTAAATAAATACAAATAAATAAATAGAAATTAGAACGTTCAGAATTTCGTTCCGATTCCACAGGAAGTGCAAGCACTTATGCAAATGCATGTGTGCTGAAACATATCTGCTGGTTTTACATGTGGCTTCTGCACATGCACTGGAGTGACCCGTGTAGGACAGATGGCCGCATCTTGCCCGTCCTCTACATTTACATGTTTGTTCAAGGTTCTCGGCTGTTTTGCTGCATCCAAATTCATGACTCTGAGATTTAAGAAAGCACAGCTGCTGTTTTCTGATGGAAGAGCTCTTAAACCCTGCAGATTTCACTGGTGCCTCTGTTCATCCATGGTAAAATATGTGATTTAACGTTTGATATATTTATAGCCAGAAAACTTTATTTGTGGATTTGCTTTGTCACACAAAACACTTATCCTGTGAGAAAGCAATTGAAAGAAACCTTGTGTATTCTCAAAAAGGAACAAACTTTGACTCTATTTAATGAGAGAACACACTTTCCAGTCGCAGCAGTCAAAAACCATATGCAAAACAACAAAAGAACAGAAAAAAAAACACATCCAATGAGAAACGAGCAGAAAGAAATTTTTGACAATCATAAAGTAGCAGACAGAAACAATATCCAATGAGAAAAGAGCTAGCAGTACTTATATTCAGTGAGAAAAGAGCTGACTGGAGTTTTATCATATCTGAAAAGGGTTGACTGAAATGTTTGCCAATCAGTAAGGAGCAGACAGACGCAAAATCCAATGAGAAAAGAGCTGACAGTAACCATATCCAATCATCAAAGAGCTGACAGGAATTTTCATCCAGAAAAGAACAGACAGAAACCATATCCAATCAGAAAATGGATGACAGAAACTATATCCAATCAGAAAAGAGCTGACAGAAATCGTATCCTTTTGGAATAAAGCAGGCAGAAACCATATCCAATCAGAAAGAAGCAGAGATAAATCATATCCAATCACAAAGTAGATGACAATAACTATATCCAATCAGAAAAGAGCTGACTGAAATTATATCCATTTGGAAAAGAAGCAGACAAAAACCATATCCAATCAGAAAGAAACCATGTCTAATCATAAAAGTGTAAACAGAAACCATATCCAATCAGAAAGTTTGTATTTAAACAGCAGCGTGTTTGTTTGTGGCAGCAGCTCAGGGAATGTGAAAGTGACATGTCCTGGGAAACATCACACTGGATCCGGAGACACAGTGACACTAGATAAGGAGAGGAGCTGCTCAGAGAAATGTGGCATGTGAAGCTCCTGGGCAGAGCTAGAGAAGTGTGTCCTCAGTTCAGCTCCTGCTCAGAACAGCTTACACATAATAGGATAGTGTCTTCCTCCTGCTGCTCACAGATCAGCTTCCTCTGGAAAGTGTGTGTTCCACAGGGATGGATGTGTGACTTCATATCTGGCCTGCAGGACAGCTCTCACCATCATGCGCCATGAACACCATGATCATCATGCTATTCTCATACAGCAGCATCGCACACCAGCGTTACATGACGTCACGTGTCATGACTCTAACATCACGAAGATATCACATCTAACGTCATCACCTTGTTTCAAGCCGTCTTACCAATAAAATTTTCTCACTCCATTGGCAGATAATTTTACTTGATTTAAGACTTTTTTAACTTATTTTTACATCACATCTACATC
Organism: Paedocypris micromegethes; assembly: GCA_028031935.1. Lineage (NCBI taxonomy): Eukaryota > Metazoa > Chordata > Actinopteri > Cypriniformes > Paedocypris > Paedocypris micromegethes. The sequence continues at coordinate 7,978,654 of CM051502.1, forward strand.
ATCACAGTGCATCATCACAGTGAATCGACACAACACATCACATCTAACCATATCACAGTGCATCATCACATCTAACGTCATCACAGTGCATCATCACATCTAACATCATCACAGTACATCTAACATCATCACATCTAACATCATCACAGTACATCATCACATCGAACGTCATCACATCTAACATCATCACACGCCCATTATCACTCTAATATCACACAACATCATCACATCTAACGTCTTTACATTACGTCATCACATCTACTGTCTTCAATTATTATTATTATTATTATATTATCATTATTATATAATTATTATCATATACAGCACATGACTTCAGCGCACGCAACGTCATCAAGTTATTACGCAGTCGTCACACAACATCAGTGGATGACATTGTCGCACGTTGCAATCGTAAACGGTGATATCAATGTTGTTCACTTCGTATAAAACTTGTTGAAACTACTTTTGAGAAAGATTCTGTTTGTTGTGGTTTACGTCGGACAGACAAAGGACCAGAAAAATACCAAACAGCGTCAGAAGTTCAGCTCAGTATGTGGTAGCGTATAAAAAGCTGGTGTGTGCTGATGTTGTGACGCTTCAGAAGGGACTTTGTTACTGTCTCATTCTCTATTATGATGTGTCACACACACACACACACACACACACACACACCACACTGTTATTGTGTCTTTCGTTCACACACACTTTGTTACTGTCTCATTCTCGTTCTCTATTACGATCTGTCACACACACACACACACACAACACACACACACACACACACACACACACACACACACACACACTGTCTCACTTTGTGTCGGTGTGAGTCAGTGTGTCCGTGTGAGTAAAAGAAAACACAGGAACAGCGTCTTTGCATAACACACTGTAAAGACATTGGAAATCCGTTCTGGGTAGAGCTACTGAGCTCCTTAAAATAAAACCCTGGTCCCTCAATAAAAAAGGACTTAACAGGCTTCAGCCTCGGCCACTGGTTCAGATCCGCCTGCCAGACAGTCCATTTCCCCCGAGTGTGTGGAGATTAGTGGGCGAGAGAGGGCTGCTTTTCATTATCACACCTCTCTCTCTCTCTGTCTCTCTCTCTGCCCCCCCCTCCCTCTCTGTCTCTCTTTCTCTTTGTCTCTCTCTCTCTCTCTCTCTCTCTCTGACCGCCTGCCCTGAGAATTCTCCTGTTAGAATCAGCTGCCGCTCTTTAGTTTCCTGCTTCTGGCCAAGAAATGAAGGAAAAGCGCAGCATTAGTTCAATTATAAATCACAGCGGCAGCTGAATTCTCGCTCTTCCGCGCGTCAAGGCTCGTCCTTCCTGATTAAATCTCTCTCTTCGGGTGACATCAATCGCTGGATCTGGACCTCGGGGCCCGGGGCCGATCGGCACCGCTGACCTCTGCTCTTCTTCTCTTTTTAATATACTTTTTTTTCCTCCTTCTTCAGTTTTCTTTTCTCAGTCATTTTATCCTCTGGTTTTACTTTTCTTTATAACTCTGTTTTCATCCTTTTTTGATTCCCATTATCTTATCATTCTTTCTTTAGGTTTTTTTTAGTGATGCACCAAAATGAAAATTCTTGGCCAAAACCGAAAAAGAGGAAAACCTGGCCGAAAACCGAAAGAAACTATGCTATGATGGTGTACTAACTTTACTAAAATCAAGGCATTGCAAATGCATTCATTAATAATAAAGTTTCAAATGAATGAATAGATGAAACAAATTTTGTGATAAATTATGCAAATATTTATTAAGCATCAATCAAGAGAATAAAATATAATTCAAACTAAAATGTTACATAAAAGAATACATAAACAATATTATACATGCCTACTGGCCTGCTGAAAGGTTGTAAAAATAAATGGTCTTCACAAACGTATTGTTGTGTAAAATCAAATGGAGCATATATTTACAATGTTATCTAACTTATGACATAAAAGCCGTGCTACTTTTAAATTTAAGCGAGTATATACATGTTCAAATAAAGTGCTTAGCTTTTACATCTAGACTCAAAACTTATAAGCAGATAAAAAAAAACTGATCATCTCTCTCTCTCTCTCTTTCTCGTCTTCACTGTCGTCGGTGTCTCTCTTTGTTTTCGATAACTTCTAATGTAACATGTAACTACAATCGTTATAAATTCCAATGCAACCTCAAATGTTCTCTAATCTGTCGATGTCCCGACAGTTCATTCATGTTCGTGCAGTTGCTGCGTCAGTTATAGTTAAGGTGGATCGCTAGATTCTGTAAACCAGGCCCGGACCGCAGTCCACCATTGTTCTTCTTGCGTCATCACCTTTCGGCCGGATTGTTTCGGGGAAAATTTCTAAAGCAATTTCTCCATCCTTGATGTTTGTGTGCTATTTGTAGTCTTATTTTTGTCTTTTGTCCTCCCTTTTGTTTTCCTTTTATCTTGTCTTGCCTTGTCTTTAAACTATTTTAGCAGCTTTTTATCCTCTTTACTTCTGTTAATTTAATTGACCTTCTCAGTCTTCTTTATGCTACTGCTGTAATTGTAAAGCTTCTATAAATGTGCCCTTAGATGGAATGGACTCTTTTTGTCTTCACCTTGACACACTGGAGCTTGGCAGCCAATCAGGTGCACATATGGCACGGTGACATCACTGCTCAGGGTCACAACGTCCAATCCGGTAGTGGAAGATTATCAGCTCCAGAGGCCTGATGAGAAGGAGGGAAGTGTCATGTGGATGGACCGGAGATCTTTCAGAGCTTATAACAGTAGACTCCTGCTATAAGGAACTTTAATATTTCTATAAGTGTGTGAATATAAAAGGGTCTGAGCTCATCAAACCACAATACAGAACCTCGAGGCGGCTGAGGGTGTCTCCGTCCTGGAGCTGTAAGCTGGCTGAGACCTTCAGCACTCTTTTAAGCTGGTACTCGGGGTCCCAGGCCTTCTGGACCCGCCCAGGAAAACCGAAGCCTCACTGACGTACTTCTGTGCCAGGGAAAAACAAATGTCTGCCTTTTTTTTGTTGGATTTTTTTAATACAATTATTTGACGTCGTCAGTTATCGATATCGAGGTTTTAACCCTTGCGATAACCCAACCGCAGGAGGCTGAGGTTTTGTCCCGCGACTTGACATTTGAGTAACATACTTACTAGCCAATCAAAATAGTTAAATCTCGTGTTGTTGACCAATCAGAAATGGCAACAAAACCGAGCGTTTTGAAATCTAGCAGTCCACCGACCTTAACGTGGATTGCATTGATTTAGTGGATCGCAGGCGGTAGATTTTGCGACGAATCATCGGCAGATGAGAGAAAGTTTGAGGTTGCAAAGGAATTAATAACTCTGCTGTGGTGGTGTGACAATAAACAGGTTCTATTCTATTCTCAGTATTGTAATGGTTCACCTTTTCTCAAAGAAAATGTACCATTCGTCAAGGTGATTTGCAGTAAGTCTCATTCTACACCTTCAGAGCGTGTGTTCAGTGCCAGTGACGACATTGTTACACGTGAGTTTGTCTGAATTAATGTTTGTGTTTAAGATTAAGTTAAATTTAAAAACAAATGACCAAGCGGTTAAGTTAATTTCCATTCTGATTTTTTTTGTATTTAGGTTCAGGTATTTAATAATCATGAAGCATCAAACAACTTCGTTATTCGTTAATGTAGTTAAAAGTATCAAATTCAAAAACCGACAATCGCAACCGCAACACTTTTTAGAAAAATCGCAATTAGGTTTTTTCTCCGAATCGTGCAGCCCTAGTTATAGTTATGTCATTTTTAGAAGGTATTTAAAGGAAAACATCCGGGCAAAAAGATTAGTGCTGATGATGATGGACAAAACTGGAGGAAAACGATCGACAAACAAAGGGAAAGAAACTGCATCAACGCCGCTTCTGCCAACCGAGTGTCACGAGAGTAAAGCAGCTCGTCCACCTTGTGTCCGGGAGCTGATGAAAATCGAAGAAAGTCAAAACGGTCATAATTTAATGGACAAAATGGTTTGGCAAAAATTGCCATTGCAACAGCGACATGTCTTGCAAACTTGACTTTAGTCAAGGAGATTGTTTTTACTGCACAACGGGAGCTTTAGGTTGTGGAGGTTGAACGCCAGTCAACAGCCGAAGATGTTAGAATTTTCTGCTGCTGGTAAAATAATGTCTGTGTGTAAGTGCTAAACCAACACGGTTTCTCCTGCAAGGCCTTTCATATACATTCTGACAGTTGACTTCCTGACTCTATTGATGCCTAGTTTCATCTTCTGACCTCTGACGCAGAAACGTGAGATGTTTAGACACCAGGAAATCCAGTGTGTGTAAGGCTAACGCTTCTGATTTGTGGCCTGTGTGTGTGTGTGTGTGTGTGTGGTGTTTAATATTCCTCCAGCAGCAGTGGAGAGCTTGTTTCTTAAGCGAGAGCAGAAGGGTTGAGGTTTGCTCCAGGCGAGCTGCAGGCGAGACTCGTCTCCCTTTTACCTGCCTCGGCCGTCCAGAACACACACGCTGACGTCTTGCTCTTTGTTTGTGCTCCAGATCTGCGGGATTGTTAACATTACGGCGTGTGTGTGTGTGTGGATTTAAACCTCAGCAGTGGATTTGTCTTTTTGTTCTTCATCTCTTAGGAAGATGTTCAGATACGGCTCTGAACTGTGAGCGTAGAACGTGTTGGTTCACGGAGCTTCATCCACGTGCGGGTCTCTGCCAATGGAGAGATTAAGAGAAGATAGAGAGAGAAAGAGTGTGTGTGTGGCTTGTGTTGAACTTTTCCTGATAAGTCTCACCCGCAGTGGACATACAGACACCACAGTCCTCCTTCCCAAGATGCACTGCTGCTGACAGAACAGGACACACTGAGGAAAGTTTGGTTAAAGAAAAGGAATACAATGAAAATATAGACGTAGAAAGACGACATGAGAACACATTCCTCGGTCTGTGACTAGGGAGGAAAGAAATGTGGCCATACTGAATTTGAGCTCACTAACCCAAGTGAAGTGCACATACACACAGTGAAGTGAAGTGCTCTTCTCAGTTGTAGTTATATTTGAGTAACTGTTGCCTTTTTATCTACTGGACAACCAGTCTGGCCATTCACTACTGACCTCTGGCATCAACAAGGCATTTGCGTCCACCAAACTGATGTTCTGCGATATACTGTATTTACACAAATATAAGCACCCCACTGACTTTTCAGGCACAAAAAAAATTCCAAAAGAAATGCCTACAAATGCTCATTTTAACAAACCTAACTTGTGACCGGAATCACTTCAAAATGAATATATTAAAAAGTGATTGGAACTCCACCTCCCCAGAAACCTCAGTGACTCCCATGAGTCTTTACATCAAAGACGATTGTTGCAAAGTATTGTGTTGCCCTGTGCAGCGGACCCAGCGTTTTGATTGTTCTCTGGTTTTGACTCCTTGCCCATGTTCTTCGTTTTTGACTGTTTCGCCAGATATTGGGCCAATGGACTTTGCTTCAAGCCGTTAGCGCTGATATTGGGCCAATAAAAGCTGATCTGCCCCCGGAACAATGACTTGACTCCTGACTGGAAAAGTGGAAAAATGGACGCGTATATTTTTGTGCATATTTGAAATATGTGCATATACGCACTTGCAAAGTTTTTGAGCGTCTAAAACTGGAAAAAAGGGGTGCTTATATTGCATGAATCCATCACATATTGTATTTCTACACACAGAGTTCGAGCAGGTTGTTGGGTTTGTGTGTGTTTTGTTCTCCACTGAGCCGTGCGGCTTTGTGTGTCCCAGCCTCGTCCCACAGAGCAGCTGACATGTGCTGACGCGGAGCATTCCACACGAGGAGGAGGAGGAGGATGAAGACTCGTGTCTCCTCGCTTCCACAAGCCTGTTTTTTTCTAATCCCTAAACACTTTAAAACACAATTACAGATAATACCGATAGATTTGCTTTTATCTAATCAATAATCACACACACACACACACACACACTTACACACACACACACACACACACACACACACACACACACACCTCAGTGAAGTGCTCTCTGTCTGTAAAACATTACAGATTTATCTTTTCCCATGCTGTGTGCGAGTCTGTTAGTGTGAGCATGTGTGTGTGTGTCCGTGCATGTGTGTGAGTTTGTTAGTGTGTGTATGCATATAAGGTGTGTGTGTGTCTGTGCATATGCGAGAGTCTGTTAGTGTGTGTGTCTGCGCATACGCGAGAGTCTGTTAGTGTGTGTGTGTGTGTGTGTGTGTGTGTGTGTACTGTTGGCCTGATGCAGCCAGAGAGGAGACAAATGCAAAGTGACACTTGTGTGTGTAGACTGGTATTTGTAGTGACGCTTTGACCGCAGATAATAAAGTGTTCGCCCCGAGGTGATTCCAGCCGGCAAGCACACCCAATGAAACTCACTTACTCAGAGTGTGTGTGTGTGTGTGTGTGTGTGTGTGTGTGTGTGTGTGTGTGTGTAGAGGGGCGATTGTGTCTGAGAGTCTGTGTTAGGCAGGGGAGATTATATGTGTGTGTGTGGTGTTGGTGGGGGGTGTATGTTGTGTGGGGATTATATGTGAATTGTGTGTGTGTGTGTGTGTGTGTGTGTGTGTGTGTGTGTTTCAGTGGCTTTGGCCTGAACTGGTTTTGTGTGGAGAAACACTGAAACGCATCATTCATGTGTGTTTAAGAGTGAGATTCACCTTCAACGGCAGAAGTTATAATGTGGTGGCGCACAAAGGGTAGAAACAACTAAGACTTGGTTTATATAGTTTCTTCGTCTGCATAATCTAATTTATAGTCTCTCTCTCTATCTCTCGCTGTCTCTCTCACGCTCTCTTTCTGTCTTTCTCTCTCTCTCTCTCTTTCTCTCACTCACTCACTCTCTCTCTCTCTGTCTGTCTCTCTGTCTTTCTCTCTCTCTGTCTGTCTCTCTGTCTTTCTCTCTCTCGCTGTCTCTCTCTCACGCTCTCTCTCTGTCTCTCTCTCTCTCTCTCTCTCTCTCTCTCACACTCTCTCTCTCTTTCTCTCACTCACTCTCTCTCTCTCTCATGCTCTCTCTCTGTCTTTCTCTCACGCTCTCTCTCTGTCTTTCTCTCTCTCTGGCTCGCTGTCTCTCACTCACTCTCTCTCTCTAACTCTCTGTCTTTCTCTCTCTGTCTTGTTATCTCTATCTTGCGTCTTTCTTTGTCTCTCTCTCTCTTTCTGTCTCTCTCTCTCTGTCTTTCTCTCTCTCTTTCTTTGTCTCTCTCTCTCTCTCTGTCTTGCTCTCTCTAACTTGCTGTCTTTCTTTGTCTCTCTCTCTCTCTGTCTTGCTCTCTGTCTGTCTCTCTTTCTTTCTTTGTCTCTCTGTCTTTCTCTCTTTCTCTTTCTGTGTCTTGCTCTCTTTCTTTCTCTCTCTCTCTCTCTCTCTCTCTCTCTCTCTCTCTCTCTCTCTCTCACACTCTCTCACTCTCTTTCTCTCTCTCTCTCTCTATCTCTCTCTCTCTCGCTCTCTCTCAATTAGAGCAGGAGCAACTAGTTAATTGTAGAGCAGCTGTCACATTCAGATTGTTGTTACGGTGACCAGGAGGCGGAGCTTGTAATCTCTGAGTAATCAGTGTCAGACAGGTAATGATCAGAATGTAACCGCATCTGATGACCCTTCTCTTCCTCTCTCTGTATGTCTGTCTTTCACCATCTCTCTTGCTCTCTCCGCCCATCAATCTGTTTATTTCTCTCCTTTATTATATCCCCCTCTCTCTTTCTCTCTGTCTCTAACTCACTATCCATTTCTCTTGCTTTCTCCATCCATCAATTTCTCTCTATCTCTCTTTATCTCTATCTTTCTCTCATGCTCTCTCTCCCTCCATCCAGCATCTCTCACTTTCTCTTCATCTCTCTGTCTCTCTAACTCGCTCTCTCTTCATCTCTCCGTCTCTTTGTGTTGGTTATTAAAATCAGGCACTGTAAAATATCTTGCCTTCATTATTTGATGAGCTTAATTTGAACTGCTTTCATCCTTCCGCATATTAATATGCATTTAATATTCAAGTGTAATGTTTAGTTTATTTGCGGGTTCATTAAACTGTCACTGTAAACATCGCCTGCAGAAGCGTGACTATAAATCCTGTTCCGCCGAGTTTCTCACAATCACTTGTCCTCTATCGTTCTTCTCTCCATCCGTCTGTCCGTGGTTTTTTTGCTGTCGTCTCAAAGTTCAGCAGCTTTTCGCTTCAATTTCATTCTTTCTCTTGGTTTTATTTCATAGTCGTTACTCTTCTCTCCCCCATCAAATGCTCTTTTCTTTCTTTCCGTTCTTCATGAGGAAGACCCCCGTGATGGAAACTGAAGGGTTTTTACTAGAGATTAATTGGAATGTGACGCTCCGATAAAATTCTGTTACTTTGTGTCACATCTTCTCTTTCATCTCTGCATCATTTACTGCAGATGCTTCCCTGAGGACCACCCCCCGCCTCTCTCTCTCTCTCTCATCCCCGTCACACTCTCAGATTCACACACACCCAGACTCGCAGCTAATCAGAGGAGTGTTAATTGCGTGTTTAGGATTAAGCGTCCTCCTGCTCGCTCAAGGGCGTCGCGGCGAGTGTGAAGGACACGCGGCGTATGGCTGCCGTCGTTCCAGTCAACCAGGGCCTTTCCCAGCCACTGAACTGTAGCTGGATGGCAGGGAGAAGCGGAGATCAGGTCTTGTCATCCGCGAGTGTGTGCGTGGCGGTAATGAGAGATGGCATTTAGAGAAGTGACGCTCAGACACACGAGCACTCTGTGCCAACGGCGAGTGATTAAGAACAGAGGTCGTTCCACTAATTATCCCCTCGCCATCCCGCTTCCCGCAATCTTCCCTCCCGCTCCAGCTCTCTCTGCCTGGCAGGGCGGCGGCGTTTGTTCGTGTGCCAGACATGGAAAAAGGAACAATGCACGAGTGAAGGCACGGGCTGATGCGAGATCGTCGGCCAGCACAATTGATCGCGGCTGTTAAATAACTGGGATCATTGGTAATATGGACCAGAACCGGGTTCAGGACATATCACGCACATTTCACCTGCGCTAAACAACTCGCCACAACACATAGTTCCTCATTGAATTGTTGGCCCACCAATCAGATTGTAGCTTTTTTTTTTTTTTTTTACATCTGCTGAAGTTGTAATCAACTGAGTTAGGTCTTCAGTCAGCACTGACTTCGAGGAAAATGAAAGAACATCAGCTTCAACAGTGTTTGCTCAGCGCCATCTGCTGACCGGGAGTCAGTTCCCGTGTTGCTCAAAGAAGGCCCTGCAGTTCCCCGCAAGCTTCAGTTCGTCTCGCTCTGCTTTGTTTGTGAGATTGACTGAAGACGCATGGACGTTCTTGTTCTGGGAGAAAAACTGCTGCTTCCTCGGGGAAATAATTAATGTGTACAAGTCTGTCGCATGTCGAGAGGAAGTGAGTGTGAAGCATTTGGCCCAGGAGGCGCTGCAGAATCACACCCAAGCAGACACCTGTTACAACTTCTGGCCCTCATCGTGCGTGCATGTGTGTGTGTGTGTGTGTGTGTGCGCGTGATGCCTATGCAATGGAGTGTGGCAGAAGTTTTAACAGGTGTTTATCGCAGGGCATCTTTGACTCTGGAGACTGATTTATAATGCGAGAGCGACAGCATGCCACTTCTGACACCATGATTAGTCTTTGACTTTAACCCATTCAAAAATACTGTCAACATTCTAATGTATAGAACTGGCACATGTTTTCACAATAAAATGTGCCATGATGAAATTCCCCAAAATATGACTGCAATATACACCAATCAGGTGATGCCAAAGCAATTTTCGTGACAAAAGAGAAGCACGTTTCACTTTGTTTGAACAAAACAATTTGTTTTCTTGTAGAACTTGCCTGCTCTGTTAGTGCACATGGGAGTATTAGCTCAAACAGAGTATTTGCTGAGTCAGGGTATTAGTCTCTACTTAATATTAGCTGAACCAGAGTATTTGCTGAGTCAGAGTATGTCTCACCCTAATATTAGCTGATCCAGAGTATTAGCTAAATCAGGGTATTAGTCTCACCCTAACAATAGCTCAACCAGAGTATTTGCTGAGTCAGAGTATTAGTCTCAACCTAATATTAGCTGATCCAGAGTATTAGCTATATCAGAGTATTAGTCTCACCCTAACATTAGCTCAACCAGAGTATTTGCTGAGTCAGAGTATTAGTCTCAACTTAATATTAGCTGATCCAGAGTATTTGCTGAGTCAGAGTATTAGTCTCGCCCTAATATTAGCTGATCCAGAGTATTAGTTAAATCAGAGTATTAGTCTCACCCTAACATTAGCTGAACCAGAGTATTAGGGCACACTCACACGAGGTACTCTGATATGTGTACCCGGTCATGGTTCGTTTGCTCCTCACAATGGACAATGGAGATTTTTCTTTTTTTTAACTGACCCTTTTTTTTCCCCCTAATTTTTGAACATATATGAATAATGGCCATTTTCCTTTTTTTCAGACTTTTATTATTTTTTTTTCCCTAATTCACATAACGACTTTGCGTTAGTCTCGAAAAGCGCTATATAAATAATAAACTTGAACTTGAAGTCCTATATGTGCCCGGGCACGGTTCGTTTGGTCGGCCCTGCCCAGTTTGGAAGTGTTGTACTCGGGCGCGGATCACTTGTATTGTGAGTGTGAAGTGTGCCCTAGCGCAGATCAGGAGGTGTGACTTTTAGGTGTGGGCGGTGAACTGGTATCAACGTGAATACCGGTATTGAGTCGTGCCTCAATATGGATTTTGCAATACCGTGGATACCGTGACAATTCATGAATTAGATTTTTATACAAGTAAATAAACATTTTAATACACTATAACACATTCGTTTCGTTACAACTATCAATGACGGCATGGAGACATTGCTAATCGAACACAGAAAGCATTGTAACTGAATGAATAGATCCAGCTAAACCAGAGTATTAGGTATATCTTAATATCAGCAGAACCGGAGTGTTAGTCTGCTCTTATATTAGCTGAACCTGAGTATTACCCAAACCAGAGTATTATTCGCACCCTAATATTAGCTGAACATGAGAATTAGCTAAATAGGAGTATTAGTCTCTACTTAATATTAGCTAAACCTAAGAATTAGCTAAGTCAGAGTATTAGTCTCACCCTAATATTAGCTGAACCTGAGTATTAGCTAAATCAGAGTATTAGTCTCACCCTAACATTACCTGAACCAGAATATTATTCTCACTCTAATATTAGCTGAACCTGAGTATTAGCTAAATATTAGCTAAATAAGAGTATTAGTCAAACCCTAATATTAGCTGAACCTAAATATTAGCTAAATCATTGTATTTGTCAAACCCTAATATTAGCTGAACCTAAGTATTAGCTAAATCAGAGTATTAGTCAAACCCTAATATTAGCTGAACAAGAGTATTAGTCGCACCCTAATTTTAGCTTGACTGGAGTATTAACTGAACCAGAGTGTTGTCCTCAACAACATATTAGCTGAACCAGCTGTGAGTAATATCACTGATTATAGTCACAGATAATGTCTACTATATATACCAGACTCATCAAACCTATGTATTAACTGGCCTCAAGTATTAGCCACCAACTACATTTAAAAATAACAGTTTATTTAATTTACTTTGAGTTAATACACAGACAGAAAAATGATAACACAAAAATATTGTAGACTGTATAAAATCTCCTGTATGTTGGCCAAGAATCACATTTAGTGTATTTTTAGTACAAGGGTGTGTATACAACATAAGGTTCTCAGGCAGAAGTAGAAGTACTTTCCTAGAGTAACCTAGGAAACAGCGATAGTTCATTGGACATCAGTCAGTGTGATGTTCTCCAGGCCTGTCGGAGTGCTGTGATCCTGCAGGTTGTGAAGGGTTAGGGGTCGCAGACCAACAGCACAGAACCACTGAGAGCAGACGCTCCGTCCTTCTGAAGCATTAGCTGCTCTTTAATGATCACTTTCTCCCGCTGAGATAGAGTGAAGGGCGGAGAGTGACACGGCAAAGCGAGCTTTCCTGATTAAACCCAGCGATGATCAAAGATTGTCGACTCCCACCCTAACCCAGATCTGAAACTTGGCTCTGTATTTGCATTCAGACCAGCATCACCTCTTTGAAATCCACTTTTTTTTTCCTGACGGCTTTGGATCCAGTGAAGTGAGGAAACTGTCAGTCGAGTTGTCGCGCAATCGCGCGCACACACACACACACACACACACACACACACACACACACACACAACCCCACCCACCAGTCTGCACTGGCTGTCAGTGGAACATCAAAGAGCCGTGATGCTGATGTCACCAGGAGAGTTGACAGCGTCGGCCCCGCATCAGTCGGACAGATGCTTCCCGGCCCCCATTTCATCTGACCCATTTAGAACACCTCCAATTAGACTGTGACGGTGTGGAAATGTGCTTCCTTTCATCCGACGCCCAAAAGATGCCAGCAAACATACGCGCTTTAAACAGTTTGCAGACCCCACGGACCCCCGCGGCCCCAGGAACGCTTTAGAAGAGTTGTTGGACCGAGACCGAGGTTCTTCTGGGTGGCCTACATGAGTTGAATTTTTTTTTATTAAATTGTGTTGAAGTAATCTGCATTTTTCAAATATACTTCGAAATGCAAACCCTCATTCAAGTTTTAATGGATTATTTCTCCTGAAGCCAAACATTAAGTTCGGGTTTGAACACTATAAATGTGAGTTCGCCGCCAAAGTTTTCCCCAAACACTTGGACTTTTGCTGACGCTGTAATAAATGAAAAAAATGCTTTTCTTAATATAACTGTACATTGGGAGAGGGCCGGTCGTCATTTCTGCTGCTGATTTATCAGTTGTAAATTGAGTCGGTTCCCCTCAGCCTCTCTGTAGCACTGAACTAAGTAGCCATGAAATTGGCTGAATAATGTGGTTTAAATTCAATCTCACCGTGGCCCTTCACCTCCGCTCATCCTCTGCTTTTTCCTCTCCTCTGAGTCCCAAAAGCCTCAGGTTTCTCTGATCCGGGGAACTTTGATTAGGCTGGAGTGACGTCCACCTCAAGGGTGCTCGGTCTTGTCTCTAGACCATCAGGCGAAAAGGTTTTGTAGCCGTTCCTACCCGGCTGCGATTTTTCTAGCATGTGGTTTTAATGGACGTCTCAATCTTCATGACAAATGCTTCTCTTTCACGTTCTAGTACCGAGGCTGGTCAAATAAACCCGGTTACTTATTCCCATTGGGTGGAGACGTGGGAGGTGTAATGTAGGTCTGTCTCTTCTTTTGGAGATGGTCTGATTGAATAATTGAGAGATTGGCCCGGGCAAGGCTGAGACCTGCTGCGTTAAATCTCAGACGTGTCAGTGCAATTAAACAAGCTGTTCCTCCTTTTTATTTGCCGCCTGTTCGCTCTCTTTTTGTCTCCCAGGGTAACCCAGTTCTGAACAAAAGGGAGACCAAATTAATTTCACAAAGCGCTGGTTTAATAATGCCGTAGGAGGCTGATTTCCAGTCTAAAACAAGCTTATTTTAGATCCAGGAATAAACCATGGCTGAAAGGGGCCGGAAGAAAACGTATTATATTTAAGAGTATACATTAAAATACTCAGATCTGTTGTTATTAGTGTAATAATAGTAGTAATGCTTTAGTGATCTAGTTGTAGCCTTTCTGTTGGGCTTTTTTTAAGAAACACTTTAGAAATGATTCTCAAATCTTTTTTACTGGAAACGACGGACATACAGACAAAGGAATAAGGAAAGAGAGTTTGTGTGATAGAGAAGAAATACAAAATGAAAAGAGAAAGAAAGAAAATTGAAAGACCGACAGAGAGGTAGGGATCTGTAATGGAACAGAACGATAGAAACAAATGAGGACAGGAAGATTCTTGTGTTTTCAAGTTAATTACTTTTTTAGTGTTTTATTTTTGCATGTTTTAAGTACCACGTGTTATACCGATTCCAAGGATCACTCTATGTGGGTTTAAAGAAGGTCTGTTTTAGCTGTAGTAAAGTGGTGATCCATCAGGCAGAGTCGCTCATGAGAGGATTCACACTTTCTATGGATAGAGGTCTTTAGCAAAGCTGGACATCTGGTAGAACAATGTTGGGGTTTTATCAGTGGCATACTTCCAAATAATAGCCCCAATAAACCTGCTTTGAATGTAACTACATCTGTACGTGATGCTGCTCAACACAGACAGTCTGGTATGTTCCTGGTATCTAGACTGATTATGGTGGTCTTCTGCTCTTGCAGGTGAGCTGACGGTGCCCATGCCTTCCCCGCGCTACCCCAGCACAGCAGAGCTGGACGCGTACGCGCAGAAAACGGCCAACAACCCGCTGTCCATCAAGATTTTCCCCACCAACATCAGGGTTCCTCAACAGAAGCACCTTAACCGCACCGTGAACGGATACGACACCACTGGACAGCGCTACAGCCCCTACCCCCACCTCCACACAGGGGGCTACCAGGGTCTTCTGGCGATTGTTAAGCTGTCGTCGTCTTCATCAGCATCCTCCTCATCTTCTTTTGTACCCTTGACAAAGGGTGTTTTGAAAAACTCAGAGGGCAGGAGGACTAAGCTGTCTCCAGCACAAATCGCAGTGGCTCCTTATCCGCCTCCCAGCAGCAGCAGCACTTTAGCTCATTGCCACGGACAGATCGTGTACCACACAGGGCCTCCCAAACCCCCGGAGGCCAGCACTCTGTCAGTTCCTCCTAACGTCACTGTGGCTAGCTCTGTGATTCCTGTGGGTGGTGGACGGGCACTGAATCTCCCTCCTCAATCAAATCTTCCCTCAATCCAGAGCATCATCTACCAGATCAACCAGCACTGCCAAGCTCAGGCTCTGCAGCAAGTGTGTCAAAACGGAACCACCCCAGCAGCAGTCCCACCGAACCCAAGCCCTTCCAAACAAGGCAACTCCTCAGGCGGGACCTATGTCAGCAGTCTAGCACCACAGGGAAACATGACATATTCAGGGACCTTGCTACCAGGGCACAACGGGGAGGCCATGAAGGCCAGCGTGTATCCTGAAGGTATGGACTACCTGCTGTGGCAGAAACAGCAGGTGCAGCAGCAACAACAGGCGGTTTTAAGGATGTACAGCGCAGGAAGTGGAGGAGGTGCTGTCAGCAAGTCTCCGGAAAGCTGCGCTCCTGGAGGATCCATCATGCTGAGTGGGGCGCAGGTCTCCTCCTCCAGAGGTTACCCCATGACGGCCAGTACCAGTGGCGGTGGCAGTGGCATGGAGAAGGTCAGCTCCTCGCCGTTGAACTGTGTGGGGATGCACGGGAACTTTTCCGTCGGACAGTACTTTGCCCCCCCTTGGAACAGTGTCCTGGTGACCCCAGACAGCGACTGCTACAACCCTCAAGAATTACCTGGAACTACAGCTTTGCCGGCCACGGGCCACAGAGATTTGGCTTTTCCACACCATCACCAACACCCCCATCATCATCACCATCATCACCACCACCACAATCCAACCATTGACAGCACTGGTGGTCTGTGCTGCAGTTTGACCAGTAAAAGCCTGTGCAATACGTCAGTGTTGAGCAGCAGTCTGCAGTCTCTGGAATACCTGATCAATGACATTCACCCACCATGCATCAAGGAGCAGATGCTGGGGAAAGGGTACGAGACCGTGTCTGTGCCCAGACTTTTGGACCATCAGCACGCACACATCCGGCTTCCTGTTTACAGATAAGGAACGGCGGGGACAGACCGAAAGATCCATTGGAAAATCTTTCATCACAAACTGTTGCCGTTGTGGATTTGTTTGCAGAGAGAGAAGTTTGATGATGTTGCTCAAAGCAGCACTTTGAAGATGTGAAATAAAACATGACGGACAACCGGCCAGAAAGCCGTCTGTGCCTCCCGGCTCAGAGCTGCGGAGATCGGTGTGGCTCCGAAACAGGACAACGCAAGATTCCGAAAGTAAATTCTGTGATGATTCAGATTTTGTTTTCCCTCTTGCCAGGTTTTTTTTTTATTATTTGTGATTTCGTTTTTTCTTTAATAATTTTGTCAGACTATTGCTGTCATTTGTTTTTATGGTTTTAAATGAAGTGGAAATGGCCTCCTCTCCCCTCCCCTTGTCACTACTGATATAATGATGGTCTTGATCACCGTGGCCATCAGTAGAACGTTAAACACTGTAAGAGAGAAATGGTACACGCACGTTTCAACGCCAAATTGTCAGCAACTACTAGGCTGCTCTTGGGGGATTCGTTTGGTCCGGGTGGCTTTTGGATATTTGAGAAGTGTCTTGACTGAGTCATTTTTGGGTACTGGGGTGGTTTGGGGCAGGGCAAATTGGTCATTATTTAGGGTTTGTTAAGACAAATTATTTTTGGGTATGTTCAATTTCAGGGTGGTTTGGTTTTTTCAGGGGGGGGGGTTGGTTAAATTAGGGTTGATTTGGGATGCACTACGACTGGGATTTTTTTGGGGTGGTTTTGGTTCAGGTTAGAATGCGTTAGTGTTATTTTTGAGTGGGTTTGGATATGTTAGTTTGGGGTTATTTTTGGTTAGGTCATCGTGGTTTATGTTAGGTAAGGGCAATTTTGCGGTTCTTTTTACAGTAGCTGGGTCAGGGTGATTTGTGTTGAGCTGAGATTATTTTAGGGTGGGTTTGGGTTATTTCTGTTGGATCAGAATTAGAGCTACTTTAACATTTCAGTTGAAACCTGATTTGCGTCAGGTTAGGGATGTTTTGGGGTGGTTAGGACCAAGGTCGAACCCAAACAGCGTGACAATAATGGCTCTCTTCAGTGAACAGATAATGATACGCAGTCCTGACTTGCAGTAATTGTAATTTTGCAGATTGTTTTGCTGTAAATTGCACTGCTTGTGGTGCGAATAATGCGCGATACTCCTGGAGGCTTATGAGAAGATAACTTTTGAATATAATGTATTTAAAGAACTTGAAGGCTTGAACCTATTTTTTTCAAATCTATATATTTGTAGTATATACGATGCATCGGCTGCTAAGGAAGTACGAGTGTAAAATACTTAGGTTAATATTATTATTGTTTGGTTTTGTTTTGTGCGGTGTAGTTCTTGCTGAGGGCTCCAGGGGCAGATGTTACTCTGCGCATTGGAAAAGTTCTGAAAGGAGCTTTCGATTGAATCTCGCTCTGAATCGTGACTGTGAGGCTCGGGCCGGGTCGGACCGACGGGTGCCGTCGCTGACCGTTCAGCTTTTTTTTAAACGATAAAAACAATCAATGTGGTGCCTCCGGAGAGGGGACGAGCGTCGCCGCAATTCCAGCAGGGCTTGTCTCAACACTGAAATATTTATTCCGACTGTGACTTTTCTGTGAATGTACTGCACTTAGGTTACGGAGAAGACTGATGTCTTGTGGGACAGACAGATTGGACGTGCACAGCGGTCCCCGGCATTAAATTAGCTTTTTTTTTTTTGACAGGCAGATTTCACCGGTAAAATGATTTTAGAAACGTAAAAGAGGCGACGGGGGTTTTCTGTCGGAGGCAAACGCTGACTACAGTCTAGATTTATGAAGTGCAATTATTATGACTGTATTAACGGTTTTGTTTTCTGAGCTTACACCAAAAAAAAGAATATGTAAAACTACAGCATTCCCAATGTACCACATACTCATTCCCTTCCTGTTTTGAGGTGCGAAATAAAATGACTTCAAGAAAATCAACCGTCTTCCTGTTGAACTGTGTTTTATTTAGTATTAGTTGAAAAAGTTTAATATGCAGTGGTACCCTGACTTACAAATGTCCTAAATAACGAAAATCCCGAGTCCAGACGCGTAAAACACAGTTGTTAAATCTTCACACACGTCAAATAAACAAAAAAAGACTCATTAGTTTCAAAGATCTTGGTAATAAATGTAATAAAAAATATTTCCTGGAGGAATACAAGCTTATTTTATTCCAGAAAATATTTTTATTACATTTATTATCAATATTTTATTATTTACAAAAAAATGTCTGAATTTACCAAGTCATGGATTAGATAGATAAATGCGGGTCAGGTAATGACATTTTCGCAGAGCGAAACGTCTCTCGGCACAAATCTTGCATGTCGGGTACCACTGTATTCTACAAATTTAACACTGTATGAGGAATAGGTCCAAATGGAGCATAAGGTCTCTTTCTACTCAGAAAGTCACGATATATATAGACGTTGCACTTACTGTAAATACAGTATTTTTTCCATTTAACGATGGACAATGGACATTTTTGTTTTTTTAACTGACTCTTTTTCCCTAATTTTTGAACACAGATAAATAATGGACATTTTTCTTTTTCATTTTTTTTTTCCATAATTCGACTTTGCGTTGGTCTTGAACTAAGAAAAGTGCCATATAAATAAACTTTAACTTCTCTATTCCATCTTTCGTTACAGTAAATAACTTTTTGTATATTACACTGTATTTCCGTTTACTTCAACCTCTTTCCTCCTCCTCCAGCATCTTGTTGCTGAACCAGCTGGACACACAGGCGGATTGGTGCTTGGAACAATAGGCTTCTTAGTGTTTACAGGAATTAGAGCCCTTATAGAATCTCTGAGCACCTCTCATCTTCTTTAGCTTAAAGACATATGGACCCTCACCGGCTGAGTGATGCTTGTTTTCCAGGGATTATCCTCAGATGTGCTGGAACAGTCTGACGTAAAGACTGGAGGAGGCCGAGGCCTGAGAGCAGAAGCAGGAACCATCAGGATAATTATTGGGGTCTGTGATCGGTGGCAGGATGGGCAGATCAGACCCTGAAGGAGAGCGAGAGATTGTCACCTTTGCTCCGTCTCATTACACATTAGATATCAGACGTTCTTCTCCAGTGTAGTGGTGTTTCACCCAAAGCGACTCACAGGATGAGGAGCAGAAGCAGCACATCGTGTCAACGCTTCATCGCGACCGTCTGCCGCCATCTTGCACGTGGTGAGGCCGAAGCGGCGAGACGCATGAGATCACATGAGGCGTTGCGGTTTAACACGGATCTCAGCGCTGGACGGGTTTCTCCTACACACTTTAGGGGGATTTTGTTGTCACTTATTCACTGAAATGGAAGAGAGAGTCAGAACATCCTATTAACAGATCTATATGTGGCCTTTCATTCAACACGCTCGCTCTGCCTCGCTTTGTCTCTCTCAAAGGGTCTTCATTCTCTTGCTCTCTCTTTCTCTCAAGGGGTCTTCATTCTCTCTTTGAAGGGCATCAGCCTGTGAGGGATAGACAGGAGAGAGAGAGAGAGAGAGTAATAGAGAGAGTGAGAAAAGCCTATAATCCCTCCGGTTCAAACCCGGAGCTTGTGACCCTTCAAATGTGCAGATGAGACAAAAAAAAAAATACTAGAAGTGCAGCTAAAAGCCTCTGTTCCCCTGCATCTCTCTGAGAAGAGAAGATCTGGCCTCACACACACACACACACACACCAGCTACATTTACAGGCAGTTGTGGTCCAGCAGCTTTGAGATGGCAGGTTCACTAGTAAGAAAGTCCCTGGTTTAATCCTGCCCACTGCTCCTGGTGTGTGTGTGTGTGTGTGTGTGTGTGTGTGTGTGTGTGTAACTTCACTGAATGGGCAATTTTAATACGGCTCTTAGCAGCCAAACTGACACACGCACTTCCTCACACTGCAATCGATTGACATTCAAATGAGGTGTAATGACAGTATTTAAATGATCACGATTAGTCACATTTGTTTACTGTAGTAAACAACCCATTTCTTATCATTGGTTGTCAGAATAAGATGAACTTTTGGATATTTTGGAGCAGAGGTGTATAGAGTACCTGAAAACAATACTTGAGTGAAAGTATCTTACTGTAAAATTACTCCACTACATGTCACCAATTACAAGAAGACTTAAAATTCGTAAAAAATATCAAGTTATAACAGAACATAAGTATTTTACCTGTACTGAATTTTGGCTCAAAAACACCAAGAAATGTGAAAAACAAGAAACTATGAGGTTTTTTTTTCTTTATATAGAACTTACATTTAGCACCTCAATGTTTCAAAACGGCAGAACAAAAAAGATTAAAAAAAAAAGAACAAGTCAGCCTCAGTCAATCTCAAATGTGCAAAAAAGTGCAACCGCTGATTGATCCAGTACTTTCAGCATCCTGCAGATGGCGATATCACCTCATCCGCGCGAGAAATTGTCTCACACAATCACAACGTAACGATTAGTAACGAAGTAAAGAGTACAGATACTGAATCACAAGTGTAGTCAAGTAGAGAGTAAAAGTTGCTTATATTTTTGACGCTCAGTACAAGTACAAAGTAGACAAAGAATATGTAAGTAACAAAATCCACAAAGTACTTTACACCACTAGTTTGGAGTGACGACATTTTGTGGCTTCTACATTTTGAGTAATAAGTGGCCGGTCAAAGAGGAGGAACGTTTCTGTAAAGGCGTATATTTCCGCTCCTCTTACAAACAGAGATTTTTCGACACAGTTGATATAAGACCGATAGTAGCGGCCTGTAAAGAGTCTGTGCTTTGTCAGCAGAACTCCACCGGTCTCCTGCAGATGAAAGAGACGGGAGGGAAAGAGCTTTGTATTCGTCACTAAATTGGATTAAAGCTTTAGCTGGCATCATTTGTGGTAATGTATGCAGAGTTAAACACTCGTGGAGCTTCACGCGCTTCTGGCCAATGCTGCTGTGTTGTTGCTCTGGCGTCTGGAGATTATCTTCCTTCCTTTCTTCCGCCGTCACTGCTGGATTGTTGTGCTGCGTTCACACAGAGAGAACATCAATGATGGAGCTGCTCTTCTGTCTCTCAGACTTGTGAAAGACGCACTTCTGCTGTGTAGAGACTGTGTCGTCTCACATGCACTTTAACCACGATCATTCGCTTTCCTCCTCCGTTTCCCTCTGTGCCCATCGCCATCTAGCTTTCTGTTTCTCGCTCCGTCTCCTGTCTCCCTCACGCTTTCTGTCTGTCTGTCTGTATTAATGTCCTAAATACTATTACTTAAATATTTTTTGTCTACTTTGTACTTGCACTGATTATCAAAAATATAAGTATCTTTTACTCTGTCTGTCTCCATCACTGACTATCTTATTTTGTCTCTCTTGTCTGTCTCTCAGTCACTGTCTCTCTCTGTCTCCTTCACTCTCTATCTGTCTGTCTCTCAGTCACTCTCTTTGTCTCCTTCACTCTCTCTCTGTCTGTCTCTCAGTCAAGTTCAAGTTTATTTATATAGCGCTTTTCTTAGTCCAAGACCAACGCAAAGACGCTATTAAAAACGCGGCGACTCCTCCGACAACGTGGACACGGCGGCGGCGACTCCTCCGGCAGGGATGTGGATCACTCAGGACCTCGGCAGGAGAGTGAAACGAGAACTATTAGCACTTTGAAGAACAAAATCTATTAGCACTTTGAAGGGCTCTAAGACTATAATAATAGCAGTGACGCTATGGTGTGGTTGAGGTTCGGTTCCGGAGTTCTACCTACTGCAGGCTTTCTATTAGTTAATATTAGTCACTGAATATATTGCTATTACAGTTTTAAATATGCTACATTGAAGAGATGTGTAATGAGGTAATATAGATTTGCGTATCATCAGCATAGCAATGAAAGCTATGTCCATGGCTTCTGATAATGTCTCCTAGCCTAGTGGAAGCATGTATAACGAGAACAGAATTGGTCCGAGAACAGAGCCTTGTGGGACTCCGTATGTGACCCATTTACATTTACAAAATGGAAACGATCAGACAGGTGTGACTTAAACCATTCTAACGCGCGTCCAGAAACCCCAACATAGGTCTCAAGGCGATCTATTAAAATATTGTGATCTATAGAACTAATAATGAAATGTTTCCTTCATCTGAGTTTCAGTGATCTCGTCAAGGTTTTTTATTCTTTCCGGAATAACATTAAAAATGCTAAGATCGGGAAGGTGCTGAATAAAGTTGACTTTAGTGTCAGAGGTTATAATTCTACAGGAGCGATATTGCCTTGAGATCATAGCTGGAATGTCTATGTTTAATACACAGGAAACTAAGAAGTGTTCGGAAATGCAGGCACCCAACGAGGCTATATCTAAGTCATGCACAGCAACACGGTATGAAAGAATGTATGATTAAACTTATGAATGGAACCAACCACGTTTTGTTTGAAACCAGTAGAATTAAGAACATCATTAAATGAACTATTTAAAGAGTCTTTAACATCATCAAAGTGAATGTTAAAATCGCCTAATCTCAGTCACTCTCTCTGTCTCCTTCACTTTCTTTCTGTCTGTCTCTCATTCTTTCTCTCTCTGTCTCTCAGTCTCTCTCTCTCTCTCTGTCTCCTTCACTCTCTTTCTGTCTGTCTCTCAGTCACTCTCTCTCTGTCTGTCTCTCAGTCACTCTCTCTCTGTCTCCTTCACTAGCTATCTGTCTGTCTCTCAGTCACACACTCTCTCGCTCTCTCTCTGCTTCACTCCCTATCTGTCTGTCTCTCATTCACTCACTCTGTCTGTCTCCATCACTATCTTGTTTTGTCTATCTGTCTGTCTCTTAGTCTCTCTCTCTCTCTCTCTCTCTCTCTCTCTCCTTCACTCACTATCTTATTTTGTCTCTCCCTCTGTCTCTCTCTCTGTGTCTGTCTCCTTCACCCTCTCTCAGTCCGTCTCTCATTCATTCACTCTCTCTCTCTCTCTGTCCATCTCTCATTCACTCTCTCTGTCTCCATTACTCATATCTTTTTTCTCTCTGTCTATCACACGTCTCACACCCTGTCTTTCTGACTCCCTCACTCTGTCTGGCTTATTGTCTCTCTCGCAATATGTCTGTCACATTGTTTTATTTGATCTTATTCTCAGTCTCTCTCTCTCTTTTTTGTCCCTCGCTTGGTCCGTCTATGTCAGTCAGACACACACCTTTCTGTTAATTATATGTCTCTGGTTTGTTGAGTTGTGGTGATTTATTCAGTATTTCAGCGTTTCTGCAGTTTGAGATGATGGCTAATGTACCTCCATCTGTTCCATCAGGATCACTGCGACTTTTATTTCCACTTTTTATATAACAACAGACACTGACTGACATAAAACGTGCATCCGAGTCTCTGTGTGTGAGGAAAATCCAGATGTTGCTTTTAAACTCAGAGTGAGGAAGTATTCAGGAGGGTGGAAGCACTTTGCAGTTTACAGCGTGATGCAAACAGCCATAAATGTGGGGAAATAAGAGCTCGACGTTACCTCAAGCGTGCCGAAAACGGAGCAAAGCCGGAAGTTGAAGCTTTGGGAAACGAGCCGTCGCCTTGTGACGTCACTAGCTGCAGCTGCACGCGATCGTTTGATGAACGTAATCAATCAGAAACGTTCAGTGAGCAGAAGAATCTCATCACTCACCTGAAACTTCTGCTGCCGTCAGACGACTTACAGCAGCACAGACGAGTCTGGCTTAATAAACAGCTGGCTTTTTGTGTATTGTAAATAGTTTTCTCCTGTTTTTGGTTTAGTCAGGCAGGTAGTTTAGCTTAGTTTAGTTTAGTTTATTTGTTTGTTTAGCCCTTTAAAATCAACCAGTGTTGAAACAAAGTGCTTCACAGGTAAAAAGGTCTTACACAATAAAAACACATTTAGGCTAGCATAATTAAAAAAAAAAGTAGGTAGTGTATAATTCTGTTGTTTATTTCTTTTCTTTATTCGTGTGAGTTTAGGTTCAAATAAATTAGAGAGGTTTTTGTTTGTTATTTTTCTGCCTGCCACTTCCCGAGGTATTGGTTCCGGTTTATATTTTGATCAGTGAGGAAATAAATCCTAATTTCTTTTGATAATTTGGTTGTCTTTTAATGTTATTTCCCTGAACCCCTAGACACACTAGTAGGACGTAACACTACAAAATATATTTCTTGTAACTCCTTCCCCCTCTCTTTTTTTTTGAGAGATTTGTTTGTGGAAGAGAAAGTGTGTGTAAAGCACACACACATGGCGTCCTCAATCTTTGCTCCTTGTAGTTGTGAAGCTGTGGTTCTGTTGTGAAAGAATGTCAAAGGCGCCTTCAGATGTGGATGTGAGCTTCAGTTCGGCAGTAAACACAGAGAAACTCTCCTCAGATCTTCAGAAATGTCTCGGGTCGGTGATGAATCTCACATCGTCGTCCTCCTGGAGGAAAGAGTCTCGAGATGGACGTCTGAGTTCCAGCAGTCATCATTGGTGACAGATCCACACCGCAATTGACTTCTCTTGACTGACACAACTCATTTAAGACATTTTGGCAAAAAAAAGTTATGGTGACACTTCAGTAATAGAATGATAATAATCTATCTTAGAAAATATATTAACCCTGCTGTTATGTTCGTTTCAGAGGAACATCAATGAAGTTTGCGGGTCAATTTGACCCGGGGCGTTTTATTATGCATATAAGTTTCAGAAACCAAAAAGTTCCCCAGTATAGTGTACAGTGTGTGTGTGTGTGTGTATGTGACAGCCGTGTATTATGTATCATTGTTGCAAAGAAACAAATAGTATTTGATCGCTATTTTCGTAATTTATCGACATTTTTAGATGATAATTACACCAAAAAGCCAAGCAGGAGAAGTTTCAAAGTGAAAAAAAACACTTTTATGTATTTTTAAATACTTAAAAAAAAATTAAATACTTTGAAAACGGGTCAATTTGACCAGAAGAGGTCAAAGAGAAGGGTTAAGAGTTCTAGTTTTATAAAATGTGACAATAGATGCCACAGATGATCTCTGGAAAGAGGTTTTCTGCTGGACAAGATGCTATTCTCTGATGTTGACGCCGAGGCATTGCTCTCATCACATCATCGTTTCATTTCCTTCCTGAACGTCTCCGTCTTGCAAGCGAAAGAAGTGTGTGGTGGAGCTGCTGGAGTTCTGCTGCAGTTACAGAGGTGCTGACGCTCACACTTAAGCCCAGACCCAGACCACGACCTACTTACACACACACACGCACAACGGAGAGGAAGAAATTAAATGAAAGAGTGTGTTTGAGAGAGCGTGGGTCTACGAGAAAGACGAGAAACCTTGTAGAAGTGGATGAAAGAAGGAATGAGTGTAATAAACAGAGGGAGAGACAGACAGACTAAAGAGAGACAGATGGACATAAAAATAGTCAGACAAAAGATAACGAGAGAGCGGATGGTAAGGTTAGCGTCAGCAGTGTGAGGTGCTCAGTACTTAGATAAACTCATGTGGGATTAATGGCCTAGTTAAAGTTGCAGCTAAAGAGGATTAGACTCCTCAGAGAGGTGGAGAGAGATCCAGCATGTCCTTCAGCTGTGGAGAGGAAGAAAGTCAGAGAACGACTGAGAGAGAGAGAGAGAGAGAGAGAGAGAGAGAGAGAGAGAGAGAGAGAGGGACAGAGTGAGAGAGAGACAGAATGTTTTCATTCATTGCTATCATTTTGCCTGTACCAGTAATCCTGTGGCTTTTGTCGCCACCTAGTGGAGAACAGCATAGCAAAACAACAGTGTTTCAAGCCGTTTAACACACACACGCACGCGCACACACACGCGCGCACACCCACACACACACACACACACACACACACACACACACACACACACACTCTCTGTTTAAACCAATATAAATGGTCTTTATTGTAGTCGGCGTGTTTCATCTGTAACTGGCTTTTCACTTTTGAAGTTGAACAGTTGAGTGTGAAAATAAAACAGTGTAACAGAAACTTCCTCAGACAACATTGTTTCACAGGCTAATCTAAAAAGAAAAAACCTGTATCATATAAATACATCACCTTATCAAACTTTATTAACTCACGTGTCTGTACAATAAAATCCCTAATCCGAGAAATACACAAGCTGTAAAAAACAAAATCTTTGAAAAATATGTGTACTCTTACTCGTTCTCAGAAAACACACACAAACACACGCGCGCGCACACACACACACACACAGTCGCACCACTATTGCTCTGACTTGGGTCTGTGTCTGGGTGTGAGCGGCTCCAGCTCCACCACGTGGTCCCTGGGGCCCCGGTTCAGCTCCACCACCCGCGGCACCACCGTGGACCACCGGTCTGCGCACACACACACACACGGTTTCTCTTTTGAACATAATAAAGACTCCAAATAAAGTCTTTTTACAAGTTTGTTTGTGACTCTATATGTACATGTCTGAGTGAGAGCATGGGTGTGTGTAAATCAGTGTGTGTAAATATACAGTTGTGCTCAAAAGTTTACATACCCTTAATTGGTATGTCATTTATGATTTCTTGGCCATTTTTCAAAGAATATAAATGAGAACACAAAAACCTTTTTCCCTCTCAGAATTAGTGGTTGGGTGAAGCCATTTATTGTAAAAAAAAAAAAAAAAAAATGTGTTTTTAAATCACTCTTTTTAAATCACAATGACATCAGAAATTTTCCAAATGGCCCTGATCAAAAGTTTACACACCCCAGAACTAAAACCTTGTATTTCCCTCTTTAACATCAATGACAGCTTGAAGTCTCTTGTGGTGGTTGAGGATGTGGTTCTCCAACGTCTCTGATGGTAAAGCAGCCCATTCTTTTTGACAAAAAGCCTCCAGTTCCTGTAAATCTTGGGCTGTCTTGCATGAACTGCATGTTCGAGATCTCGCCATATTTTCTCAATGATGTTGAGGTCAATGGACTGAGACGGCCACTTCAGAACCTTCATTTTGTTCTGGTGTAACCAATGACAGGTAGACTTGGCCTTGTGTGTAGGATCATTGTCATGGTAGAACCGTCACATGCGATTCTTCGCCAGTATTTTGTTGATAATATGCTGCATTCATCTTGCGCTCATTCTAACTAAGTGTCCTGTGCCTCTGTAGCTCAAACATCGTCAAAACAGCAGCGATTCGCCTCCGTGTTTCACAGTGGGAACTGTGCTGTGTTCATCTTGGGCCTTGTTGACTCCTCTCCAAATGTAGCGCTTGGGGTTATGGACAAAAAGTTCAAATTTGGTCTCTTCACTCCAAATGACTTTGTTCAAGAGGTTTTGATGCTCGTGCTGTTTAGCGTGTTGTAAGTGAGCAACTTTGTGGCATTTGCGAAGGAATGGCTTTTTTTTGGCACCTCTACTATGGAATTAGATTAGTACCAAAAAAAGAAAAAAAAGTTTAAAAAAAGCGAACGAAAAACCGGAAGCGAAAAAAAAAAGTTTCGAACGAAAACAAAATTAAAAATTAAAAAACGAACGTAAATGTGAAGCGTTTTCGTTCGTTTTTTTCCAAATTTACGTTCGATATTTTTGGCACTAATCTAATTCCATACTCTACCATGCAGCACGTTTTTCTTCAAGTTCCTCTTTATTGTTCATCTTGAAACAGCACTCCACATTTTTTCAGAAAACCCTGTGTTTCAGATGAAGTTATTTGTGGGTTTTTCTTTACATCCCATTTGGCATTCTCAGCTCCTTGGAAATCATTTTATATCATTTTCCTGTTTGATACAGTTCAATTACCTTTTTCCGTAGATCCTTTGGCAACTCTTTTGCTTTCCCCATGACATCAGTGCAGCACTGGATGAAGGATGCAAGGGTCTGTGTGGAGCCCAGAAACTCAAAGACCTTTTTTGCACACACATTTATTACAAGCTAACAGGTCACTGGTGAAGATGACTACATTTAGCTGTCATTCAAACCTTTTCCTGTCAGCTTTTGTGCATGTTATCAGGCCAAAATCACCAGGGTATGTCAACTTTTGATCAGGGTCATTTGGTAAGTTTCTGTTGTCATTCTGTTGCCTTACAAATGCTCAGAACTTGATTATGATCTAAAAAGAGTAAACACAATGTTTTGACAATAAATGGCTTCACCCAACCACCAACCATGAGTGGGGAAAAAGGGGTTTTGTGTTCTCAATCATATTCATTGAAAAATGGCCAAGAAATTGTATGTAATCTTTTGAGCACTACTGTATATATATGTGAGTGTGTGTGTGTGTGTGTGTGTGTGTGTGTGTGTGTGAGAGCTCTGACCTCTCCTCAGGCTCTTGGCCGCTCCCTGCGTCTGCTCGTAAAGCTCCTTCTGTCCAGGATCTTCGTTGATGATGCCCAGATTCTGGTTCCAGTGTGACCACTTCACCTCGTCCACTCTAACGCAGGAACACAGAAGCTGGGTGATGCCGGAAGCTTCTCCAGCAGTCCACTGGCTTTACCTGAAGCACCAGCGCATGTCTGGCGTTCCGTCCAGGTTCTTGCCCACCGTCACCATCTCTCCCACCCTGAAAGCCTTCCGCAGACACACCAGGAAGGAGCGCTCGATGTCCAGGATGGTCGTCGCCCACTGCAGACGGACAACAGTCCATGAGTCCACCAATGAGAGTGGAGGGCGGAGCCTCACCTGCAGCTTCCATATCTTCTTGCTCTCCTTTGACACCTGCCCCACCGTCTCGCCCATCAGAGCGATCAGCATGTTGAGCAGCAGGACGAAGGTGAGGATGATGTAGGTGATGAGGAGCGTGAGGAAGACGCCCGGGTACTGCGCCCCCTGCAGCATCCCATCCAGGTCTCCGATGCCGATGGTCAGCTTGAACAGGTCCAGGAGGAACTCGCTGAAGGTGTTGGTGTCTCTGCATTCTGGGTACTGAGGGCAGGAGTTCTGGCAGGTGGAGTTGTCGGGGCAGATGTTCAGCAGCGACACTAAAGCTGAGGTGAAATCGAGCGGTGAGACGGGCGGCTCGGTCTAGTCTGGAAACTGGTACCTGAAGCGTAGCCGATCATGAAGAGCACATACACCAACAGGAAGCGGAACAGGTCTTTGAACAGAATCTGCACACACAAGAACAGGATTGCGTTCCTTCTCAAACCCCTGCAAAAAATACATTCTTGACAAGCAAAAAAAAATTTTGTAATTAGACAATAAATCTAGACAATAAAAATGAACTAGGTTAGGATTAAGAGAGAGAGATGACTTTGCTTATTTCAAGAAAATAAGACTTGAATTTTGTAGCTTGGAAAAAAATGTTTATTTTGATCATTTTTTAAAGTAGACATCATGTTTTAACTAGTGCTGTCAATGTTAATTAATTAATGATTACTTTTAAATGCTTAATCGCGTCAATTACTTTTTAACACCATTAATCACAGTTGCACTCTTTTTTTTTTACTTTCGGTTAGGCCAAGTGTAATGAATAGAACCAAGAGAACCGCTCACAGTCATTGAGTTCAGGTGTTGTCACTTAGGCGCAAAGTGTTTAAGTGACACTGACCTACTTTTCCTCTCTCAACGAGCGACACAAGCCCAGTTCCTTTTCAACTGCAAATAACTTCCTCTGTTCAAAAAGCCGAAGCATTAGATTCATACGGATTAGATAAACAGACAATACTGTTTTTACTTACACTTATTTTTAAAAACAGACATTCTAAGCTTAAGTTACAGTTCATTTTCAGCTGAAAAAGAGAAGGCAAAACATGCTTTACATTTTAGTTTTATTATTATTATTTTTACAAAAAACACAACGTCCTGTTTTTAATAAGAGTGTAACCTAAGAAAAAAATTTCTTTAAACTTTCAATTGATGGATAACACTTATATGTAATACCAAAATTGACTTTTTTTGTGTTTTATCTTTAAAAAAGATACTCGACCTCGAAGGGTTAAAAAACAAAGACAACACATTGCAAATTGAACATAAAATATTCTAAATTATTTTAAAGTATTTAGACGAGTGTTTATTTAGTTTTGAGTTTACATTATTTTACATATTACACCTCAACATCCAATATTATAAGCTTCAGTCATTTAATTTTGATTAATCGTGATTAATTTGCTCAGGGAAGTGCGATTAACTAGTTAAACAAATTAATCGTCTGACAGCCCTAGTTTTAACACAGAACGTCCTGAAACAAGAAATGTCAAGTAAAATGGTCTCATTTTAAGAACACAATGTTTCTCAAGACTAGCTACTGTTTAATATTAAAGCCAATGAGAACAATAACTTAAATGCAATAACAAATCTACCATGTAACGAGATTCTTTGTCTTGTTTTAAGCCGTCTTACCAAGTAAAATTTTCTCACCCCATTGGCAGATAATTTTTCTTGATTTCATTTTTTTTGCTCGTTTAGTTTTTTTATTGTATTGTTTGTTTCATGTGGATTGTTTTGCAGTGTAGAACCTTCTGGATCATGATGCTGTAGGTGCCGGTGAGTTTGAGTCCTCTGGTGAAGTACAGCGTGTTCATCCATCCTAGAGTCAGAGCAAAGACCAGCACCGACACGTAGGCCTCAATCCCCGCCAGGTACAGCGCCGCGCTCACCAGCACCAGCACCGAGTAGATGAAGCTGAGACGACAAAACTGCTTCAGTTCTCATCGGCTGCAAACATACAGAAACGAGGCTCCGCCCACTAATTATGTCACGTGTCGTGAGTGACATACGACAATCAAAGTGATATGTGACGGTAATGATGCCTGATTGTGAAAGTTTTGTGTGGCATATTGGGAATTATGTCATCATGGGGGATCAGTGTAGTGAATGATGTCATCAAGACTGATTTGTGTCATCACAAGCAACACTCGTCATAGATGATGTCATCACAAGTGATGCTTGTCATGAATGACCGTGAGACTTTTGTGTCTTGGATGATGTCTTCACGAGTGATGGACAGTGAAGTGAATGATGTCATAAAGACTGATTTGTGTGTCTTTAGTGATGTCATCACAAGCAACACGTCATGGATGATGTCATCACAAGTGCTTGTCATGAATGTGGTGAATGATGTCATCAAGTTTAATGTGTGTCCAGAAAAATGTCCATTATTTATCTGTTTTCAAAAATTAGGAAAAGAAAAAAAATACAGGTGATAAGTGTCATGTGAAAACTTGTTTGTCCCAGTGGCTTCATCACAACATTTCACTTGGTATATTTATTATTTGAAGTTGAAAAGAATGACCCCATGTTTATGAATTGTATTTAACCGATTTTTTATTCATTTATTAATTTAATAAATATATCCTCAGATCCTCAAAAATAAGACGATTATTTTGTGACGGGGCGAGTAAATATATTATTTCAAACGTAATCCTTTGCCTTCTAATTTAAATAAGCCTCATCCGCATATCATTATAATAATTGGCATAAGCGCAACAGTTTGTGAAAGCAGAAGAACCGTGTCAGCAGGCCCATAAACCCAGCGTGAAGTGAAAAAGACTGTTCCTTTACAAACAACAGGATGGAGAACACGGCAAAGTGTCTTACTACAGAAGCTGAAAAGATCCGTCCACAAATAGGGAGTTCACGCCAGGACACTTTTTCAGGAAAAGGTCCTTCATCTACAACAGAGGAGTAAAAACATCTGCGTCAAAGTCTGTGTGAGATTCACATCAGTGTTGAAAAACGTACATTGCTGACAAAGAAAAAGAGCCCGGAGAAGACGGTCCAGATCTCGCCAGCCAGACGCAGCTTGTCCTGGGGAGTGATGTAGCTGTACGGGGGCTGTGGAGACAAGTTCAAGTTCAAGTTTATTTGTATAGCGCTTTTCTTAGTTCCAGACCAACGCAAAAAAATAGTCTTTAAAAAGAAAAATGTCCAAGATTTATCTGTGTTCAAAAATTTGGGAAATAGAGTCCGTTAAAAAAAGAAAAATGTCCATTGTCCATCGTTGTTCAGACTATGGGCTACAGCCAGAAGAGCAAGCGTCGTTTTAGAAAGAGAAGAAAGTGTTTGAGACGCCCAAGCGTCGTTTTAGAAAGAGAAGAAAGTGTTTGAGACGCCCAAGCGTCGTTTTAGAAAGAGAAGAAAGTGTTTGAGACACCCAAGCATCGTTTTAGAAAGAGAAGAAAGTGTTTGAGATGCCCAAGCGTAGTTTTAGAAAGAGAAGAAAGTGTTTGAGACGCCCAAGCATCGTTTTAGAAAGAGAAGAAAGTGTTTTAGGGTGACGACTGAACGCACTTTTCCTCCTGATGGGCGATAGTAGGCCACAAGAGTGAAGACGATCATGGTGAACAGGTAGGTAAAGACACTGATGTAGAAGGTCACCGCTCCAAATTTTTGCCACTTGGCCCTCAGCAGCTCATTAATGGGCTCCACCGCCAACATCTCATGCCGATTCTGAAGAATCAATACCACTGGAAAACCTCAGGATGGTTTTAATTAGTCGTCCTCCTTCTCTCATTGCTCAATTTAAGCCTATTATTTGTGATGTTCAATACAGTGGAGCCCCGACTTACGAAATCAATCCAAACCGAGAGTGGTAAAATTTGTTAGCTGAGCTGCTAACAAATAATAAGTCACAATAATAAGTCGGGGTACCACTGTACTGATATTTACCCATAATCCAATGCAACATATAAAAACATGAACACATTACATTATCATACATTGTTAAAATATTTAATAGCCATAACATCTCCAATTTGTGAATCATTTACTTTAAATGTAGTAAATGTAACCTAACCAACAATGTAGTAGTAATTTCACATTTTGTTTAATTTGTTACTTGGTACATGAAGATCAATCTGCTTATGTCTGACAAGGATGCAAATCCACATTCCTCTTTCCGTCAAACGGTTAGAAGCCAGATTGTCGTGATTTCTCTGTTCACCTCAATCTTGCTGTTGTAGACCAGAATCTCCAGAACAGACACTTCCTGTCCGCACGTGTCCAGAGAAGACAAATCATAGAGGTTAGAATATACGGGCCCGTAAACCCAGTCTCGAAACTTCCGGGAGAGATGCCGAGCTTCTTCGTCCTTGATCTCCCGTCTGATGATGTACTGGAAAACCTGTGGATATTAATAAATTAGAATTAGGTTGTCAAACGATTAATTTTTTTTAAACTAGTTAATCGCACTTCCCTGACCAAATTAATCGCGATTAAATGACTGAAGCTTGTAATATTGGATATTTAGGTGTAATAAGTTAATTAATGTAAACTCAACACTAATTAAACAGTCGTTTAAATACTGTAAAATAATTTAGTATAATTTTTGTTCAACTTGCAATGTATTGTCTTTGTTTTTTAATTCCAAGAAAAAACACACACAGAAAAGTAAATTTTGGTCTTACATTAAAGTGTTATCCATCAATTGAAAGTCTGAAATACATATTTTTTTAGGTTACACTCTAAATAAAACATGACATTGTGTTTTTGGTAAAAAAAAAATAAATAAATAATAATAATAATAATAAAAACCTAAAACATGAAGCGTATTTTGCATTCTCTTTGTCAGCTGAAAACGAACTGTAACTTAATAAATACTTATCACTCTTACATGACACATATGTCTACATAAAGCTTAGAATGTCTGTTTTTGTGTAAGTGTAGGTAAATACAGTGTTGTCTGTTTATCTAATCCCTATGAAATTAAAGCTTCGGGTTTTTGAACAGAGCAAGTTATTTGTTTAAAACCGATTAAACTGTAAAGCATATATCTATATAAATTGTATACAAATTATTTTACATTCTTTATTTTTATATAACACATTTTCATGCTTAATTATTTTTGTAAATTTCATGTAAAATTATTGATATTAGTCGCCGTAAAAACAAGAATTTAGAAAGCACATGCAAAAATCCAAAGTTACACATGAATCCAAAAAGTTTGTGAGCCTGACTGAAGGAAATGAAGTGATAAACTGTAATTGTAATTGACCCCGATTTTCCCGAGCTTGGCGGCCATCATGAGAGGGGACAGCCCGTCGTTGTTGGGGATGTTCTCCAGGTTGCAGTCCGGGTAGAGCTTGGCACATTTGATGAGCAGCAAGTCGTACATCTTTGTGAGGAAGCGTGTGTTGTCTCGCGTGTTGTCGGCAATATGGACCAGTGCGTGTAGTACAGTGTTTCCCCGCGAGTCCTGCCGCCGCAGATCCGCCGCCTTGTGCGTGTTCTCCGTCAGGTAACACACCATGTCCGGCTGGTTAGTGCAGGCGGCGAGTGACAGTGGAAGCTCACCTGAGCAAAGAACAACACAACATTACAGGAAATGTGCTGACAAACGTGAGTTAGATTCATTGTTTAGGTTGTTTACATGCGTTTCAGGTTAATCTTGCCGTGTGTGTGTGTGTGTGTGAGTGTGAGTGTGTATGCCCGAATCAGAGTGAACGCTGGCGCAGATTGGCTGCCGCTGCTCTCCCGGGCAACTGGTGTGCGTGTGAATGTTGTGTGTTCCCTACCTTGGGGGTCTCGAAAACAAAATTGAATGAATTAAGTATTATTGTTATTATTATTATTATTATTATCATTTCAGACAGTACTTGAGTTTATGTTACATACTGTAACTCTACCCTAAAAAATCTACTCTAATCGGAATCAGCTTTACAGTTCGTGATCAAGTCATAAAGTGGGTTCATTTTCTACTGAAATGTTTTGAGATATTGACTGTGGCACCTGGGGGCTTTTTTTGTTATTTAGATTGTCACAATATACTTTTTTATACTATTATAAAATATATAACAAATAAGATTGTCACTATTATACTTTTATACAAAACCTACATAAGTTCTCTTACTAGAACTTTCTCCCGTTTAGCTGCTCTCTTGTGAAGCTACAGTGGTACCTCTCTTTACGAAATTAGTTTTTGCCCACAGCAGTTTACGTGTATAAGCACCCATTTTTTCACATTTCCAAGCTCAAAAACTTGGGGGGTGCTTATAATCACCTATATCAAATATGCGCGTAAATATAACCCCCCATTTTTTTGTATTTCAAGTCAGGAACAATCACAAATAAATGTAAGCACGTTGTCTTTATGCAGCGACGCCTGTGCATATATAATGTTAGACAATGGTGCGTAGGCAGACGTGCTACAGTATAAGCTTTTATTGACCCAATAACAGAAGAAGTAAGATTAAAGGAAATGCTTTATATTACAACAAACACAAACTGCAAACCACGACCGGTAAGTTTGAAGAACACGAGAAAGAAGTAAAAAAATCCAAGGAACAGACACAATCAAAAAGCTGGATCTGCTAAAGAGGGGATAATAATCCTTCACTTCGATTCTCTATCAGCGTCAGAAAAACAGAGAGCTCGACGGGCCTTCCGCTTTGCGCATGTGCGGACTGGTGCAAAGGATCTTGGGAAATTATGTTTTGACCATTAGGATCGACATTTTATCTATTATTCAAATAAAACTATATCAAAGTCACAAGTTAGGTTTGTTAAATAAAGAAAAAAAAGTATTTTGACGAGAATATTACCGTAACTGAACTAGAAACGTTAATACATTTTTTTTTTATTTTGTGCCTGAAAATATATTTGTGGGGTGCTTATATTCACGTAAATATGGCAAAACAACGTAATAAAAAACATGTTGCATTCGCCATTTTGAATCTGGCGATAACTGTGATGTGGACGAATCAACGCGGACCCTGACACAGGTTGTACTTTTGTGCGTATATATAATGAACCAGCACAAACACTTTTCTGAACGTCTCTTGTGTGCTTGAAGAGTAAAAAAAACTTTTGCATTTTTGAAAAACTTGCATGTTTCATTCTAAAGATGCTAAAGATCTTAGTGGTAAGTAAAAAACATTGCTTGACATTCTTGTCGCTACAACATTTGGCCTTACGTATAGGGAAATAAATTCATTCAAGGAGACAATGTTTTCTCGGGGATGCTCTTCCTAAAAGGACATTTTTGTCATTCGTAAGTGGAGTTCAAGTTCAAGTTCAGTGCATTTGTAAGATGCTTGTCTGTGGAGGTACCACCGTACTTCTATCTACCACAGTCATGGCATAAAAAAAATAAAAATATTGTGAGAAATTATTTATTCTCTTATGCCTTTATATTTGATTTCTATTCCATTGTAATACATTTCTGCTTTGATGTATTGCTATCTCGGTGTTTCTATTTTGCTTTGTGTTTCCTCTGTCTTAATCATGACAAATGGTTCTCCCCCAATGTCCGGACACACACAGAGACCCTCGTCGACAATGTCCTGACGCCCGATATCACTGCGATATTTACATGTACCTCCGTGCCTTTTGTTATCGTTCAGATGAAAGACTTACACGTGGCTCCCCGGTGCTCTTTCGTCATTGGATAATTCAAACTATGCTACCTCGTTTCCCTCTTTGGCCATTGGACCAGGCGACCACCTCCCACCCGCTGTTCTCTCGTTATTGGACTTTCTTTGTTTCAGTACATGCTTGTAAAACTAGTTATCGATGGTGAAACCTTGTAAATTTTAGTGATGCACGTGATGTTACAGTGGTGATGTTACGCAAGAGATGCAACAGAATGCTTGGATAAACCCATTTGTTACATTCTCCTGTTTTCGCGTCATCACTCCAGCCGTGTTCGTCATCATTTAGCGGCTGCCTTGAGAAACGCCGCTTCAAGACAGAGAGAGAGAGAACATCGCGAGACCTCTGCGGAAGACGTCCTTCGACTTTCAGAAAGCCTCCAAAATATTAATAATCTTACAAATATAAAAAGGATAATAATAATAATAATACATTTTATTTTTTTTTGGCGCCTTTCAAGGTACCCAAGGACACCGTACAAAAGAGAAACACTGTTCAAAAAACAAGAAAGACAAGAAGTAACAGGCAGAGGAAAAACAGACAGAAAACACAGGATGAAGTTCTGAGCATTTGTAAGGCACTTTTCACAGTTTTAATAATAATAATAATGATAATAATTGAACCTTAAATTTTTTTTAACTGTCTCAAAGCACACAAGAAAAAGCATTAAAGATTGAGCTCTTACGCCAGCTCCTCATTAAGCATGTCGCTTTAGATAAGTGTATACCAAATAACTGTAAATTTGGGTTGTAATAAAAGTCGAATAAACTGGCATAAAAATTCATTTTTTGTTTTGGGCCTGTATCAATTCACTATGTTAGAAACATGTGTGTATATTTACTGTGTATATTGTACTGTGTGTATATTTACTGTGTATATTGTATTGTGTGTATATTTACTGTGTTTATTGTACTATGTGTATATTTTGTGTATATTTACTGTGTGTATATATTTCGGATAAAGTGACTAAAAAAAAGGTAACAGAGAGTAAGAGAGAGAGAGCAAGTGAAAGATGAATAAATAATGAAAATGACAGAGAATATACGAAGATAAAGAGCAAAAGAGAAACAAGAGAAATAGGATGCACGACAATGTGAGTAAGATAAACAGAAAAGTAAGAGAGAAATAATTGAGAGAAAATTATCGAGAAAATAGATAAAGAAAACAAAATGACCAGTAATTATTAATATGTGTCAATTAGTCAGTCTGAAATTTTTTATTCCCATTTTGCTTGCAGTTCCATTTTGCTTGCAGTCAAGGACTGATCAATACCTTTACTGAACAACACCAGATATAACTAAAGCAACAAGTCGATCAGTCTGTTTTCGCCCGACTTCGATGTGAATGTCTCTGCGGATTAGTGTCAGAAACAGCAGCGCATGCCGGATTATTCTGTGATTTCCGCGTGCTCAGGGAACGGTTAGCGTGACGGCAAAGCACATTCGTTTGAGATCACGTCACTAGAAAGATGATCCGGAAGGATTAAACACTTTACAGCCGTGTCTAATACAAACGAATAATAATTTACAGGTGAATAAAAGAAAGATGGAGGCCCCCGAAAACATAATCTCGTTCTATTCCAGATTATGTTCCAATAATTTTGCACCTTTCCATCAATTTTAAATTGCTGTTTTGTTGCCGACATGAGGCGTGAATGAGGCTCAAAAAATATCAGCAATGTAGATGATGAAATTCCCTCAAGGACTATATTCCAGATTTTTATTTTACGTTTGAGTAAATGTGTTCAAGACTATGGAATCAGAATATCAAACATGTATTCATCAGAAAACGTCTATGGTTACTTGCGTAACCTCTGTTCCCTGAATACGTCTGTCAGTTACCTGACTATGGGATATCGGATGGCTAGCCATACACGCCTCAAAACTTCAACAGGCCAATGAACGGTCAAGTTCATGGCTGCATGAATTTGCATGTCACCTTTGAACCTGTACCAGGTGGTATAAAGGTGGTGCGTGCATCATGCTCATTACCTTTTGCTGATTGAAGCCGGTCGGGCCAACGCAGGCTTCCAGCGGGATATCCTGAATGTGGCTGCGGAAAGACGTCTCGTTCCCTGACCTATTCAGGGAACAGAGGTTACGCAAGTAACCATAGACGTTCCCTTTCATAGTCAGGTCACTTCGACGTCTGTCAGTTACCTGACTATGGGATAATACAACAGGCCTCATCCAGGATAGCATCCTACCGAACGACCCCTCCGGCGCACATAGCTGAGGAGTAGTCAGTGGGTCTTCCACAGCATCTAGAGGTGGGCCTAGGCCGAAGGGTAATAGCACTCACCTCCACCGGGGCAACCAAGGAATCTGTAGGCTCTCGACCCGTGCCGTGTGGGACCCTCGCCAGGGTCGACGGAAAACACCTCTCACCTGGTGCGGAGCATTGCGTTGAGTTGGCGCGAGACGTCACTCTTTGAAGAAAACGCAGCGTCTGTTGTGAACAGAGTAAAGCTCCAGAGAGGGAGGAGAGCATGGCCCTACTACTTGACCTCATCTCTTCGGGAAACATAGGCGTCATACTCAGTGAGTATCACTCTTGTGGAAGAACACAGCCAGAACTAGGCAAGTAGTCTGGACTCGATGGCACCGGAGGACCCACCCTTATGCTTGTTCGCCCGTCTGGGGAAACAGAGGCTGGGACCCCCAGGGGTCTCGGCCCTCCGTTGGCCGCAACCCCTGGTGTGCTGAGTGGACTTACGTGTCTCTAGCCTAGCTCGAGGGTAGAAGAACATAGGAAACGGAGACTGGCCCCAGAGACTGGGGTTAGCTCCGCAGGCCTACACAGCGTCTGTATTGCCCACCACTGCAGATAGTATCTGCGTGGATACCGACGCCTTATCCAATTCTTGATGGTGGTGAATGAAGGTGTTGGGTGTAGGTGTTGAGTGTGAGCTCAGACGGGATCCTGCCGGACTCTCTCACCTCACGGCTTGGGCTCTGCGTCAATCGAGAGAAGAGTGCACTGACCCCTTGTCAGCAGATCTCTTTTTTAGGGCTCGACCTCAACTCCGTCCAGATGCACGGCAGGCTATCCTCTTGGACGGCTGCCAACATCCAGAGTCAACTGGAGAGTTTCACTCCCGGCTCTCAGGTTCCGTGCAAACTCTTCCAGAGGATCCTCGGCGTCCGCCTCCACGGTGACTCCCGTGAATGCACATGTGGCCACTTCTGAATCCGGGACAAAGTCCCAAGTCGAGCCTGGCGGCTGAGGAGATATCGGGTCCTAGTCACACCCAAATGTCTCCACCTGCTCCACCCTTTGTCAGAGACGAGCTTCCTACGGGTGTTTCCCTAGGAACCGTCTCCCGTCGTGTTGTGGTATCCACGGATGCATCCAACACGGAGTGGGGAGCAGTGTGCGATGGCGTGGCCGGTCGCTAGTCGGGTCCTCGCCTCCAGTGGCACTTCAACATGCTTGAGCTACGCTGAAACGGTTGCTTGGCAAGTCCGCAAGCACTTCAACCCGTCTGATGGGTGGGGGGGTCTCCCTTCTGGGGCCGCCAGAAGAACGAAAACCACTGAGTTTCCCCGTCTGGGCGATTCTCTCGTTTCTCCAGCAGAAACACGAAGAGAACCTGGCCCCTTTCACTTTAAGAGTCTAGGTAACCGCAATATTCGCCTCCTATAACCGCATCAAGGGGAAAACAGACGGCCGGCACAACCTGACGATGAGGTGCTCGGAGGGTACGTTCTTCCAGGGTACCCTTCCCCGATCATGGTGTGGAATTGAGCTTGGTCTTGGCAAACCTTTGCCCCCCCCCTCTTGTTGAGCCGCTGGAGACTGCGAGTTTCAGCTGCTCACACTGAAGGCTGCGTTACTCCTAGTGCTAGGAGCAGGCCGGGGACCTAGAGGCGTTTTCTGCAGATCCTCTGTGCCTGACCGTCGGCCCTGGAGACTTGCACGCGTTGCTGAGACCCGGGCCTGGTTGCGTGCCCAAGGTGCCCACTACCCCCCTACGGTTCGTGATCTACTTTGCAAATGACCTAGTCAAAGCGATCTACCGGCTATATATATACAGAGAGACGCTCGTCGGAAATTAGAGTTTGGCAGAATCGTGTAAATGCTGGATTAAGATTGTGTGTGGGGTAGAATCGCTTTTTACATGTTCCATCCTTTAAACAAATTTTTAGCCAATCTCTTACTCGAACTTGCTAGAGTTTTTAAACTTTTTTTTTCCTCGCCTTTTATTTCCCAATGTCTTTGCGATCTACTCACAATGTCTTTGACCGACGTAATGGGCATCCCTGCCCTACGGGGATCAGGTAGTGACGTTGCCGGCCCTTCCCACAGGGGAGCAAGACCTGGCCGGTCATCCGTTGTGCCCAGTACGTGCTAGCCCATGCTGGGGCGCACTTCCTTCACCAATCTTTCGACAGCTTGCCTTTAAGCCACAGCGTGAAGTGTGGTGGTGGTCTGACCGATAAGTGATTGGGAACAAAAAAAGACTCACTCTACTCACCCCGGCCAGCTAAACCGGTCCTACCAGCTTTCGGTCTGTCCACAGCTGTGGCAGATACTTACCACTGGAGAACTAAGCCCACCGCAATGAGGAACATTTGCTGGAGAAACACTTGCTGTGTACACTGACAGGCGCTACATTCTCAATAGTTACTTATGAAATCTCGGGATCACTACTGGGGCTGCCAGTGATAGCTGGACTGCTAACGCTAAAAACATGACGTCAACGGACTACTGACTAAGTCTGAACGCACGCGCAAACCGAGAAAACATAACCACAAACTGTAGACAGAAAACCATGTGCTCTTAACTCACTGCAGAGCAAGAGCACACCATCGGACGCTCACCATCAGACGAATCCAGTAACAAGTCAGAGAATCAGGAATCTAGGATCTAATAAACGGGATCCATAGAACAAAAAGAACGTATCTACTGTTTATGAGCTCTGAGATGAAACTCCCGCCGACGAAACAGGGGGTTTCAATTGCTTCCGGGTCTTTTTCGGAAAGAGCAAAGCCGCTGAGAGTACTGCGATGAGTTTCACAGAGAAGTCGAAGAGTTGAAGGCATTCACGGACGCTTCAATCATCAGAAAGGTAACGAGCATGATGCACACGCCGCCTTTATACCACCTGGTAAAGGTTCAAAGGTGACATGCAAATTCATGCAGCCATAAACTTGACCTTTCATTGGCCTGTTGAAGTTTTGAGGCGCGAATGGATAGCCATCTGATATCTCATAGTCAGGTAACTGACAGACGTCAAAGTGACCTGACTATGAAAGGGAACATTTATTTTTTGGCACTAATCTGATTACATAAAAGACAAAACTAGCAAAGTGTATTGAATTAGTGTGGGTAATCACGAATTTGTCAATCAGATTCAGTGGGACTCAGACCCATTGACTCTGATTGACAGATTCAGTCCAGAGCAGTGATGTCATTCAAAAGTGACAACGCAGAGAATGAATAATGAAGGTCATTAATAATATTGTGGAGGAAATGTATTGCTCACCTAACAAAACAAGGAAAAATCAGTCCCTGTGGATATTGTGTTAATCAACACAAATCTAACATTGAGAAATGAGTCGCCGGTCCTTGCCTGTAATACTTGAGGGTATTATGTAAACTAAATTGTATTTATCATTTTATTTAACATTTATGTAATTATATGAATGGATGCCATTTATGAAACTGTTTTTATATTTAAAATAGTGCTGTCAAAGTGAATGCGGTAATGCATGTGATTAATTATTAACGCCATTAATCACAGTTGCATTATTTTTTACTTTCGGTTTGGCAACGTGCAAAGAATAGAACCAGTCAGTCTCCAGGTGTGGCTCATTAAAATCAGCAGCTCACAGTCATTGAGTTCAGGTGTTGTCACTTAGGCGCAAAGTGTTTGTGACACTGACCTACTTTTCCCCTCTCAGCAGCAACACAGACTCTGTTCAAAAAGCCGAAGCTTTAGATTCATAAGGATTAGATAAACAGACAACATTGTATTTACTTACACTTATTTTTAAAAACAGACATTCTAAGCTTTATGTAGACATATGTTTAATGTTATTAATAGTATTTACTAAGTTACAGTTCGTTTTCAGCTGACAAAGTTAAGGCAAAACACGCTTCACATTTTAGTTTTATTAATACTATATTATAAGTATTGTTATTTTTATTTTTATTTTTTTTTACAAAAAACACAACTTCCTGTTTGTATTAAGCTTAAGTGTAACGTAAAAAATATGTACTTCAAACTTTTAATTGATGAATAACACTTATATGTAAGACCAAAAATAACTTTTTGCGTGTTTTATCTTGAAAAAAGTGTGATTCGACCTTGAAGGGTTAAACAACAGACAATACATAGACAATATACAATAAAAACAATACATTGCAAATTGAACAAAAATTATACTAAATTATTTTACAGTATTTAAACGAGTGTTCATTTAGTGTTGAGTTTACATTAATTTACATATTACAGCTCAACATCCAATATTACAAGCTTCAGTCATTTAATCGTGATTAATTTGGTCTGGGAAGTGCAATTAACTTGTTAAAAAAATGAATTGTTTGACAGCACTAATTTAAAAAAAATGTCTAAAAACAATTACAATTGTCAGTGATTGCTACTAACGTTACAGATTTGTAAAATATTCTGTTATATTGTTCTTTGTGTGAAGGTTAAGTAGCATGGTAGGGATTAATTAATAAGTAATTAATCAAATAATGAATTAATTAATCTAATAATTAATCCAATATTTTAATTAATTCATTTATTTCAGAATTGATTAATATGCAGATTATTGATGAGCTGTGCCTGTAGTATGACTATTCTTCCAGCAGGGGGCAGAAAAGACCAGCACAGATCTACAGGAAACATCAGGTCCCAGAAACACCAGACACTGGCTCTTTTCACTCGCTTCATTATGACAGAATGTCTTCCACAAACAGGTCATGAAAACATTCACTGTGCAGAAAACGCTTCAAAAGCCAGAAGCAAGAGGTACTGTGCTGAGACGTCTACTGCTGAACAAACCATCGAGACCATCCTGAAAATAAAACTTAGGTCTGAAGAAACAGGAAATGAGATTTATCTGCCACAAGATACCCCGAAGAGATGATGCATCATCTCTTAGCAGATCTGTTTAACCCCAATCTGAACAGAAACCAGATAGGGGTTAAACAGAAGGACACTGATTACTGCTTGTAGACGTTCTTTGCAAATCTGAAGGGGAAACAGAAAGAGAAAAAAAACGATTCCC
This sequence comes from Paedocypris micromegethes, assembly GCA_028031935.1. Taxonomy (NCBI): domain Eukaryota; kingdom Metazoa; phylum Chordata; class Actinopteri; order Cypriniformes; genus Paedocypris; species Paedocypris micromegethes. The sequence goes on from CM051502.1 coordinate 8,021,718, forward strand.
TGAGAAGATCTCAAACCACACTTGGAAACTTTGCATTTGTCATTGGTCAGATAATAGGGTGACCTATCCTTAAGGTGATTTAAAAAAAAAAAAAAAAAAGAGAAGGAGAACCGGCATGGCCCCACAACTAATTCAGACAGGCTTCTCGGCGGTCTATTTAATAATATAGAAAGTATCAATTTATTAGTACATTTTCTTTACATGAGCACTGTCAATACTATAATCTTTATATTTAGGACGCATAAGGTTTAACCTGGAGAAGTCTCTCTCTCTCTCTCTCTCTCTCTCTCTCTCTCTCTCTCTCAATGCTTCGCAGACTCAAAAGTGGAAAACTTGACACCTTCATAAACTGCGTATGAGATGATTCGCACAATTTAAAAAAGATTGCTAAAATATATTGTTTAAAACAATAATATATTTAAACAACATGTCTCATATTGTTTAAAACCTGATGCGAAATTTCATTCTCAAATACTTAGTTCTCAAATAATGTAAATGACCCTACGTATACGTGTAATGGTCCTTTGAAGAACAGTAAAAACCAGATATTTATCATACATTTGTAAAACGTACCAGGACGCCCCAGACAGAACATAGAGGACATGTTCAGGGAAAAGAGGACGCGTGGTCACTATCAGATAATAAATACGGTCAAATAGGGGCACAAATGCAAACCATACATATATATGCAAATACAACTTAAAAGAAAAAAAAACGTTGTTGTAAAATGAATGGTGGAAAAAAAAAGGCCCATCTTTTTGTAACAGATTTTTAAAATCAGTGTGAATGATGTAATTTTGAACAATCCATGTCAGGAACTGTCATGTTGAAAAATGATGACATGAGTGATGTCATTGTGAATAATTTATCATAAATTGTGTGGTCTTGAATAATTATGTAACGAGTGACATCATCATGAAACGCATGCCAATCTTGAGAATGACGTTTTGAATAATTCCATGAGAGATGTGTTCGTAATAATGAATGTTGTTAGTGATGTCATAAAAAATGCATTTCGTCAGTGATGTCAATGTGAATAATGTTAAGAATGATATTACTCTATCATGAATGATAAATGATTATGAGTGTCAGTGTTGATTTTGTCGTCGTTCATCTCATTTGTCCTGTGGGATGAAATAATGTCAATGAAATGTGTTATGAAAGATGTCATAAACCAGTCCCTAATCAGTCGATAATTACATTCTAACCAAATATATCTGAATAAAGTTAATAAGATGATTAAAAGTTAAAGCAAGAATTCGTAACTCTGGTAGGGCAAAAAGCTGAGAGCTGCAAAAAATGATGAACAGTCCTCCTTCATTTTCACACGTGCGCTTTGAGACAGTTAAAACTGTGAAAAGCGCCTTAATTTCAGCTCAGAATTTGAACTTAAAAAATGCCTAGGCAATGTTTTCCGTTAAAGAAAACTTCTGTTATGCGCATTAATTGTCAGGGCTGAAAATAGCCTATGCATTTTGTTATAAATGCAACTGATTCACGGCATTTAATATTTTACTCCAGTTCCTTCAAGTACGTGAGGAACATCCAGTTGGTTCATAATTGTTTAGACTGAGCAATCTTGAAATCAAGATAAATGGGCTTATATTTTTTACACATGAAGTGACAGAGTTGAAAATAGTTTTTGCACTTGCTGACAAGCAAATAAAACAAATTCTGACAGAATCTTTGAACTCTTGTACTTTGGGGGAGTAAGCTTGCAAAGAACACTTTTGACATAACAAGAAAATCGTAACACATTTGTCAAATCAAAGGATAATAGCATAAAGGATAAAGTTCTGTTTAGAAAAATCTGTTGAAAAAAATTGCAACTTGTCCCGCAACTTTTAAAAAAAAACTCCAACATTTGGCATTTAAGGTCACAACAATCACAAAAAATCCTGCAAAATCCTGAAGGGACTGATAAATATGTGTCCACACAATTTGAAGTTCAAACGTCACAAACTTACCAAAGTAGAAGTATCCGCCCTCCTCTCTAGGCTGAAAGAAGCGTCCCCGGGCCTGGGCATGAACGTCAGCCCCCTTCTCCACCAGCAGCTCCACGTACTGTTTACACCGCCGCTCTACGGCAATATGAAGCGCCGTCTGACCTGAAGACAGTTATATGTCCGTCATCATGAGAGAAGCAGTGTTCATTTTGTTGACGAACTATTTTCGTCTTCGTCAACGACACTTTATCCTGACGAAAACGAAATGAGAACTATATACAAACTCCTGCTCAGGGACGTAAATTATAACTACATTTATTGACACTTTTGTCAACAAATAAAAACTAAATAAAAATGCTTTTCGTGACAACGTCCAATCATAATCTGACCTTGTGGAGAAAGGCGGGTGCAAACGCAATCAGGACACGAATCAGATACAGAAGAAACACGGTGACTTGATAAGCTGGTGAGGTGAGCGTCTTCAATAACGTCTTCTCCGACAGGAAACATCGGTCAGATATTTGGATTCGTTTTACATTCAACGCGACCTTAGAAAATCTGTACGCCGCATGTGGAGCAACAATCACGGGCAGAAACACAACACACCTGAAGCGCCACCTGCTGATGAAACTTCTTTTCCTCCAGACCTGACGCATTGTTACCATCCGGTGTCAGGATTGTAATACTGTATTGAGTACAAATGTCTCATAGTGTTTTCTTGTGTGTATGTATGTGTGTCTGAGGTCGCGAACGAGGAAGCAGCTGATGATGACGTCACCCGCCCGCGCTTGGTGACGCGTCTACAGGTGATCAGCAAACAGCTGTAAAAGGAGAAGGAACTGACGCGCGATTTTTCTCTCTCGCTCGCTCGCTCTCGATCTTCCCTCAGCAATCTTTGAGCAATCCCCACAAAGTGTGTGATCAATATTGGCGTTTTTGCCGTGAATTGTCTCTCTGTTTGTGTCTCAGATCTGTATTTAGTTTGCTCTTGGCTGTCCGTGCTCGTGTGTGTGTGCCAGTCCCTTGTCGATCGCATTGTTCGTGGCGTTTATTGTTATTTAGTCAACTTTATATACGTATATGTAGTAAGTGTGATCGCCACCCTGTATTTTGGTTAGTTAGAGCAGTTTAGTTCAGAAGTTAGCGCAGAAGAATTCGGGTTTTGTTTTGGTTTTGTTTTATTTAAGTTTAGAACGATAGCGGGTTAAGTGGTTATGGTCTGGGTTTTGTTTTATTTTGAAGACACACTCAGTTTAGCTTGGCTTATTAGTTTTGGTTGATTTGCACAAGTATAAAAGCTTTTTAAGCTTCGTCTGTTGCTGTTCCTTCCTGTCACCACGGCCATAGTCACTACTCCATCAATGTTGTGCCTTCATCCTAACCTCCAACACGTAAGCGCGTAACACACATGTAATAATGTTTCTACTCGTACTGAAAAGTGGCTCTGACGTATAGCTGCACATTGCCGCATTACCTTTGCCGTATTTCAGCTCCCTGAAGCCAAAATTTGTCAAAACAACAGAGACCGCATTTTTAAAGTCAAGTTGCTCATTCACTCCATGAGCGGAGCGGAGGGGGGGTCACGTGACTCCACATCCAAACGTTTTCTTAAATGGACAGTATCGAAATAACAGACTTGGAAAAAATGTAACTATTATGAGTTCTGAATTTTGATTTTGATTATTTTTCAATTAATTACCCAGACTTATCACTGCTGCGTGTGGGCTGAACCAATCACTGCATCTCTGATCTGAGAGTGGGACACGCCCAGAACCAGTGATCAGCCAATCACTACTGGTCTGAATTTACAGAGACACTGAATTTATGAGATAGATTGATTTTATTACTGATACCAGCCATCAGTAATAAAAAAAGAAGAAATACGCCACTAGGTTTCCACTGGGATCCAAACGGATTCCATGTGAAGGGTTTTTAACTTCTTTAAGCTGTGAATCACCGTCTGTCCCAAGGAAAGTTCCAGTACTGCATTAGGTGTGGTGCTGGAACATTCACGTGTGCATCAGAGAGTGAGAACAGCATTAAACCAGGTTTGTAAAGACTCTTTATCATGAACAGCGTGGAGAAGACCAGGAGGGAACCCAAACCAAGCTGAAACACAATTATAATAGAGACGTTCTATAATGGAAAGTCTGAAGTATTCTTTGTGTGTATAAGTCAGTCCAACACACACACACACACACACACACACACACACACATCCTGCTTTCACACCAAGCAGTGGTCAGTCACAGAGGTCAATCATTCACACACAGAGCAGTGATCAATCCCAAAAAGTGTGTGAGCGTGTTGAATTCTGTAAGGCGACCTTTTGAGGCTAAATTCAGGACGGGTAAAACATTTTAGTTCTTTTCAAATTAGATACTTTATGACTTTTACTCTAGTCTTCTTTGAATCAGTGACTTGTAACTTGTAAATGAGTAATTTTACAGTAAGATACCTGTACTTTTACTCAAGTATGGTTTTCAGGTGCTCTTTACACATCTTGTGGTTTCCATCTCTTAATGAAGAAGCGACAAATGGACAGGCCACACAGAGGCTTCACCACACTGTTCCAGATCGCTCACCTCTGTAATACACGTCTCTGAAGGGCGTGTTGATGAACTCGCGGAGGTTTCCGGTCTGTTCCGCGATGCTGACTAGCACTGGGATGCTCTCGTTCCGACCGTTCTGCAGGTTGAGAAGAGCTTTGGGGAGACATGTCTTCCCTGTGGAAGGTTCTGGGGGAAATACACACAGGCGTGATCTGGTGGTCGCGGACACTTCTACAAACATTCTCTGTTCTCTTCTAACGGTTTGTTGTGATTTCTAACTGGGATCTGAAATATTTGCTCCAGGAAGTGGAACTGTACTCACATGAGCTGATGCAATGACACCAGACATAAATAGAAGAACTGTTTTGCCAAATGTAGAAAATGCAAAGTAGAAAATGTTCTAAGAAGAGATTCAATTAACATGTAAACGCCGCAATCCGTTCCAAGCCTTGTTAAATTCAGAAAAATTTATTTTTTAAATGATAAAATAGTGGTAATAACAGTAATAAACATGTTACCTGACAGTTGTTGAAAAATAACTTAAAGAATAAAAAAAGTGTTTAATTTACCATTCGAGTCGAGCGACTAACGGTGAGTGAGAGATTCATACTATTCTTTAAAAGCAGTACTTTGCTTTACAGTCACTTAGCAGACGCTTTTATACAAAGCAATTTACTACATTTCATTACAATTTTTAAAATACTACTATAAAGTATTGAACAAATACTTGTGATACAACAGTTAGTTAGTTGGTGTTTTCTGATCACGTGTTTTTTTTTTTTTTTAATGAAATGATCCTGAATCAAATAACTGCGTTATTAAATAACGCAAACTGAAACAATTGTCCAAACAAAATAACTGTGTGGCAGTACATTTTGAGCTGTTCCGGAACCAAGACCTCTGTGGGGTTTTTTTTCTTTGTTTAAGAAAAAAAACAAAAAAAAAAACGGACGTGTTTAACCCAAAACTCGTCTCCTCGCATGCTTGCAATAAAAAAAAGACTTGCTTAATCTTGCCATTACATTAGGCCTTTCGTGTCCTAATTAATAATTAGAGACGTAATTAGGGACACTGTTTTCTCAAAGACGTGCTCCGTAACTGAAAACGTTCTTTAGTATAGACATCCGTATGGCCGAGGTATCACTCTTGGGTTTTATTTGTATTGCAACGACAGTTGAACCTGAAAACACTATAAAACTAGTCACATGTTCAGTGTAAAAGCGCCTTACAAATGCTCGGTGGTCAGAATTTGTGCCAGAAATGTTACCCCTTCGGTGAAGTGTACGGTCTATACAATACAAACACTCGGCTGCTGCTCTAAGATTCTCTCGCTCACAGACTGAAGCACCTCTGAACTCCTCGTCCGTCAGCCTCTTCTCCTGCGACTGCAGAAACAGCAGAAGACCATCCAGAGCTCTGGGATCGGCCCGCGACACCGCGTCAAACAACATAAAGCGGTTGAAGACTTTGAGAACGGCCGGCTCTGGAGATCCTTCATCACACGACATCTCCACCTCCGTCTTCCTGTAAATGACAAAGTAATGATGAATAATGACTTGCTCCAGGATGAGAAGGTCTGAACAAGCCTGAGTAGATGTGGTGCTGCCCCATGTCACACGGAAAAATCCTCAGTAATACTACATTCAAAACATTGCTAAATTAATTCCATATACATACTTTTCAAAGTAACTATATTACATTATCATTAGATTATTAACTATATTATTTCACATACAGCAATACATATTATAATACTAATAGGTATAACTAATAGTATTATAATAGTAATAATAACAAAATTATTAAACACAAAAAAAAACATGTAAAAAAACACAAAAATAATCATGATAATAATAAAAAGTAACTACTATGAAAATCACTGAATCCTCAACAACTCAACAGAAAACGCCATTTGTGTTACACGTTTGATCCACATAACAGTTTGTCAATATGGCCACAATGGTTAAATTGTACATTTAGCTGTCCCAAGTAGTCACATATACACACACACACCCGGAGCAGTGGGCAGCCTTGCGCCTTGGCACCAGGGCATCGTGTTGTGGTCTACAACTACAACAGCAGCCACATTTAATGTTGCGTTAATTATCGTCATGAATATTCTGAACGTTTCTTTGTCCAAGGTTTGTACTTCTGTTTTTCTGTCAATAAACTGTTTAACTCCAACTCCGACAGCAAGTTTCAGTTTATAATCAGACGAGAAACTTCCTGAAACGCTGACAGGCCTTTGTCCAATGCAGATTAATGGGAACTGTTGCTGCCATGCTATTGTTTGAGTGGAAGTGCTGCAGATGAATGACATAAGTATTCATTGACAAATAAAGTAACTTAATTTTATTGTTAAAAAAATGCAAAAAAAAAAAAAAAAAAAAAAAAAAAAAAAAACCCACCACTGTGAAATTCCCTTATTTTTTTAATCACAAAAAAGAGCAACACAAAGACACTAGATGTCACGTTTTTACACTGTTATATTTGTTTTGGAATTTTATACCTACTTTTATATTTTAAATGATTATAACAGTTCATGAACTTTTACTTAAAACTTTAACTTTTTTTTTTTTTTTTTTTTTACATGTATTGAGATTCCTGAGGCATTATATGAGGAACAATATACGTAATACATTTGTTACACAATTTTTTCCAAAAGCAACTATTTACAGAGGAAAGTCGGAGTCTGCTCCGTGTCTCTCTCTCTCTCTCTCTCTCTCTCTCTCTCTCTCTCACACACACACACACACCAGAGCAGAAATGTAAATATTTATCACTGAAACATTTCTCTGTTACACTTCTTCTTCACTCAGCATTGACAAAGAAATGACTTCACTGAAGGAATATACAACTAATCATTGATAAACAATTTACTACTGTACTTTGTACTCATAATAAATTTTGTACTTTGTAACATACTATGTACGTACTTTGAAGACGCTTTCACAATATGAGTTTTGACTACAAATCACTTTACTATCTAAAGGAAATGTCACAGCTTTAACGGCATGACGCACAAAACAGATTCAATGTAGCAACACAAGATTCTCTTCTCACAATATGATACTGTTTTTTACACATTTTATACATATACATATACATTTTTCCACATATAACGAATAGTATCTTACCCCCGTGGAAGCTTCTTCTTGCGTTTTTTCTGATTTGGGATTGCTCTAGTATCCCCATAGTCAAACATGGAGTCCATTGGCGCCTTCTTAGGAGCTACTAGATAGTCAGCATCATATGGGTCTGTTGTGTTAGGACCACCTTTCTTAAAAGGCCCTGGGAGTCTTAACCGCAAGTCCCGCTTCACATCAGCTTGTGGATCATGTAGATTTACTAGCTCCAGAGGCAAATCTGGACCGGAAGTAGGTGGATCATCATTCTCCAGAAGCTCCACCAGAGCAGACAAAGGGAAGTTGGGATCTCCTTCTCCGGAGGTGTCCTTCCCATCCGATGGACCCTGTCCATTAACTCCAGAAGGTGAAGAAAAGGAGTGAGATGAACTGGAATCAGTCATGGCCAGACGATATCGCCTAAGAAAAGCAGAAGCACCCTGCAGAACACAAGCAAACGAAACAATGAGCTGGGAAGGAGACGAATGGGAGGAACCTGTTTTTAAAAATATTTTTGAGTGTCATTGGAGAAGTCTTAAACACTGGCGACTGTAGATTTAAGCGCCCTGACCTTCTGATAGTTTGAGTTTGGGTTGTTTGCTTTGCTTCTGACATCAACACTGCCTTGGAAAATACCTGCTTTTCAAACTTGTGCTGTGCAAAACATCAATTCAGTCTTACACATCAACCTAATTCCTAATTGATTCTGAAGAATAACGGCAAACGCGCTATATTCTGAACATCATAAGTGCGCAATTCTCATTTGCACGCTCTGACTATTGAAAAAAAGAAAAGAAAAAAAAATCTTTTCCAGAGGAAAAGTAGATGTACAGGTTGTGTTTAGGATGGAAGGCTTCTAAAAAGAAATAACCTGTTTTCCTTTTCCAGTTGTTGTTGTTTCCATTGACCCTTTTCTAAAAGTTGTGCAGCGGCATAATAGAGTCAACAGACTATAGTGTTCTGGTTCTTGGGTTTGATCATTGAAAAAAACGTTATGAATAATAAATTCTTGGAAGAATGATTGAAGCTGCAGAACCAACATATTGTTTAGTGTAATTACAGACTTTTGCATTGCTAAAAACATCAATGTTGCAGTTTACCACACAGTGTTACTTTGCAGTCAACAACACTGGGATTAGAAGTGAGACTTGTGCAAGAATACCACCTTTAAAAGTGTCATTTATAAACACATTAATTACTTACTTCACTCATTGCTTTCCTTTCTGAAGATCCAAAGTTGAAACTCTCCGAATGGACAGTAATGGTCTTCAGAAATCTGTATGGTAGTGTTGTTGGGGAACAGTAGGAATCTATAGGAATATTTGGGGTCCTGTAGGGTCCTTCAGGATACTGTTGCAATCCTTGGGAATTTTTAGGAATCTGTCGAGTCCGGTACTGTCCTTAACTGTTCCGTGGGGGTCTCTAGGAACCCGTAGGGTCTGGAAGTGTCCTTGAGGATTTGATGAGTCTAGAGAAATCTATAGGGTCATTTAGGTTCCTGTAGGTGACTATAGAAGTGAGTCGATAGACCTACATCGGTCTATAGTAATCTGCAGGGTTCTTTAGTGTTTTTGAGAGTACTGTGAGGGTTTTTGGGAGTCTATATGGTCCGTTTGTGTTCTTGAGGACATATGAGTTGTTGGGTGTCCGGTAGAAGTCTATAGAAACTTGTAGTGGATCCTTGGGGGTCTTACAGAAGATTCTGTAGGGTTTGGTACTTTCCTTAAGTGTTTTGTAGGGGTCTCAAAATAACTGTAGAGTCCCGTGGACTGTAGAGTTGAATGTTCTGTGATCTAAATGAATCTCTTGGGTCCGGTATTGTCCTTCTAGATTTGATAAAAAATTTCCAGGGTCATTGAGAGTCTTGTAGAAGTCTATTGAAATTTTTAGAGTCCTACAGGTGTTTAAGCAAAGGGTCCTGCAGAGTGGTCCTGTACACGTCTGTAGAGTTCTAAAGAATCTGTAAGGGTCTGTATGGTCCTACAGAGGAAGAAAAAACACATGTCTTCCTTTAGACTGAGGAGACTTTTGTCTTAACATTTTTAACATTTTTAGTGTAAAAGAAAAAATGAAACATCCTTTGACTGTGTGAGTGAGTGTGTAATAAAGATGCATATCCCTAATTGAACCACATACGTGTAATAACCACTGCTGAATCACACAAAGACCTTGTGCTATATACTGAATGCACATTATTTGTGCGACTGTTTAATGTAACTGTAACTATTATGGGTTTATTCTAACTGTAATAAGAAGGTAATAAAAGACAGAATTAGACCAAATATTTCTGTCCTGTGCAAACATGGATATTAAAGCTGATTTGGATTCTAATACAGACATCTCATCCTGGTCTATAGTGTTGGTGCAGATGTGCGGTGTTAAATGACATCTCTTTTGTTCATGTTCTGAACTACTTTCAGCATTACCACCTTTCTTCGAAGGACGTTTGATCCACAAGGAAGTATCTACACTAAACACACACTGCCGTGGATCACCAGTCTACAGGTTCGGTCTGAGCAAATGAACATGCGCCTTCACAACAACAATTCAGCACATTCAGACCTGTAGAACCCCTTGACCAGAACGTATCCTGTTCAGACATGTCAGAAAATGTCAGGTGAACACACAAAACTGTAAAAACACCTATAGAAAATCTTGATACTGCATCTTCAACACTAACTAATGTGTCGTTTCAGCATTTTTAAACTGTAAAAATCCTTCTTGTGGTTCTTCAGTGTGACCCTTCTCGCTGTACATTGTCACTTTGGATATGAATGGCTGGTAAATTCAGGTTCAGTACATTTGTAGGGCACTTTTCACAGTTACTGTGTCAAAGCGAGAGACAATTCTTTTGAATTTTTTTCTCAAAAATTAAAAAATGTTCTTTCATAATTTGGTCATACTGTATGTTGAAGGAATAATCCTGTGTAGAGTCGCCCTGTAATCAGTGAGTTCTCTGCTCACTGTGACGCTTGTGTTTGCTCGGGCGATGGAAAATCTAACACAAGCCCCCAAAGTTCCTGCTGCTGAGGGGTCAATCCTCTATCACAACACTGAGTGAAAGCAGAACACACAACGGCTGCTGTCTTCTGGGAACCAGGATGAATCATGTCCACCTCCACAACCCTAGGACTTTCCCGTGGCTCCGTCAGAAGACCAACGGGTTGGAAAGTCTAAAGCGCATGGGTTCTATTACACTGAACGTAAGGATGAGATTCAACCTCACTGTATGTATTAAATTGAGTTCCTTAACTCAGCCTTCAAACGGCCCCTGAGGAAGACACCGCTTCCTCTTCAATGTCACCAGGAACAAAAGGTTGTGGGAACGAGAAGATTCAGAATGTGCTGATGCTCGTAAAATAGAGTCTTAGTTAAAAACATTAATCACAGGCTCAAAACACGCTGGATTTACCTAGTTATCTAAAGTGACATCTATCTAGGTGACTGAAGATAAAACACGCCATTTACTTACAAGCGACTAAAAAGTGCAATGGGACGCTTACTGGTGGACAACAAAGGTTAAAAATGAACGTGAAAGATGTTCTTAGTGAAGAAATTGATTTACAATATTCTTATACTTTACTGAACAAATGTACAGTGCAGGTGCACCGGTGGTAAGTATTGAAGCACGGTACACTATAGAAACACTTTCTTTTAAATGTTAAATAAGTGCTGGAAAAAATAGAATTGTGTATTGCAGTATGTGAAAGTAAGAATTTTATATCAATATTTTTTTTAATGACGGTTCAATTTAATTTGGACATCAACATGTGGGTGAAAAGAGTTTCTTACCTGTTCAGCCAAAAGCTGTGGTAACTTCAGCCGTTATTCCCACTATGACTGCTTTGATTCAGGCAATATTCCATGTGGACTGGATGAAAAACGGTTTCATTCTTTTAGCCGTTTCTGAGAGGAAATGTGAATTCTGGAACTGAGATGTGGTTCTGTGATTCTTGCCGCCCACTGCCCGGAAATTTGTACAACTACACACAACTATACAGACCATAAAGCCTCATACAGACCACGACATCTTACACAGACTTTACACATCTTCTACAGACTTTACATTACACTTTACACATATTACAGGCTTTAGTCGATTTTAAAAACCTCACACAAACTTTTCAAACCTTCTACAGATTTACACTCAGACTCTAATTTACAAATCTTACACACCGCCTTACACAAACTAACACTTCACACTTTAAAAACTGTACACAAGCCGTACGCATTCTCGACACAAACAACGTGCGTACGTATTTTTGTAACACTCCACACCAGACTAGTCAACCTTACACAGTAACACAGACTATGCAAACGTTCTTTAAAAATCTGTGCTTTAGACAAGCTATGGATTTTACAAACCTTCCACAGACTTCCATAAAAACATCCATGCAAGACTAAACCATATTGGCCGTCAAACGCTGAATCGAACTTGCTGTGTTGTTGATTTAATGACCCTAATTTAATGGAGTAAATATTCGGATAAAAACAATAACACGCAGACACGTTTAAAAACAAAGCAACGATCCAGTAAAGTAATCCGCTACGCGTTCCTGTAAGGTTTCTTTCTGCTCTCCTCAGACCGGTTCGACCGGTGACTGACTGATTTACATGTGCCGACTCGCAACTTTAAATACCATCATGCAAATCTGCCCCAATAGCGACTCCTGGTGTTTGTTCTGTAAAGCAACACAAACAATCGAGTTTTAGTTTGTTCGGTGTAATCCCAGGTTTCAAAATTCAAAACTTTAACATAAAGAAACTACGTGATTATTTTTTTCAAACTGTTTTACACATTTAAGCCAAAATGTTTTTGTAACAAGTAACCTGTAACATGTAATGTAAATGTATTTTTTATTGTTACAGAGTCAATACATATTTGCACTGCTATTTTAATTCTAACACTGTGTGTTTGCTCTTCTTCTTTTTTCATTTTGTAAAAATGACTGGAAAACAATACTAATGTTATATATTTAAATACTAATTAGTAATATGCTTACAGGTTGAATTTGCACATGCATAACGTATAAAAGAAACCAAAATTAATGATTTTTGAAATAACAAAAATAGATAAACAGGCAATATGCTGGTAGAAATGTGGGGAAAAAACAATTGTCTTGTTGTGATCTTTTATTTGCTTTTTAAATAACTGAACATATAAGACACACAAAGACCAAAACAGCAGCTGAATTTAGAGACATCAACATAAAGACGCATTAAGCTTCTGTTTTTGGCTTCTTATTTGAAACCAATCATTTGACCGTAAATGCAGGAAAAACCTAAATAAATTAATACATTTCTATAAATATAATTTACCATAAACCCATCATGATGCAAGGAAAATTAAAAACCAACAATACTTGACACAATAACGACATAAATAGAATACGAGTGCTATCACTGTTTAATCAAAATACAATAAAGATTATTCATATATTTGTATTTCTTTTAAATTCATCTGGAACAGTCAAAATATTAAAACAACTGAATATTTCTAGACAAAGCCAAACATTTCACACATTCATTGTCAAATAAAGACAGAGCCTGATAATCAGTGGAGCACAAGAGTAGATTCATTTAAAATGAAATGACACGTCACGCCACTTCAAGCGACAGTCAAACCTTTAGCATCATCAGAACAAAAAGCACAACAAACAAAACTCCTCCCCTCAGCAACACGACTCCGCCCATACACCGTCAGCAACATGCCCATCATTGTTCCCAGCCGGGTAACCAAAGCTCTCTGCAGGAACATGCAGGAGAAGAAAAGAGAAGGGTCCGATGGGAGGTGAGGGCAATCCACCGGGAAGAGGAGATCACGCCCTGTAATCCAGCTCAGCATTCATCTTGCTGTACATCTCATAGATGGCGTCGATTGTAGCCGTGAAGTTCACAAGGAACTGTCGTACTTTGTCCAAACATTCGTCCTCCTTGACGTCTCGGCCTTTGGAAAGAGCTTTGAGAAAGTCTGATTTGTATGGAGCGGCATACAGAGCGGCCTGTGGAACACGGAGCCATCAGCTGGAATCAGAATCACTTCTGTGGGTGTGAACTCACCGTGAAGAGCTTCTGAACTATCCAGCCATGGTACTTCTTCAGAGCCACCTCGTAGGCTTTAGTCACGTTGACCTTGATGAGATTGGGGTTGTTTTCATCCCTGTCACCATCTGCAATGCTCTGGAGAAGAACCTGGATGAAGCGCAGACCCCTGGTGGGAAAAGCACACTCGTATGTTCAGAGCCGGATACAAAGTAACTCAAACGTCAAACCTAAAAAGAGTTATAAACTACATTTTAATTGCGCTGAAGGATGTGCATCAAGCACGATGTGTGTCAAGCATGTTACTAGCCAGATTCATGGTAAATGCAAGACGTGTGTCGCATATAAGAAGCAGATTACATGTTAGAAGTGTTTCACAAGGGAGAAGAATGTTGCATTTTAGAATTATGCTATAAGGTAAATGTTAAACGCATATTTTACACGTATTTTACATGTTAAAAGTGTGTAGCGTGTAAGAGGTCTATTACATGTTAAAAGTGTGTCATCTCAAAGAAGTGTGTAGCATGTTAGAGGACTGCGACATGTTAAAAGTGTGTCACATGCTAGAAGTCTATTAGAAGTAAAAAAACTGGAAACCTAAAAAGAGTAATAAACTACATTTCAATTGCACTAAAGTATGTGCATCAAGCACGATTTATGTTCCAAGCATGTTACTAGGTAGATTCATGGTAAACGAAAGAAGTATGTTGCATGTGAGAAACAGGTTACATGTTACAAGCAAGTTAAAAGTTACAAGAGAGAAGCATGTTGCATGTCAGAAATATGCTACAAGGTAGTGGTTGACTCTGGGATTCGAGATCGTGGTTTTGCAAGTTACATGTTACAAGCATGTTACTATTAAAAAGGGTTTGCAGGTTAGAAACATGATACATTTGAGAAGCATACTGGTGTCACTAAAGTGTGTCACATGTGAAATGTGTGATGCATGTGAGAGGACAATTACACGTCAAAAGTGTGTCATGTGAAAAGTGTGTAGCATGTTAGAGGTCTATAACACGTTAAAATCGTGTCACATGTGAAAAGTTTGTAGCATGTTAGAGGTCTATTACATGTTAAATGTGTGTCATATGCAAGAACTGTATAGCATGTTAGAAGAATATTACATGTTAAAAGGGTGTCATATGTGAGAAGTTTATTACATGATTAAAAGTGTCACATGTAAGAAATGTGTAGCATGTTAGAATTCTATTACATGTTAACAGTGTGTCACATGTGAAAAGTGTGTAGCATGTTAGAAGTATATTACACGTTAATAGTGTCACATGTGTGATGTGTGTAGCATGTTAGTGGTCTAATACATGTTAAAAGTGTGTCACATGCTAGAAGTCTATTACAAGTTAAAAGTGTCACATGAAAGAAGCGTGTAGCACATTAGAATTCTAAAACATGTTAAAAGTGTCACATGTGAGAAGTGTGTGGCATGTTAGAAGTCTATTACACGTTAAAAGTGTCACATGTGAGATGCTTGTAGCATGTTCGAAGTCTATTACATGTGTGTGACGTGCTAGAAGCACATTGCATGTTGAGAAGTGTTACACTTTAGAAGAAGAGTGACAGCTGTTAGAAGCATGTTATATTCTACTTGAATAAAAGTGTGGTAAGCGATTTGACTTCACTGCCACTTCTCCGGCTATGACTTGCCTTTTCAGCCACATGAGGGCGAGTGTGGCCCCGACCTTCGGCCACTCGGATTCATGCGATTCCTTCTCCGCTTCTAGAATCAGCTGCAGAGTTTTAAAGCGGTTGGGGTTGCTGTCATACACGGCTTTGATTTTCTGCACAGGAAGACGAAGACGAGAACAAATAAGCATAACATTCTGGCGCTTCAGCTTCACATGCTGGACGTACATTAATGTTACCGGCAATGTCGGCTTTAATGGGGGAGAAAACAGCAGAGCCCAGACAATCTGAGAGATAAAAAAAGTGATTACATCATCAAAACTGTAATTTATTAACTTTTTCTCCTGACTCATTTACAACTCGGTACAGAATCGTATTTATGGTCTTTGAAATCTGCCCTCAAAGTGTTGCCAAGCAACCACATGCGTAACTAAAAACCAAGCCGTGGTTCATCACTGTGTGTTTCTGGATCCGCAGGAATGTGGCAAACACATGACAGAAGCATCGGCTCCTTCTGCTCCCAGAAGAACTTCGGCTGAACTCTGACATTCCCACATTAAAAGAGCTGTGAATTATTCATCGTTCTTTGAGAGTGCGACAGATTTCTGAAAGCGTCCGTGCGGCTCATTAAAGTTGCAGGAGCACCGTGATCACCCTCAGATCAGCAAATAAAGCCCTTCTGAAGCTCGACCGTTCATGTCTGACTGATGCCTCATTTTACTCCTCTACGGGATTATTGGATATGACCCATGCCTCCATTTAAAAACGCCAATTTAGATGTGGACAAAATAAAGCATAGTGTTACTTACGGAATACAAAAATCTAAGTGATATGAAGATGAATGTAATGACAATTCAAATACATATCTGGGAATAGCCATTAAATGAGTGGTTTAAGTGAGTTAAGTGAGTGGTTTGCCAGATTTGTTTTCTCCAGTTTTCAGGTCTGAAGATTCAAAACTGTAGCGGCCAAACTTTAGCCTGTTCCAGGGTGCCGCTGAGAGGCTGAATCAGGGCAATGAGGTCATCCGAAACGCGCACTTTGCAGTAGAATAGTTTTATTTGTAGGTGTTGTAATGTCCAAGTTATTTCGGTTTGATATTCGAGTTGTGCGATTGTGCTGATCACCCTGATCACCCCTGATCATTTTTGCTCCGTGAATTCATCGACAACACTCTTTTTTTTGTCTTTTGTGCAAATGTTAAAATATTGTATTATTACTAGTGTTTATTTAAACTTAAAACTCAATGTAACCTTTACATAACTAAAAATTGTCGAGAATGGAACAATGGAATCAATAAGCTGATGGACACTAATCTGTAAAGAGTTTGTGAGCCATAAAAACTGTACTATATACAACAACTATATATATATATATATATATATATATATATATATATATATATAACAATAACTGCATGATATATCGAAAAAATATTGTTATTGCGATAATAGGATGCGCAATACCCATATCGCAAAAAATTAAAAAATATCGCAAAGTTAAATAATCAAATGTGGTTTATTTGCAATTAACAAACATGGCTGGATATATTTAAAAAATATCCGACATAAAACTATTTTGTTTTATTTATTTTATTAAAAAAAAAAGATAAGGCAAGAACATATTTAGTTTAAAATATGCTAATTTTAAGACAGTCTTGATATTGTACAGTTATAAGCCCTGAACACTTTGTTTACTATTTTGCATTATTTATTAATATTTAAATATTTTGTTTAAAAGATGCTCATGTTGATCTTGATGATTGTATGTTTATACTGTATGTGAATAAAATGTAATGTTTGAGAGCAATGCATTTTATCTTTGCAAGTCTATTGGTATTAATCATAAATCAATATATCTGCTGAGGTTTCTAGTTTTAATGTTTGCCTCCTACTAGACAGTTTTTAGCCCAAATTAATTAAAAACATATTGCCTGTTAATTTTAGTATCATTTTAGTCATCAGTAGTTTTACTTTTTAGATAGTTTTGATTTTTTTTTTATGGGAATGTATATATATTGAGTATAATAAGTAGGTATATAATGATAGATGCGGATGAATACATCCATGCAACTCAACACCAAGCTAATCAATTTCCTCAATTTCCAAAATCCAGGGCAAATTAAATTATGCATGCAATAGGTTTGTGCCCTGCTTTGGTGAAAAGAAATCTGATCCAAAAAAAGATTAGTACTCATAGCAAACAATGGCTTGGGCCTGACAGGTCGGCGTCTAACAACTTCACATCCACTTGTGCTGAACACTGTCGATGTGGATCACGGGTGGAAAATCTCAAAGCAGATAAACGTATCTGTGGAAATCAGAGACGTCGAACTTCTGTGATCGAATCTGAACGGTTATTCTTGAAACTTTTTAGAAGAGACCTGGAAACAGTTGTAATGACACAACTAAACTCAGACGGCATTTGATTTTGTTGAGCCTTGAGTTTCAATATGAAAATGACAGTAACACTATTGTGTAAGGTTAAGTGTCCATTACATGCTGATGCAACAACCACAAAGAGAAGTATAATATTAAAGTAATATTTCTTATTACTTTTATCTATCTATCTGTCTGTCTGTCTGTCTGTCTGTCTGTCTGTCTGTCTGTCTGTCTGTCTGTCTGTCTATCTATCTATCTATCTATCTATCTGTCATATATCTAAACTTAAAGTAAAAGTAAAACTAAAAGAAAAAGTAAATCTATGTATCGCGTAGAGTAGTATAACCATTAACAAAACACCAAATCTGCTGAAAACCAAGCATAAAATCTTGTGACTCTGAGCTCGTTCTCCAATCAATGCTGAAACTTTCAGAAACGACGGAAGAACCTACTGTACCGAAGAAAGGAGGAAGATGAGACACAGCCTCGAGAAACGCCCGAGTTTCCACTTGTTTGTCGGCTGGAAGTTGCCGGAACTGGTGCTCCATTAGTAGAGCCATTACCTAAAGTTAGGCTAAAAGACTAAAGCAGAAGACGAGAGAAAGTCACACGGAACCCGGAACTATCCCCGGACAGACGGAGCTTTTCACTAGTCCATATCTTCTACTCGCGGGCGGCGCTGCACAGCTGGACCGCCCACCGCACCGCCCCTTTCCTGTGCATACCGGCAATGTCATGGCTTGTGGGTGGAGTAAAACCACGGGCTTGCACAAATGGGGCGGGGTTTCGCTGAGCGTGAATTATTATTAGCTAAGGCTTTAAAACAAAAAAATATTTAAAATGTTAAATTAATAAACAATAACAAAAAATCTAAATCAAAAGTTCAAGATCCAAAGTTGTGTATCCAAAGTGTAAAACATTATCTAACCTTTCACGATAGGACATAAACCTTACTCTCTTTCTCTTTCTCTCTCTCTGTACGAGTTAATCTTTGCCGAAAAGTTTGTGGAGCTCATACTGTTCATCGTTAAAACATTATTTGCCCCGTTACTGACAATTGAGTTGTAATGACGACAATATACTATTATCTGGCCACCATTAAACATTCACTGCAATGTTTAATTTATTCACAGCGATCCGTTGGGTCAACTGATGGGTCAACCTACAATGACCCATAATATAAATATTAATAATAATGTTTATTAATTGAACTGTGGTTAAAGTACTGTTTATTGTTGTCAACTGTTTTAATTGATCGGTTCAGAACCGTTTCGATTCTAAAAAATTTTTTTGGAGCTCTTTTTAGAGCTCTGTGATGAATGCGTAAATACATTGTTACTATGTTTGTTGACGTTTCTGAAAATAATTGTATTAATGGCAACTTCGTTCTCGTTGTGTCACGTGTCTAGTCGCAGGAAACCCGGAAGTAAACCTGTAACCAGCGAGCTTGGCTTGTTGATGGTCCGGTTGTCGTTGGCCGTTTAACGGTTTCTTTGTTCGACATTATTTCCAAAAACATCTGAAGAACAGCGCAGAGTAATCTACACAGCAAGGTAATGTATTCGCGCTGCAGATGTCCATTTGTATGTTTTATCCGGGGCGATCTGCAACACGTCTGTATTTGAAACACGGATCTGAACGCACATGATCGTTTGAAAACTGCAATTTCTATTTCTGGATCAGTAGTGCTCGTGCTCGCATTTCTATTTCTTGATCAGTAGTGCTCGTGCTCGTGGTGTGTTTGTTTTTTTTGCACCGTGATTAGCTGTGATCATACAGAGATGGATGATTGTGTACAAATCTAGCGCTAGTGTAAAATGTCAGATCACACGTGGCAAAAAACGATAGTCATTACAAGAATTAGGCGTGTGAAATGAGTCTGATGGTTGTTACAGTGTTGTAACAGAGTAACACTGATTCCTCTGAAGCTGTTTGGACACGTGGCTCCTGACAAGATTCTTTTTGTTCGACTGAGACTGATGGCTGAACATGATCTACTAAACTCTACTGACCCATCAAACACACACACACACACACACACACACACCACACACACACCCACACACCACACACCCACACACACACACACACACACACACTAGAGCTGCACAATTCTGGATAAAATGAGAATCACAATCTTTTTGCTTAGAATAAAGATCACGATTCTTTTCACGATTCTTTCTGGATATTTAATTTTTTTAAATATTCAACCCTGAAAATCAGCTTGTCAAACAGCAAAATAATAACACATATTACTCTATTTTTTAAAATGTATCACTTTAAATTTGAATTAATGGGATTGTAAATATAATGTAATGTTGAAAAGAAAAAAAAATCACCATTAAACGTAATAAAAATAAACATTCCAAATAACAGCATTATGTACAATGCGGACAAAATTATTAGCAAAAACGCATGTTGCCGTCACATGCGTCCTGCGTCACGCCCACAAGAGGCGCCCCAAAATACGGCAGAAGTAATGCAAGATCGTCTTTCCTTTATAATATTTGAATGATCAATAGGCGAAACTCAGCCGATCGATCAGAGAGTTATAATAGGCAGAATTGTATAAATGCTGGATTCAGATCGTGAAGAGGCAGAATCGAGTTTGCGTTCTTTTAAAGTTTTAATCGTGCAGCTCTAACACACACTTGAGTTGTGTATTTCCCTCCTGCCGTAGGCCGGTGGAGAAGACGGGCATGGCTTTGCCGACTCTGTGTCCGAGTCGCCTGCGTGGCCTGGAGAAGCACATGTTCCAGCGAAGGGAAACCGAGGCTCGCCACAGACAGCAGTGGGACACGTATTCGCAATACTTTAATCATCAGCAGGTCCGAAGCAGCAAACAAGCACAGTGGAGCTCCAGACAGTCCTTCCAGAGAAGGTACCGATGCTCCAGCCGATGATTTGACTTGTTAATGAAAAATGTCAAACCTAGTTCTCTTTTGCATTCCACATCATCAGCATGTCGGCGTATCAGCGAGAGCAGATGCAGGAGGAGAAGCTCCGGCGGCTGGAGGAGCGCCGGGAGCGTCTGAGGGCGATGCTCCAGGACGAGAGAGACCGACTGGAGGCCGAGCTCAGAGACGTTCTCCCTAACCGGGCCACGCTCAACAAACGGCTGGAGGAAAAAAACCAGGCCCTGCGCTCGGCTCGTGAAGAGAGAAGGAAAAAAGTAGGAATGGCGTCCTGAAAACCATCTTTCCACGTGAATAAATAGAGCCGGGTTTCAACGTGAATGTTTTTTTTTGTCTAGTTGGCGCAGGAGTTGCTGAGGGAACACTGGAAACAGAATAACGCAGAGATGCGCCAGGTAAGTCTGATTAAAGAAAAAAAACACTCACTTTTTTTGTTGTCGATTAATTTGTCAGTTTGCTCACAGCAGATAAACCCTTGATCAGACATTTTTTAAACATCCTTTCATTTAATGCCAAAGTGATTTGGTGGCGTGACATGCGGATACACTCCCTGACACAAGGTGGCGCCGAGTGACTTTCTCGCTTAATAAAAGAACACGCGACAAAACAGGAAATGTATGACATTTACACAGGACACACGCATTTTGTATCATGACATATTACACGCCACACTTGCTTTATAAGGAAACATGTTGTGGGATGTCTGATAAATGTCATGTCCATTTAGTGGCACGACACCCCTCCGGGCGGCCGTACACGCAGGAGAGGAGTGAAAAACAAAGCATTAGGAAAACATGAATTACCATAATGAAAGATTTTGACAGTTTTAGGAGGAGCAGGTGTGATTTGGTTCCGAGCGCTAGTCTAGGCAGCCTTTCTATACGATTATTAACTTTATTCTTTAAGTTATTATAACAGGTCAATATATGCTTTATTGAAGAGACGCGTCTTCAGTCTAGACTTAAATTTACTCACATTGAGCATTCCATAGTTTAGGTGCTAAATATGCAAAGGATCTTCCTCCCTTGTAGATTTTAGAGATTTGCGGTATTATAAGCTGGCCAGAGTTTAGTGAGCACAGCAGTCATGTAGGTTCGTAGTAAGTGATGAGCTCACTGAGATATAGAGGAGATGAACAGTTTAGTTCTTTGTAAGAGATTAAAAGAATTTTAAACTGAATGCGATATTTTACTTGTTAATTTCAAATTTTGAGTTTTAGATAAGTGTGAACGCTCACAATAAAAGTGATGTGCGTGGTCACGTCTGAGCTTGTGTTTGTGTTCAGGTGGAGACGGAGCTGCACAAACATCACGTCATGAACCAATGGCAGGTGCAGCAGCAAGAGAAGAAACTGGTACGAGCGGCACAGGATGTGACAGCGTTTATATCAAACTACAGTGGCACTCCGACGTAATGTCCTAGACAACGGAAGACCCGAGTAATGAAATGCGTTGTTGCGAAAATGTCGTCCCGATTTCTTAAATAATATTTTCGCTATACGCGCGAGTTTCGGAACTTGGGACCACACTTACCGCTAGCGTGCATTCAGAAGAGAGTACAGACGTGTAAAAAAAACAGTTGTTTAATCTTCACGCTAAATAAACAAAAAAAAACAACAAAAACACTAGTTGGTTTCAGAGATCTTGCTTTCAAAATATAAAATAAGCTTGTATTCTCCTAGAATGGCGATGTTTTTTATTCTCCCGTAGAGCCACCATCTTGAAATGACATCGTGCAAATCTTTCGTGAGAACAGCAACGTCACTTGCATGATGTCATTTCAAGATGGCGGTAACAAGATGCCGTCATTTCAAGATGACGGTCATGTGAGATTGTCCGTATATCAATATATACTGTACTTTTAGAAATAACTGCCAAAAGGCAAAATAAAAAATCTGCTATGTAGCATGTTTTGATTACATTAATTACCAATATTTTATCATTTATACATTTTTTTTTGTCTGAATTTATGAAGTCATGACACGTATTAGATGGATTACATGTAAAATGCGACTCGGCTAACTGAATTTTCGCAGAACAAAACGGTTCTTAGCACGGATTTATGTAGTAAGTCGTCGTAACACTGTACATAGTTACATGAAGTTTGTCAAAGCAACTATTTCAGATGAGCCATTGATGAACTGAATCGTTCTTGTAAGTTCAGGGAAAGTAGTTTTTTTTTTTTTTTTTAAATAATTTCAAGTTCAGTGCATCTGTAAGATGCTTTTCACAATGTCAACTGTCTCAAAGTAGTTTTTTTTACTCACTTTAGTTTGCCCATATTTCGTAAACATTACGCATGGAGTAAAAGCACCAGATGATGAGAAACATCAGCGTCTTGCTTCTTTCGTGGAAGATGTTTTCATTGAAGGAACACGTGGATGGTGGTCACGCTCCAAGCTGAGGTGCAATTTAAAGGATCACGATGATGCTGAAGACAATGAAACACTTGTGAAGAAGATAAAGTCTCATTGTATGTGATTGAACAGAATATGTGACAATTCAGTGTAATTCATCTGTTACATGCGGAGGAGAGACTTCTAAAGCAGATGCATCCTCCAAAAAAGATGCAGATGTTACAGTGTGTGTTGGTTTAGTAGTTGACGTTAGGTTTTTAAGGGAAGATGAACGTGACTTTCAGGCGGAGGAGCGAGCTCAGGAGGAGCAGCTGCGCATCGAGGAGCAATATGAGAGAGAAAGACTAGAAGCGCTGGAGAGAATGAGGGAGGAAGAAAAGAAGAGGAAACAGGAGGAGAAGCAGCAAGCGGACGATCTGCGCAGACAGATGGAGGAGCTGCAGCTGCGTGAGCAGGAGGTGCGGAGGAGAAGGTTTTGTCGTGGAACTGTAGTGCCATGCGAGCCGTCACTCTTTCAGGCGGATCGCTTCAAAAAGGAGGAAGAAGCTTTGATGACTCAGTGCATGGAGCTGGAGAAGCTGGAGGACGACCGGAAGAAGATGGAGGAGAGCAGGAGGAAAACAGAATACAGGTTGGTGGAGTGAGATGCTTTGTCCTTTCGTCTCCTGGTCTTTGACGGTTTGTTCCTGGACTATCTCAGGCAGGTCCTGACGCGTCACTACCGAGCTCAGCTGAGGAGGAGAGCGCAGCAGGTGCAGGAGGAGCTGGTACGGTCACTCCAATCCAGCAGGGTTCATTTTGACAGGTTTTTTTTATTTCGTTTTAGTCATAGTCTTTTGACTAAAATTCAGATTTGTTTTAGTCCTAATTTTTAGTCAACGAAAATATAGGTGCTATATATTCTAAATGCTTACTAAAGTTACTATGTCTAAGGTTTTGTTTTCCTAGCCACTGTCGCATTCTGGCTTGCTCTTTTGGTCATGGCCCATAGTCTGAACAACGATGGACAATGGACATTTTTTCTTTTTTTTTAACCGACAATTTTTCCATAATTTTTAATACAAATAAATAATGGACATTTTTCTTTTGAAAGACTATTTTTTTCCCCTAATCCGCATAGCCACTTTCCGTTGGTCTCAAACTAAGAAAAGCGCTATATAAATCAACTCGAACTTGAACTTAAGAAATCTGAATATCAACCACGAGCATAAAATATATACAAAGATCTTACTTTTAATTTTGAAAGACGTTTATTTTTCTTGAACTTATTTTTAAGAACTTTTCTTTCAATCCAAGTAAATGTATTCTCATAAATGAAACCTCAACCATGAGGAAATTAAATACAGTACAATTAAATTATTATAATTGTATCACATAAGTAACAAATGGTTGCACGGTGATAAAAGAAGTTTCATCAGCAGATGGCGCTTCAGATGTGTTGTATTTCTGCCCGTAATTGTTGCTTCACATGCGGTGTGCCGTTTTTTTTTCTGAAGTCATGTTAATGTAAAATTAATCTATATATCTGACCGCTTTTCCTGCCGGTAAAAGACATTTTTGAAGACACTCCCATCTATAGCCAGCTCTTTTCCTGCAGCGGAAAGGCTCTGTGTCTTGATTAACCAATGATTAACTCTTTGCGTTTGCACCCGCCTTTTCCCACAAGCTCGGATTATGATTGGACGTCGTCACGAAAGGCATTTTTGTTTAGTTTTTATTTGTTGGCGAAAGTGTCAATAAATGTAGTTTTAGTTTTCGTCCCTGAGCGGGAGTATTTATATAGTCTATAGTTTATAGACATGAATTGCCATACAATAAAATAATTTCGATAATGCTGTTATTAAGCGTTTGCAAATGAAAGGGTTAGGGTTAGGCAATGTGAATTTGACGAATGTAAAAATAATAAACTTTTTGAAGTAAACCCATCTGTAAATAAAAGAATCCACTATTGATTCAATAACAGAAGTGATGAAGTTGTTTTTATGAGATGCAGAATTGGTCACTTCAGAATCACACATTTATATTTATTAATGGGTGAAGATAAACCACTTTGTGATTTGTGCGGGAATGTTCAAGTTCTGAGCATTTGTAAGGCGCTTTTCACAGTTACAACTGTCTCAAAGCACATGTGCGAAAAAGTACAAAAAAAAAAACGAAGATTGTTGCATTTTATTCATTTATTCATTTCATTCATTCATCATTGAAAATGTCAATTTTCAAGCGAGAAATAAAAGAACATTTTTTTTTTCTTTTATTCATTTACATTTAAGTACCTAATCTGATTTAGTACATACTCCTCGTCTTTCTTTCTTTTAGCCATCATCTTCACCATAAAAGGGTTTCTGCATTTAGGTAGCAGACTTTTTAGGTTCACCGAGGTCAAGACGACGTTAAGCATTATCCAATAAAAACGTCACGTTGTGCCGAGGACAGCTGTGATTGGCTCCAGCCATCCGGATTCATGAATACGAGTGGCAGTAAATTAACGGATTGAAACACAGGAGAATCTTTTATATTATACATATAATATAACATTATATATAATATAACATATATTTAACATTATTATTATATTTTTATTAAAGCTTAGGCCTTTGGAAGAGCCATAGGTTCACAACCTCTTTTCGACCTGTAATGCCTTTTCCGTCCACCAGGAGGCCGACCGTAAGATTCTGGCTGCTCTGATGGAGAAAGATGACCAGGAGGAGAGGCTGGAGAAAAGCAGGAGGGAACGAGCGGCTGCTGACGCGGCGTGGATGAAGGGAGTGATAGAGGAGCACCTCCAGCTGGAGAAGAACAGAGAGGCGGAGTTTGATCGCTTGTACCGGTGAGTGGCGAGGTTTCCGGTGGGGATGGAACGATAACACTTTTTGGGGAAAGTACCTGCATTTCACTCGCCGATATCGATACAGAATACTTAATAAAAACAAGCTTTAAATTTACAGGTAACGGCTTTAGTCGTATAATTTAACCGAAAAAAGCTAGTTTGGGTTTAAGAGCATTTATGTAAAATGAAAAGCATGTTGTATGTAACGTATTACAGAATAAATATAAATTATAAAATGTATTATAAATATATTATAACGCAAGTATAAATAAGTATAAATTATTCAAAAAAAGTACTTTTTTTTCAGTTTGTTGTAAACTCGCTTTGGACAGCACAATTAAGGGGCATTAATTATGAGTCTTTGCACGGTTATTTAGTGCACATTTGTTTGAATTGCATTTATATTTAGTGCACAATATTTGAATAAACTAATAACATTTTCAGTTTCTCTCTTGTCAGAGATTGCTGCAGCGTGAGTTGTGTTGGATTAGAAAAAAAAAACTCTTTGTACTCGTTGTCATGTTATGATTTTATGTGCTTGATTAAAAGACTTGTTAAACGCGCTATAACGCTTACATAAGTATTCATTCACTTTAAAATACAGTTTTCCCCTGCTCTCGCTCTGAGTTGTAGGTGGGGCTTGGGGGCGAGGCTCTCAGCACCTGTGATTAACCGCTTGCACGCCGTTCAAACATAAACATTTCTCAGGCCGTGGTATCGGTCCTCGCTATCCTGGGGTGACGCTTGTGGATGCTCTCATGAACAGGGAGGATGCTCAGCGAGTCTGGGAAAAGCGAGAGGAAGAGTGGGAGAAAGAAAGAAGAGCCAGAGAGAGACTCATGCGAGAGGTGAAGACACGTGTTCTCTAAAGAAACATGGAGGAACAAGTGAATAATTGTGCTTCTGGAAGGTTCTGACAGGGCGGCAGCAGCAGCTGATGGAGAAGATGCTGGAGAACAGACTGGCGAGGGAGGAGTCGGTACGGAGGAGGGAGGAGCTGCTGCATCAGCTGGAGCACGAGAGACTGGCTCTGCAGCAGGAGAGGGAGGAGCGGCGGGGCGCGCAAACCTCACGCATGCAGGAGATCAACGCGCAGGTGTGTGTGTGTGTGTGCGCGCGCGTCCTTCTCAATGTCAGACGACGTGCTCGCGGCTTTTGTTTGCAGGTGGAGCAGCAGCGCAGGGATCAGAGGGAGGAGCTAGAAAAACGTGAGCAGGAGGAGGCACAGGAAAGGGAGGAGTTACGGAGGCAGGAGGAGCATATCCGTCTGGAAACTGAAAGACTGATGCATCAGGGTTACCAGAACAGAGTGAGTGTTGAAACACACTGTACAGCAACTCATGTCAAGTGCACATGATGACATGGCCAGAAAAGTGTGTAAACGTGTAGGTTTGAACTTTGACGATTGAGAACTTGTACTAAACATGTTTGAGACGTATAGGGCTGGGTAATTCATCGAAAAGTCATCAAAATGGACATTCAGAACTTATAATTGATCAACATTTTCCAGGGTAATTATTTCAATGACTTTCCCTTGAACAAACACAACAGTCTGCTCCGTCACGTGACGTTATTCCTCCGACATGTCGAGTGTGGAGAGTTTAGATACCGAGCAACAAGAGCAGCTTATACAAAAAAATGACGCAGTCTCCGTCGTTTGGACACTGTCGTCAGGAAAGATGAAGATGAAGATGAAGACAATGAACAAAATCAAATCAAGTGTAGATAAAGGCTGCTGAAAAACAGTTTTTACCGGGTTTTCAATTCGAGCAGAAACACAATACACCAATTTTGTATAGAAGAGAGCTGATCATTTTAGACGTTTAATAAGAAAATATTGAAAATGTATTTTGTTAACAAAAAAAAAGGAAATAAAGTAATAATTCATTAAAGGTCATTGTGTTAAAAGTAGTGATGTCAAAGTTAACGTGTTAACGCACGTGATTCATTTTAAGTGCTTAATCGCACTTTAAAAAAAATTATTTTTAACACCATCAATCACAGCTGCTTTTTTTTATTTCGATTTGGCAAGGTGCAATGAATAGAACCAAGAGATCTCATTAAGATCAGCCGCTCACAGTCATTGAGTTCAGGTGTTGTCACTTAGGCGCAAAGTGTTTAAGTGACACTGACCTACTTTTCCCTTCTCAGCAGCAACACAGACACAGTTCCTTTACAACTGCAAATAACTTGCTCTGTTCAAAAAGCCGAAGCTTTATATTCATAAGGATTAGATGAACAGACAACACTGTATTTATTTTCATGCTAGAGTGATAAGTATTTATTAAGTTACAGTTCGTTTTCAGCTGACAAAGAGAAGGCAAAACATGCTTCACGTTTTAGTTTTATTATTATTAATATTATTATTATTATTTTTACAAAAAACACGTCCTGTTTTTATTAAGAGTGTAACCTAAAAGAAATATGAACTTTTAATTGATGGATAACACTTCTATGTAACTTTTTTGTGTGTTTTATCTTGAAAAAAGTGCGACTGGTACTCGGAGGGTTAAAAAACAAAGACCATACATTGCAAATTGAACAAAAATTATACTAAATTATTTTACAGTATTTAAACAAATGTTTATTTAGTGTTGAGTTTACATTAATTTACACCTCAATCCAATATTACAAGCTTCAGGCTTTTAATCACGATTAATAACAGTTAATTTGGTCAGGGAAGTGCGATTAACTAGTTTTTAAAAATGTATAATTTGACAGCCCTAGTTAAAACGTTCAATTAGGCCAAGTCGCCCAGCCCTACTATCATACACTTGTGGAAAAGAAAAACAGTGAAGCATCATCCCCAAAAAAACCGCATCACTGCTGTGAAGCATCAGTCCACTCACTAATCACTGATGTTCTTTACTGCGGCAGGTGCATAGCAGACCTCGCTCGGCCTGGACATGATGACCTCACAACACTGGAGCCGTCCGCCACATCACGGCTTTACACCTGCATGTAGTTGTTTTCTAGATGAATTTGTATAGTGTTTTAAAATTGAGTCATTGCAAATCAAAGAAATATTTGTAAATATAACGACTCAGTAATACAGTCGTCTCCTGTTAACTGGGACCAATGTTGCCCCAATAAAGCGGCACACATTTGCGTTTGTGAGATATGATTTGGACTTTAGGATTTTTTTATATAAAGTTTAGTCAACTGTTTATATAAAAATCAGTGCAACTTAATTCTAAATGTTAAAAATGTTGCGTTATGGTTTTTGTCCCATTCATTCCAAATAAAAGATTCCATGCCTGGTTGTAAATCTGTGTATTAAAAAATGAAGTAGATTTGAGGAGGACGAAGACAGTTCAAATCAGTGCATTTATAAACCGTTTTGTGTTGATGTACAATTGGCTCAGGCGGAGTTTGAAACCATTTGAGTGAGATCTTGTGTCCAGAAAAGACGGACATCATGTTTGGCGCCAAAAATATCCCATTTTTAAAAGAAAGCAGTGGAAGCACAGGAGTTTGACTATGTGACAAGCTGAAGGTTTATTTGTGCAGTTTGTTTCATTTCAAATACAGAAATGAGTCTCCAGAACATTTTAAAACATCAAAAAAACTAGTGTAACACTCCCTTCCAATCATTATGCAGTGGAGACCAAGCTGATCACATCATTTCCGATCGTTATTTAATCTGAAAAGTAAAGACACGTTCACATCTAATGCATTGTCTAACGCAACCTGTAATGTAACAATGTCACATAAATGCATCGCTACATTGATATACAAAAATTCCAAAGTGACTGAAATTCAAGCTCATGTTTTACACACACAATGACATCACACATGTGAACAGCTTCTATCGTGTCTTTAAGCCAACATATAGTTATACATTCAAAATGTGATTATAAATAACAAAACATTGAAACATCATTGTAGTGCATAGATCGGGTACGCAAAAGGCTTCAGTGTTGCTACATTTACGCAAAAAGGAATTCGATAAACATCTTTTTATCCCAAAGCCAAATCCTTTAAATACTAATTAACGCTGATGTTGCACAAACATGATACGCAGACAAAACTAGAATATACAGTAAAAGCCCATTATAACGAACGGCTTGTGTCCAGAATCAACCAATCAGTGTTGTCGGTTACATCACGTGACAGGCGTGCCACGTCCGCCGCTCAATGTAATGTCATTTATAAAAGAGATTTTCACAGTTGCAGACTGTCCCAAAACCCCTGTATGAAATCAACTGGAATTATTGGTCGTTCTTTGAGATTTGATAAGGTTATGGCTGAGAAATATACTGTGGCGATCCGCTGAATAGCTTGCTTCCGTGGGGGTTTTCCTTCACACAAGGTGTGAAGATCTGCTAATAAACTCTTTATTGTGAACTGTGAAACTTACCATTTGTGCTGTGTGTAGCCAGACTAATCGCCTTGAGCAGGGGCGCCGCTAGCCCTAAAAAGACAGCGGGCCCCCAGAATTGTCCTACCCCCCCCCCCCTATTGGCACCACTGGTACGAGTGTGGGTGAAATAAAGCAGTGCTTTAATAAAAGACAACCACCTCAACCAAGCTGTCTCTGTGTGTGATGTCAGTGGCTACTCGTAGTCATGCGGTGTATTGGGGGCACGCGTATCTAGAAGTTGTGGTATCACGAGTATCCCCAGTGTAAGGGGACATGGACTCGTGTCCGAGAGGTTGCAGGTTCGAATCCTCCTACAGCTGGTTCTGCAACTAAGTGTCCTTGGGCCCTGCTTGGGCTGCCCACTGCTCCGGGTTTGTGTGTGTTCACTTTACTGTGTGTATGTGCACTTCCACTTGGATGGGATAAATGCAGAGCACCTATTCATTATGATCCCTAATGGCCATGTTGCCATCACCTCACTTTCTTCTTAAGACATCAGCGCTCTTTGGAAACGGGACGTAACCCTGCCAAGTCGCCACAATACAAACGAGCATGTAATCTGACGGAGATGAAGGTGATTGTGCCGTTATAGTCCAGTTTGACATGGAGTTTTGTTTTTTTTTTAATACGTATGTTCGTTATAATGGGATTTTGCTGTAGTTACCGTACTGTAAGTCAGTTGTTGTTTTCTTTTGTGGTTATGGTAACGAGTTGCTTGGCTGCCTTGGCGATGTCATACGCACACTGAATGACCTGCTGCGTGAGCGATTGCGCGTCTGCGGCCGAGACCCCGCCCACCGGAAACGCCCTCCGGCACTCGCTCTGGAGGCGGCACGCACTGGACGTCAGCAGACGCAACGAACTCCTAACCGTCTCCGAGCGCGGCCTCTGTCGCGACACACAAATACAAACCATTCAGCCTTACATTTACTAAGAACAAACGATAAAATGTGTGAGTGGCAGATAGAGAGAGATAAACAAACATACGAGAGATTGAGTATGAAAGGACATTCTAGAAACAGAATCAGAGTACCTGAAAACCAGGCTTGAGAAAAAGTGCGGATACCTTAATGTAAAATTTACAAAATTTTGTAAAAATACAAAACAAAACTATAAGTCACCAATATTCAACGAAGTCTTCAGTAAATCTCGTAAAATGTTCAATTTTAGAAAATGTTTTACTCGTTTACATATTTGTACTGAATTTAGGTTAAAAAAGAACCTCTTCATTTATGAGGTTTTGTTTCCTAATAAAGAAATGAAATTTAACACCTCAATGTTTCAAAATGGCAGAACAAACAAAATAAAAAGAGAACAAAAAAACAGTCTCTGTCAAGTTCAAATGTGCAAAAAAAGTGCAATCACTTATTCACGTGATTGAGCTGATAAACATTATCCAGTACCTTCAGCATCCTGCAGATGGTGATATCACCTGGACCACCCAAGAAATTAACCGCGGTTGAAAAAGACCTCGACTTGTTGCGCATAATTACAATGTAACAAGTATGTGTCTATTCAAATGAAGCGGAGTAAAGAGTACAGACACTCACTCACAAATGTAGTCAAGTAGAGAGTAAAAGTTACTTACATTTTTGAAACTCAGCACAAAGTTGCAAAAATACTTAAGTAACAAAGTACATTTATTTAAGTACTTTCCACCACGGAATAGAGTAAGAAAGAAAATTGAAGAAAATGTTGGAGAAAGAGTGACAATAAAAAGAAAAACAGAATGAGAGAGAAAAAAAAACTGAAAGAAATTTGAAACGGCATGGGAGACAGCACAAAGAGAAAGATGAAAGAAAAAAAAGAGCGAAAAACAGAGTGAAGGAGAGAGGGAGAGGGAGAGTGGAAAACAGAAAGAGAGAGAAGATACTAACAATGAAAAATGGTGAGCATTTTATAGAATTCGTACCTTGGGAAACAAGGCGGCCATTTCATTCACAGCCACGTGAATTCTTTCTGCACAGGGTATAAAGCTACGAAAGAAGAAACAGATGTTACAATTTGAGCTCCGCTAGATGAGAGCCAAACCAAACACTGACACAGCAGCCAGTTTTAATATTATTATTATTATTATTATTATTATTATTATTATTATTATTATTATTATTATATAGTAAAATTAAATGTATCTGCGTCCGCAAAGCAGTACTCTTTTATGTATTAATGTGGCGCCCCTGTTTGTGTTTAATGAAGGAGTCATGCACAGAAAATGTGAGAGAAGTGGAAAACGGAGGTGTGGAAAGCAATTCACGTTTCTCAAAAAAGGAAGTGTGCAGCCGCACTAAACAAAGTCCGTGATGGGCGGGGGGAGGGGGGTGCGGGCGCTTAACACAACAAGATTTTTGTACAGTATTTACAGGATTAATTGTCACACCCCTGATAAACACATTTTTACTTTGTGTTTTTAAATTTAAATTGTGTGAAATTACCTACAAAAATTGCTACAGTATTGTTCATTTTGACAAAGATTTAGTATAAGTTATAGTCTTTTGACTAAAACTCAGTTTTGTTTTAGTCGCAATTTAGTCATCTTGATTTTTTTAGTTTTAGTATACTTTTAGTCGACTAAATACCACAGCATTTTAGTCGACTAAATGACAGTATACGACAGTATAAGATTTAGTCAACTAAAATATAAGTGCTATATATTCTAAATGTTTACTAAAGTTGCTATGTCTAAGAAATCTGAATACATAGTTAACTATGAACATATAAATATATACAAAGATCTTACTTATTTGGAAAAACATTTCTTTTTCTTGAACTTATTTTTATGAACTTTTTTAACGCATCTCCCATCTCCACAAGCTCGAATTATGATTGGACGTTGTCACGAAAGGCATTTTTGTTTAGTTTTTATTCGTTGATGAAAGGGTCAATAAATGTACAGTAGTTGTAGTTTTTGTCCCTGAGCGGGAGTTTTTATAGTCCTTGTTTCGTTTTTGTCAGGGAAAAAGTGTTGACGAAGACGTATTGAAAATATTTTGTCAACGAAATTAACACTGCTGTATAATAAAACAATTGTGGTGAATTTGTTTACACTTCTGTGACAGTGTTTGGGGATGTGATGAATCTGTCCATAGAGCAATCGGGTGCACGACTTAGTAAAAGTAGAAAATAGGGAAAACGAGCAAAAGATAAAGATATGCAACAGCATTCTCTTTATATTACCAGTACAAACATCATCATGACTATAAATAAAGGGTTCACATGGAGAAGAGATGGGGCGCCATTCAACGTAGAACCGCCACTGCACACACACACACACACACACACACACACACACACACACACAGCGGTACCCCAGTTTACAATGTTCCCGTATAGCTCAACACAAAATAGTTTAACAAAGATAGTCCACTTTTGTTTGCAATTAAGTAAATAAATCACAATGATTCACAATTAAGCTCATTCATAAAAGTTATTCTGTAGTCAGATTTGAAAACATTTGCCTTTTCAGAGCCAAACTGATTTATAAACCGAGGAACCGCTGCGTTTGTGCTTTTTATACAGAGAACAACAAACTTCACACGTTAAAGTGGTTAGAAGAGCCGTGTTGGTCACCCGGAGCTCCTGCAAACACACACCTAAATCACTTCTGAAACCAGTCCTTCCAAAACTAATTAAAACGCAAAAAAGTATGACAGTGTGATTGAAGTATGATTTTAAAAAGGCTCGTCGCTTCAAACGACTGTGATTGGACAAACCGCTTTAATGAACAATATTCAAATATTCAAAACGCATAATTAATAATTCAAACACTAATGCCAAACATACAGAAACGGGCATGACTCAACTGCAAATGCGAATTCAATATGTTTAAATCCACTATAGAATTTGAATTTGCATACACTTTAAAACTCGATGTCCGTTTTTGGCACGTTCGAGTAAATTCCCATCACATCACCACCCGAGTGAGAATACCGTTTGCAAACCTACAAATTCTGTTCGGGATGACATTCCATGCGTGTGTGTGTTAGTGTGTGAGTAGAGGAAAGAGAGAGAGAGAGAGAGAGGTAGAGTGACACTGTGCCTGTGAGGCAGGGACAGAGGCCAGAGTACCAGGATGCAGGGATGCTGGGGCTGACTGGGGGCGGAGCTCTAATGCCAAGGCTCTGCATGGGCGTTGGCTTGTCTGCCCAAGGCACCAGTGTGCCGAAGCAACCCAGACTGTGTCTGAGTCTGCGGATGCTCTCCCTCGGCTCACACGCTGCACTGGTGAGGAAAGACAAACCGGGACCACCAGGTCCAAACATGACAGAACCCCAGAGATAAACCAAAACAGGGTGAAAATATAGAGGCAGTTGAAAGACACAATACAGCAACTCCTGGGAATGAAGACCGAGGCAGTGAAGTTGAAGAGACGGTGAAGAACATCATCAGAAATCCGCTCACCTCTCGTGTTTGCCGTCCTGTGCTGCTCTCAGCAGTTCCTGGATGTTCTTGGTGATCTGCTCGGTTTTACAGATGACGTCTTCCGTGCTGGGCAGACTGGGATCAAGCTCAGTGTCGTGGCCGTCCAACTCTGGAATCGAGCAGCCGTCTCCCGTCCCGCCGATGCTGCGCAGGCGACATCTACGGCCAGAACTTTCAGAGCAGGTGTCAAATGAAGCAGCTGTTCACCATTTACAGTCAATTCCCACAGTAACAGACTTGTTTAAAACGGCTATAACCACAAAGAACAGAATCCGTGACTAAAAAGCTGAAGCTTGTAATATTGCATATTGAGGTGTAATATGTAAATTAATGTAAACTCAACACTAAATAAACACTCGTTTAAATAGTTTAGTATAATTTATGTTCAATTTGCAATGTATTGTCTTTGTTTTTTAACCTTCCAAGGTCGAGTCGCACTTTTTTAATATAACACACACAAAAAAACTCAATTTTGGTCTTACAAAGAAGTGTTATCCATCAACTGAAAGTTTGAAGTACATAGTTTTTTAGGTTACACCAGTGGTTCTCAAACTGTTTTGGTCGCACCCCCTTTTAAACCTATAGAAAAATCTCACGCCCTCCCAACACGGCACTCCCACACACAGAAAAACAATTCACCTCAGACTACCAAAAAAGTTCTCTACTACACATAAAAATGAATAAATCTTTTTTCAAAATTTGAACAACTTGCAGTAAATAAAAACAACTGCATCACTTGAAAGGTGTCTTGATGTGCCTTCCTAATTTTGTGGGTGTCATTCTGTCCGCTGCCAGTGTTTTAAGGCTCAGAACACACACTGGTCTTTCCTCCTCAGTGAAGGCGAGAGCAAGATTTGCTTTGTCATATTTTCTGTATTTAACTTTTGAATGGCCTGCCTGAGTCTGTCCGACTTCTCATGGCTTCTCTCTTAAATTTTAGGCTGCTTTGACACCTGTGATTCTGTTCATTTGGTCCGGACCAAGGGCAATAAATTATCCATTGTTGCATTTTTCTTGCATTTTGGTCAGTTCACACCACACTTATTGCTCTCGTCCAAACCGAACCAAAACGCATAAAAATGCATAAAAAGACCACCTCTTCAAGCGGTTTCAGTGCGCTAGTTTGGTCCGCTTTTGGTGCGGCTCCGAGTTCGATTGCCGCTTCACACCCGCCAAAACAAATAGTACCAAACAGCGGAACGAACCCTGGTGCGATTCAATCGAAAGTGGCAGATGTGAAAGCGCCCTTAAAACGGATCGGTTCGTGAATGATTCGTTCGAAATGAACTATTTTTATATGACTCGGGAGTCTGGATGAACGAGTCTCCTCAGTGAATGATTCGTTTGTGACGTGACAGCCAGCTCTGTAGTGAGAAAAACCATTCGCAATTTGTTCAAATGGACAGAGCATCGAATAACTCGAAATGAATCCTTCACTTTCTCGCCGCGTCAGTTAAAAAAACTGAACTTCCCATCACTAATCTAAAACTCTACCTCATTTGACTGTTTACTGGTTTCTTTTTTTTCTGCTGGTCCGCGCCCACCTGCAGTGCCTGTGTACCCCCCCCCCCCGGCCCCCCACTTTGAGAACCACTGGGTTACACTCTTAATAAAAACAGGACGTTGTTAAAATAATAATAATAAAAAAAACTAAGATGTTTTGCCTTTTGTCTACATAAAGCTTAGAATGTCTGTTTTAAAAAATCAGCGTAAGTAAATACAGTATTGTCTGTTTATCTAATCCGTATTAATCTAAAGCTTTGGCTTTTTGAACAGAGCAAGTTATTTGCAGTTGAAAAGGAACTGTGTCTGTTGCTGCTGAGAGGAAAAAAGTAGGTCAGTGTCACTTAAACACTTTGCGCCTAAGTCACAAAGACTGAACTCAATGACTGTGAGCTGCTGATCCTAATGAGACACACCTGGAGACAGCACGCGGCTCTCTTGGTTCTATTCATTGCACCGAAAGTAAAAGAAAAAATGCAACTGTGATTAATGCGTTAAAAATAATTGACGTAATTAAGCACTTAAAATTAATAACGTGCGTTAACTTTGACAGCACTACTTTTTATATATTTATCCAAAGCGACTTACAAAACGGGGAACAAGTGAAGCAATTTGTCTAAAAAAGAAGACAGTAGATTTGTATCCTTTTTTAGACAATTGGACTCTGATTGGTGGATTCAACTGTCAGTCACTAGTCTACAGATACTCTCTGTGTGACATTCTGGACTCAATAGTTTGGGTTCATTTACGTTTGTTATAATGGGATTTTGCTGTAGTTTCTGTATTACGACTCCACACAAAAGTCAAATGATGTAAAATAAGTGTCGTACTTGGAGTCGTCCAGGTCCGATTCGTTGACTGTGTTGTCATAGTCGCCATCACACAAACTGCTATTCTTGTCAAATTTGGAGGCCTAAAAAAATGATACGGCAGAAGCATGTGATTTCACTAAAATTAAACCTGGAAAGAAACAAAACGGATGATTTATCTAAAACAACACGTGAAGCAGAGACACAGGCAAGCAGGGACTCTTCACATACTTACAATCAGCCGTAGATACTCTCATATCAACATTCACACACAGACATTTATCAGAATTGTTACATTACAAAGCTATAACATGGTTTTGAAATCCACTCTGTTGTCGTTCATCACTGGTGTCAAAATAAGAATCTTTCTCAAGCACAGGACTCTAAAAATTAGATTTTTGCATTTAATAATTGCAGTTAAATAGCACAAAGCGTAAAAAAGGGGGGATTTATAAAGAAAACAAACTTTCCGGCGAAGCATTTGAAATATTGCACATAGCATAACAGCGATGCATCCTGAAAGCCGTATCCTGCAATAATGAACTTTCCGGAACCAGGAGAAAGTGTTTTATGAGAAGTTTGTTATATTCCGAGTTGCTCTTGCTCCATTAAAAAACAGAATCCAGTAAAAACTATTTTTGTTTAACAATGACACAGTCTGCTGTGACGTCACACTATATTAAATACATTAAAAACACTGTGTTAAAACACAACACTGTGTTAAAACACCAAAAGCACTGTCAAAAACACTACTGTATAATGTGTGTAAAAAACACCAAAAACACTGTATGTATGTTAAAGCACCAAAAATACTAAAACACTACGGTCTAATGCGTGTAAAAAACACCAAAACACTGTATGTGTGTTAAAGCATCAAAAGCAATGTCAAAAACACTAAAACGCTACTGTATGTTTGGAAAAAAAAAACCCACCAAAACACTGTATATCGTGTGTTAAAGCACCAAAGGCACTGTCAAAAACACTAAAACAATACTGTATAATATGTGTAAAACAAACACCAAAAACACTGTATGTGTGTTAAAACATCAAGCACTATCAAATGCGTGTAAAAAAAAACACCAAAAACACTGTATAATGTGTGTTAAAGCATCAAAGGCACTGTCAAAAACACTGTATAATGTGTGTTAAAACATCAAAAGCACCGTCAAAAACACTAAAACACTACTGTATCGTTTGTGTAAAACAAAACACCAAAAACACTATAATGTGTGTCAAAACAT
Source organism: Paedocypris micromegethes (assembly GCA_028031935.1). Classification (NCBI taxonomy): domain Eukaryota; kingdom Metazoa; phylum Chordata; class Actinopteri; order Cypriniformes; genus Paedocypris; species Paedocypris micromegethes. The sequence goes on from CM051502.1 coordinate 8,059,838, forward strand.
CAAAAGCACTGTCAAAAACACTAAACACTACTGTATAATGTGTGTAATAATACCAAAAACACTGTATTATGTGTGTTTAAAGCATCAAAAGCACTGTCAAAAACACTAAAACCCTACAGTATAATGTGTGTTAAAACACCAAAAACACTGTATAAAACATACGTGTGTGTAAAAAAACCATGTAACACTATGTGTCAAAAACACTAAAACACAACAGTATAATGTTGGGTAAAACACGTAAAGTTATGTGTTAAAAAAAAACATCAAACACACTATGTGTTAAAACACCAAACACACATTAGCATGTTAAAAACACAAAAACACTGTGTCAAAAACACTAAAAAAAAAAAAAAAAAAAACTCTGGTGTTGCGTCCGCCTTTCTTGAAATGTTTAAAAAAACACAACTCTGATCAGAAAACATTTGTATGTTATAGTTGATGTGATAAACTAGTTTAATTATATCTGATGTGATTATATCTGACACTGGTTAGACCAGATCTAGTGGCCATTATAGTCAAGGTTCCATTAGAAGAAAGTCCGTTATATCAGGATCAACATGTAGTTAATAAGCATTTTTATTGGAATCTTAAAAATTAAGATTCCAATAAATCGTAATTTTTATTTTTTATCTTAAAAATTTTATCGGAGCATTTTTAAGTCACAGCCAAGAACTCAAAGCCCGACAAACTCAGCATGACAAGACGAGGAGTGCGAGCGGTTTGAACAAGGAAGATGACGATGGCAGTGAGAGTAAAATACATATCATGTGAAAACAGCAGCCCTCCGACGTCTCATGCACGGAGGCGTGTGGAGCGCAGCAGCTGTAGGAGGAGGAGGAGGGGCGGATGGGGGCTGAAGAAGAGGAGGAGGTGAAGGGCTCGGGGAGACCCAGAGGAAGGCTGCACTGGAGCAGATGTTTAACCCTTCGTACAATCTCACTGCGGGAAGAGGACGGGGAAGAGGACGGGAGGAAGGGAAAGGATGATGTGGCCACAAACACACCCTAAAAAACCATGAAAATGTGGTTGACATGTCATGACGTCACTTGTGAAAAACACAAAAGATGAAGGATGGAGACGTGACAGAACAACGGATGACTGAGATCGGTGTAAAACACAATGAAAATACCCCGTCAGTTTTGGGCTTACGTACAAGTGTTATACATACATTGAAAGTTTGAAGTGTCTATTGTTTCCTTATGAATACTGAACATTTAAAAAAACATCAGAAATAATTCTACAACGAGTTTGCCTTCTCCTTGCTAAGAGGAGTCATGTGTGAAGATGAAGCTAGCTGAGGTGAACCACATTGGTTTTCTGTCGGTAAATTTGACCAAATAAGCAGAATTTATTTATTTGTTCGATTTGTACGCCATCTTAGCTTCAATGGCTTTATTAGCTTTAATGACTATATTAATGGAAACTTAATGGTCTTTGACAATTTCACACTTCAAAAAGCAAAACATCTCTATTACAGTCGATTAGTAGCAATGAATACACAACCTTTCAATAGGACTTCAACAAATTAGATAAACTCTTTCATGTTGAAGCAAAAGTGTCAATGACTGAGTGACAGCATTGTACCTTGATGGGGGGACATTTGCATAAGAGGGGGTGTCTTTCGTCTCTCCAGGTGTGAATTTCGTGAATATTCACGGCCATGCCTCCCACGCATACACCAGTATTGACACAAAAATGAACTTTACCAAATGTAAACTATTTTAATGTTTCTGTGAATGAGATATCATAAATATGTTCACATAATTGTGAAGTAAATGCTGAAAAGTCTATTATAAAAGTCTATTTTTCTAAAAACTTAAAGCACACGTTTTTTTTTTTGATGAATGTATGTTTCATGATGAACATACATCAATTTGCTCACATAATATTGTAGCACAGCTTGTGCTGAATGTGGCTCGGTTTGTGGATCATCTGAAAATCTTTTTTTTTCCCAAAATCGATATTAAAGTGTACTACAGAGGCGTGGGGCGCACCGTTACTTCACAGTTACGTGAATGCGCGTTTGTGTATTCCAAAGTCCAAAAAAAAGAGCTAAATAATTAAGAATCCAGGGGGTGTGTCCTACTTTCAGGAGAAGAGACATGGTGACTGGCTCATGAATAAGATGAATGAGCTGTAATTGAGGGATTTCTCAAAAAAACAAAACCTAATTTTCCTAAACACAGTGTTTGTTTGATTGATTTGATCAATATTAGAGCATTTTTGGCTAGTCAGTGAGTTTTTCCCTTCAGATTTACAGATTCCCTTTGAAAGAAAACGGTTGTCCACAGTTACATTTGTCCAGAAATTCAGTCTGTGATAACAAAACTGATGAACAAATGGAGGAAAAAAGGACTGTATGTGATAAACAATAAGCTTTTCATGTGACATTAACATGCACGTACTGTATATATCACCAGTAAGAAAGATGTAGTTATAGCAATGAAAGCCAAAGCATGAGAACACGTTTTTAATGTTTTCAAAAGACAAGAGCAAAAACAGAATTGAACATGGTAAAAAAAAGCAACTTGAAATGATGGCTCATTTTTAATGATAATGCGATGTTAGCAAATATTGAAGTCAGTTTTGGGATTTGTGTCCTCACTGACGGTTTTGAAATTACAACAATACGTTTAAAAACTTTTTCAAATTGTTTAACACTATATTCGTTTTTATAAGATCTCATCTGCTTTGTTCATTCCGCAGTTTTTTCGCAACACCATACGAAAACCTGCAACGACTGTAAAAACACTTGCAATCGAGATGTTTTTCACATAAATAATCAATTCAACAAAAATGAGTAAAACGTTATGAGAAACTGGCACAATTCTTCTAGTTCCAAACTGAAAGTCCCACCAACACTTAATTGTGATGATTTTTTTGGCTGTTCACTAAAATGAGCTCCCGATGAACACTGAAAATAAGACCTAGTGACCTCAATGAGAATAAGACACTCGACATCTTTTTGCAAAACAACATGTCTAGGCAAAAAACAGTCATTGAACAGAAAAAAAATACTAATATGAAAGACATCCTGGTGAAGCAGAGAAGGAGCAGCGAGAGGGTTTACTCACATGGGATGGAAAGGGTTGAAGGGAAGGAAAGGTCTCCTCGGGGTTCGAGGTCTCCCCCTTAATGAGAAAAGGCTTCAGGCCAGAGCCGGTTTCATACATAGAGATGGGGCGGCTCACGCGGGCGGAGAGATGGCGTTTGAGGGCGGAGCTAGAGGAGGGGCTGGAGGTGGGGTGGGAGTGGTCAGACTGAAAGGGTTGTTGGGCCGAGACCTGGCGTCTGAGAGAGATGTTCTCACTGTGCAGGGACTGTAGCTACGGAAAGCCAGAGAGACCAAGAGAAAAAGACAATCTAGAAAAGCTGAACAACAAGTGAAATCAATATATAAATCAGTTACAGTTTTATACTAAAATGTTTTAAATGCAAAATAGCATGCATCTAGTTATTAAGGTGACTTTGTTTCATAATGTGTGTGTATTTATATTTAATGGCTCTGGACTCAGTAATAGACTTAATAAAACGTTTAACCCTGGCAATGGCAAATATGTAATTTATATGTATATGGGCTTTATATGTAATTATTATATTATGTCTGATTAAAGCACCTTATTTGCTTAAAGCGCAAATCAAATGTTACTGAACTATTGTTCAGACAGTTAAGGGCACAATATTTTACTTTTGAACGCATTACTGAACGCTTCTGATATCAAAGTGATCACAGATTTTAATGTTTTTAATTCTCAGCACTACTGAATATCTACTTAAATAGGGCTGTCAAACGATTTATTTTCTTTAAACTAGTTAATCGTACTTCCTGGAACAAATTAATCGTGATTCATCGCGATTAAATGACTGAAGCTTGTATTATTGGATATTGAGGTGCAATATGTAAATTAATGTAAACTCAACACTAAATAAACACTTGTGTATTGTCTTTGTTTTTTTTTAACCCTCTGAGGTTTCAAGATAAAACACACAAAAAAGTCAATTTTAGGTCTTACACATAAGTGTTATCCATGAATTGAAAGTTTGAAGTACATATTTATTTAATATTTCTTAAAAAAATAGGATGTTCTGTTTTTTGTAAAAAAAAAAAAATAAAAAAAAAATAATAATAATAATGAAAAAACTAAAACGTAAAGCGTGTTTTGCCTTCTCTTTGTCAGCTGAAATAGAACTGTAACTTAATAAATACTTATCACTCCAACATTAAACATATGTCTACATAAAGCTTTGAATGTCTGTTTTTTAAAATAAGTGTAAGTAAATACAGTTTTGTCTGTTTATCTAATCTGCATGAATTACGTTAAGTTATTTGCAGTTGAAAAGAAACTGTGTGTGTCGCTCGCTGAGAGGAGAAAAGTAGGTCAGTGTCACTTAAACACTTTGCCCCTAAGTGACAACACCTGAACTTAATGACTGTGAGTTCAGACTGTGACTGCTGATCTTAATGAGCCGCACCTGGAGACAGTGCGAGGCTCTCTTGGTTCTATTAATTGCACGTTGCCAAACCGAAAGTAAAAAAAATGCAACCGTGAATAATGGCATTAAAAAAAATTTACGCGATTAAGCCCTTAAAATTAATCAAGTGTGTTAACACGTTTACTTTGACAGCACTACTACTTATACAATTATATTATGTATATAAACATTTAGCTTAATTTCATGCACGCCATTATCTGCGAAACCGATTGTTTGTCATAACTAACGTATAAGAAGCAAAACTGAAACAACGAGATGAACAACGAACAGCAGCATGCGATGCACAGAAAGCAGAAGTTGCAGAATAAGTGGAAAAAAAGCTGGATGAAGAAGAAGATGGGGGTTAACCAGGACTCATGGCAAATACAGAATGTGGCGTAGAATGCGTATAATAGTGTCCATCACTGGAAACGACCAGTGAAAACCACTTGTTCTGACACAAACATGTTTAAGACATTAGAGTGAAACTTCATTTCACAACATCCTCCATTCAAAGTGAGAAATGGAGCGAGAAAGATGGAACTGCAACTTCCTTAAACGCAAACGTAAAGGGGAAATGCTCTTTCAAGCAGAAGATAAATTAAACTCAATGTTACGATTTAAATAAGAAAAGTGGCCATTTAAAAAACATGTCAAAAGGAAACATGACTAACACTTTAAATAAATCGAAAACATATAATACTTTAGGCTGGGCACACACATATCTAATTCTATTTGTTTTGTCCAACTTTCACTTCATATTCATAATCAATTACTAAAACATGATAAACATGGGTAACTAAAATGTAGCCAAAAAAAATAAACAAAATAAATCTATTATTTCTTAATGATAAGAAATCATGATGTTATCCCTTTTAAATGTGAAAATGAAACGTTTGCAGGTGTTTTCATGCACTTTGATTGTTGATGAGACGAGGTGTTAGAGTCTTTGGGTGTTTTGGGCGTGCTTTTGAAAAGGTCCATCATCTGTTTTAAACCAATCGGCAAGAACAAGTTTGACCGTGATATAAATGGCTGAATAAAGCTAGTGGAAAAAGCCCAGAGGTGGTGAGTTTGGGTCCTGTGGACTGGAGGTCAAGGTCATGCCGGTTATTGGAGCTGTAGAAGACTTGTTGAGGTGGTCAAACGGTCTCAGTGGCATCAGTGATGGTGGTCCGGTACCTTTCTCTGCATCAGTCTCAGCTCTTCGCTCAGGTTGCTGTTTGCCTTCATCAGCTGCTGAATTTTGGCCTCTGAAGCAGAAAGTGCATTTTTCACCTCCAGAAACTCCTGCGCAGAAATCGGCCCGTCTGAGAGATCCGAGTCCACACTCTGAGAAGACAGGAAGTGTACAGTACAGTGAGCCACAGTTCTACTCTTTACATGAGAACCGAACACTCTCAAAACAACATCTTGAATCCCGGTCCGGTAGGTTCTGCAACTGTCCTTGGATGCCAGCGCTTAAGGCTGCCCACAGCTCCAGGTTTGTTTGTGTTCACTTCACTGTGTGCGTTTAACTTAAATGCAGAGCACAATTTCTACTCAAAAAATTCTAAATATTGACAAACTCACTAATTTTGGAAATGACAGAAATGTTTGTGAATAAAAAAATGAAGAGTTAGATTATGATTCGGGACTTTTGAGTTAATGGACAAACAAAAGTGGAAGTGTTAAAAGTGGGTGATGTTAAAGTGACGCTTCCGATCGCTAAAGTAAAGAATTGGCTGAATTCATGAATCTTATTATTGAGATGAAAAATACTCCTTATTATTATTATTATTATTATTATTATTATTATTATTAGATTATCCTGATCTTTTGTGCATTTTACCATTAAACTGGTTTAATTGGGGACACATTTACCAGGGTATTGTTAGTTGTTATAGAATTGACACTTTTTTAATGTAAAAAAAAAAAAACAACCAAAAAAAAAAAAAACAGGAAGTGCAACTTTAACAGCTTTGGTGTCAGACTGTTAATGTAACACAAAAAAAAGTGTTAAACTGTCAGCACTTTTAAAAAGAGTTCAAAAGAAATGGAGCTCCAAATTGTGAAATGAATAACGTTTTCCAACTTTAAGCTTATTATTATTATTAAGATCAGGTTTATTTATATAGTGCTTTTCTTAGTTCGAGACCAACACAAAGTCGCTATGCAAATTAGGGGGAAAAATAGTCTTTGTATTTATCTGTGTTCAAAAATTATGGAAAAGGTCAGTTAAAAAAAAAATAATGAAACATTTCATTTTTCTGTAAAATCTGCTCAATCATAAAACGGTTTTAATTGTTGAACATAATAATAATCAGCTTTATTTAGAAAGTGTTTGTTATTTATAATGTTATATTAACACATTTAATCATGAACACTTTGTAGTTGAACAAAACAGGTCAGATCATAATAGAAATTGATAAATGAAATTGATTAATACTGTACTACAAGGAAATGTCACATTTTGTGAGATTATTGCTAAACTGCTCGATCACCTTTGTTCGATGTGCTTTGCCCACACGCGAGTCTGTGTCCGTGTCATCGTCTGACGCCACGCTGTCATAGTCTGGCAGCTCCGTGTCCCGACCTTCACTCCCCAGACGACTGCTCCGGGTCTTAAACACGTCCGAGTTTTCTGTGCAGACAAACAACAGTAAGAGTTAAAAGTGAAATAGGGCGACACGGGACCAAATATCCAAATAGTGAAATGGAGCAGTGGGCAATCTTTAGCAAATGCGCCAGGGGTGCAATCTTTAGCAAAAACCTTTAGGACTGGTGAGTGCCCCCTGTTGGCGGCGCTTTGCATCGCTCAAAATATCCATGACGAGTGTGTTGAACTCATGAGCATTAAAGCGTGCCAGCTTCTGCCTTCCCTGAAGAAACAACAGATGAACAAAAAAACATTGAGTGGAAAGTTCTGAATTGTGAATGAAATTCAATAGTGAACAAATAATTGTTTAATATGGTAAAATAAAGACACTACATTTATACTAGTCTACATGTCTGAACACTTTCACTGACACACAGAATCAAAATATCATGACTATCATTTTAAGGTGGTACCCAGTGTTGGGTAAGTTACTTTGAAAAAAAAAAACCAATTACTAATTACTTTACAGTTTTGTAATTAAATTACTTTTCTAAATACTGTGTCTGAAAAAGAAAGTAATTACTGAATAAGTAACCTAACTAATTACAATTATATTATCTCACAAACTACTGTAATGTATTTATCTGCTTAAATACGACTGTTGCCAACTGTCACGAATCGTGCACCAGCCATAAAGAGATGAAGCGGAAAGGTTCAAGTTCAAGTTCAAGTTCAAGTTTATTTATATAGCGCTTTTCTTAGTTTGAGACGCAAAGACGCTGTGTGGAAAAAGTATTTAAAACGAAAAAAGTCAATTTTTTATCTGATCAAAAATTAGGGAAAAAATTAAAACTACACTTATGCACAAATAAGGTAATTGAATAATATACAATAATGATATTCAGCAAGTTTAATCATTTTAAATTGTAACACAAGTACATTGCAAGTAACTAAGTCCCTAAAAATGAACAGTAATCAATTACTTTTATTTTTCAGTGAAAAAGCTATTTAATCCTTTGTAACGCATTACTTTGCAACACTGGTGGTGCCCACACTTGCGAATGTCCTAGATAACAAAAATTCTGAGTAACGAAAGGTGTCGCCGTGAAAAAAAAAAAACAACAAAAACACTAGTTCGTTTCTGAGATCTTGCTTCCAAAATCTAAAATAAGCATGTCTTCTTCCAGAGAGGCAATGTTTCTTTTACATACTTATCACATAAGCTAAAAGCACGATGTTCGCTGAGTGTTACAATCTATATAGGAACATTCTGATGTCGACAGTTCCATGCTGACTGAGCAACAAAAATCTCAAGGATTTGGCTGATGTCATTTCATAATGGCTTATGTGATATTGTCCACTGTATCATTATATACTATACCTTTATAAACACCTGCCAAACGGCAAACTATACTGCTAGGTAACATGTTTTTATTTTTTGAGTTTTTTACCAATATTTGGTATTATCTTAATTTTTTTTGTTCTGCATTCGGAAGTCGGCTCAGCTAACAACATTTTTGCCGTCTCCGTACATCGGGGTCCCACTGTATTTTAGGGTTATGGTTGTTCACACGTATTCTGTATTTCTGTACTTAGCCAGTCTGACATATTGAAGTTCAATAAATACAGTCAACTGACAAGGGTGGCGTCAAGTCAAGGAACAATACTGTCACCTAGTGGACAATTAACAGAATTAAAAGACACTGTTTAACAAATTACTCTGGATTTCACAATTGCCACAAACTGCCGTAGTTTTTAACTAGCCTGTCTGGCCCGTGAATGTGAGGTGAGTGCTGCACTGGCCTGGTTGCGAGTAGACGAATACTCCGGGTTCACGGGAAGGAACGGCACCACCGTCGTCTCTGTCACTAAAGAGCTGTGGTTCTGAGTGGCTAGCCAAACTGAAATCACAGAACACACGGCACTTCATTACTCTTCGGGTGCTGCCAAATCTCTTTTCTAAAAAGCAGCTGAAAAAGCTCCCCGACATGTTCCGGCATGAAGAAAATAACGTGAAGAAAGAGGAGCTTCTCTGACAGCAGAAGTCTGTCTATACATGTAGGTGTTGCATATTTTCAGACAGATTCCATCTTCCTTTATCTTGAACAGTTACTTCTGCTTTTGTTGCAGATGAATTACTCCACTGTTCAGTCAATAAAGACCTACAGTTATTCAACGCTCTTAGAACGTTGTGACCTGCCACATTTCAAGCTTCAAACATAAAAACATAAGACTGTAATTTTTTTTGAAGAATCAAAAACAAGTGGGACACAATGCTGAAGTCAAATAAAATATATTGGATATTTCAAACTTAACAAATAAAAAACGGAAAACAAAAAAAACAAAAAAAAAAAAATCACAAAGGTTGAATCATTTTGAATTTTCAACTGTACCTTACTGTTGTACACATTTCAAAACACATGTAAAACAAACAAAAACATATACACACAATGAAACAGAGGACAGAAACTGGTAAATCGTGGGTGTCAAACTCATTTTCACTGAGCATAATCACATCAGCATAATGTCTGTCCTCAAAGGGCCAGATGTAACTTATAAATGTAACTAAATGAAATCAAATGTATTGTAAAATAAATGTTACTATTCTTTAGTGTTAAAGACTATTGCAGTTGCATAGAAAACTTATGGTTGCTTGTTGCTCTAACATAAATCTTTTTACATTTTGTCAGCTTATGAAAACACACATAACTCCATTAATGAAGGACCAAACCGTCCAAGTGAAGGAAGAAAAATAACATAAACTGTAGAAATACTGCCACGGCTACCGCAGTCATAGTAGGAAAAGTAGTTTTTGGTCAACAGACACTATTTATTTTTTGGGATTTAATTTTAGACACTCAAAACTTTTAAGCTCTCGCAAGCCACATAAAATGACATGGCGGACCATATCTGGGCCCCGTGCCTTGAGTTTGACATGTGTGATAAAGGTTTTCTCACCCGCATCTGTTTCTCTTCGATCCACTTCATCGTAAACGTCCATCGCCAGTTCCTCAAACAACCGATCACTGAGCTGATGAGGAGAAAAATCAGCTGTTAATAGCCAGAGCTACATCAAAATTTACCTTTAAGACATACATTAACAACAAAACATAATACAACGTTCTACAGTGAACAGAGATCACACATACAGACTGTAGTTTTCTTCTGGCCGCTTTGGCAAACTCGGACGTCTCCAGGTTACTACAGGACAAAAAAATAGAAAATTTACCATGACTCTCACTAAAACGAATCACGTCACAATCGTACAAAAGAGGTAGATATGCGTTCACGGCTAAAAACCTACATGGTTGTAGTTCATCAAAGGCACATGACACAATACAATCCAGAATATAACTAATTCTGATGAGTGTGCGAGTCTGAATGCTAATGAATTAACAAAAAACTTTGAGCATCAACGCTTATAAGCACATCAGCGCTGTTGTTTTTACCTGTCGGCCATCTGTGGAACAATGAAGTGCTGCCCACTCATGTGATCTAAAACACAGATAAACAGCGAGCATAAATGTCATGTAAAAAACACTGACAAACACAGAAATGTAAATGGAAACACTACGTACAAGCGTTGACTAAGCAGCTATATAATGAACAATTGGTCGCGCCATATCAGTTAATGACCATGCCAACAATTGTAAAGTCCAGAGTATTTTGTAAAACAGTGTCCTTTAATTATGTTAGTTATCCACAAGGTGGCAGTAAAGCATCTCGATAGAACCCCAATATTGTTCCTCACAGCTGTATGTATGATTGTTACTGTAACAACTCTGGAACCCTGTTTGAAATTAGATCTGGTTCTTCTGTGGAGTTTACACGGTCTGTTTGGGTTCAGACATCCACAATATGTTCTTTTTCTCATCTGTCCCTGGGCTAACAACCAGCAATGCACTAAGCATCTGAAGATGTCATTGGACGCCGACTCACCGGGTCTCCGCCCACACAGGTAGAAGGTGAGTCTGTCCGTCAGCTCGTACTGGATCTCCAGCAGTCGCTCGGCCAGGTCATGATGAGAGGCCAATCTGACCACACAACACCATAAAATAGGTAAAACCATAAAACAGATAAAAGAGTAGCACATTCCACACACAAATCTATTTATAAAACACCAAAGCATAAAACAATACATATAAAATGTCATTTAGTGACATAAACATTTGTCCCTCCACAGATAAAACACCGTCTTAATTTTTTAAGACATGGAATAATATTATTTGTCATTTAAAATTCTTACATGTGAATTATTTATTTTATTTGTGTATTTTTATAGCAGCAGTGTACCTGGCGTAATGGATGGGTGTTTTTCCGGTGGAGTCTGGAGCCCCGGGATCCGCACCGTAGACACAGAGAAGCTCGGCCTGACATACCTGACCGGCTTTAGCTGCTACGTGCAGTGGTGTGTTTCCCTTCTCCTACAGGAGCAGTGACACAAACCACAACCATCACCAGAGCAGATGCTTGTGTGTGTGTATAAACGAGTGCTGTCAAAGTTAACGCGTTAACACACGTGATTAATTTTAAGTGCTTAATCGCGTCAATTATTTTTAACGCCATTAATCACAGTTGCATTTTTTTAAACTTTCGGTTTGGCAACGTGCAATGAATAGAACCAAGAGAGCTGAGTGCTGTTCTCCAGGTGCGACTCATTAAGATCAGCAGTTCACAGTCATTGAGTTCAGGTGTTGTCCGTTGGGCACAAAGTGTTTAAGTGACATTGACCTACTTTTCCTCTCTCAGCGAGCGACACAGACACAGTTCCTTTTCAACTGCAAATAACTTGCGCTGTTAAAAAAGCCGAAGCTTTAGATTTATACGGATTAGATAAACAGACCACACTGTATTTACTTTAATACAGTTAACTTTAAAGTTACAGTTAATTTTCAGCTGACAAAGAGAAGGCAAAACACGCTTCACAATTTAGTTTTTTTTTATTTTTTTATTATTTTTACAAAAAAAACACAACATCCTGTTTTTATTAAGAGTGTAACCTAAAAAAAATATGTACTTCAAACTTTTAATTAGGCACGTCTCCATTCGATATTGATATCGGAAATCGGTCCGATATCAGCCAAAAAACCCAAATTGGATTGCGTTAAAAACCTCTGATATAAGCTCCGATAAATATGAGCGTTCCACTCAAAGCTCCGTTACGGCTCTTCTATTCAGCAGCGCCCAGAGCCGGCGCGCAAAGCCCATGTGATCACAATACTGCTCTTAAAGAAAAAGAGCTATGTCGGCCATGTGGCAGTATTTCTCATTAAAGTGCAAAAAAGACAGTGCAAAAAACAGTGCAAAAACGTCTGCCAAATGACTGTAAAGTAACACTTGTCGAGCACAAATGTCCCGCGGTGGAACAGAACCGGGGAAGTTTAATACATCCAACCTCATCGGGCATTTGAAACAGCATCACAAAACTCTGCACGAGGACTTTCGCAAGGCTACTAAGTTAAATACGATGAGCAAGCGTCTTCTTTCGCGGGGACATGTTCTCTTTTCACGTCCTGTTAATATTCACAGGGTTTATACATCCACGAAAATGTCCAAGTTCCACTCGTGTTTATTACCATTACGCGTGCAGGTAAATCGACCAGCAAAATACAGAACAACGTTTAAATGAAATGACTGAGATGCATTTATAGCGCAGATATAGCACAGCGCAGATCATGAGCTCCCCGCCACATTCACGGGGAGTGAATATATATTTATTTATATATATATTTTTTTACTTTCATAAAAATGCTAATTTTCTATCCACTGGTCTTATTTAAACAGAGTCTCAAATCTTTCTCAAATGTCAGATGACAAGCTCAACACCTATTTATACTATTAAGACCTGCAGAGAAATGTATCTTTTGCATTTGTTCTGAATGCATTTTAAACGCAAATGCACTTTTTTATGGAATAAAAATAATTTTTACAACATTTCAGCAGGCCAGTAGGCGTGTACATTATTGTTTATGTACACATGAGTAGGATAAAGTTAAGCATTTCAGTTTGAATTATATTTTATACTCTTGAGTGTTGCATTATGCTTAATAAATATTTGCATAATTTGCAACGCATTCCGTTTCATTTATTCTTTGAAACTTCATTATTAATGTATGCAATTGCAATGAAAGTTAGTACACCATCATAACAATAAATGCAAAGGTACAACTAATAAATGCCACAATTTCTTTCGGTGTTTCAGATTTCGGCCAGGCTTTGCCCTTTTGTTTTCGGTTTCGACCAAGAATTTTCATTCTAATTTTCACTATTATTTATGTATTTATTTTAAAAGTAAAGTCCAAGACTGATATTTGTTTAAGCTTAATAAGTTAAACATTATTTAACTTATTTTATTACAGGAGTTAATTTTGCACTATTGACACATGTTAAAGCGTTTATCGACCTCATGCCTGTCTGAATTTGTCTCAAGGCCGCACCAACTGTCCTCATTTTTTAATACATTTTTAATTATTTTTAATTTTTAATTAAACGTAAAAGGTTCAAATTTTGTTTTTTTTTCCATACTTACTGTTGCTTACTTTTGTTCTCCATTTGATCTAGCCTTTCATACATACCACACAACGAAATAGGAAAAAGTATTCATGTTTTGTATTAATTTTTGTATCGGATTTGTATTGGTATCGGTGGCTGCAATATCGGTATCGTATCGGAAGTAAAAATGTTGTATTGGGACACCCCTACTTTTAATTGACTTTTTTTGTGTGTTTTATCTTGAAAAAAGTGCGACTCAACTTCGGAGGGTTAAAAAACAAAGACAATACATTGCAAAATGAACAAAAAGTATACTAAATTATTTACCAGTATTTAACAAGTGTGTATTTAGTGTTTACATTCATTTACATATTACACCTCAATATCCAATATTACAAGCTTCAGTCATTTAATCGCGATTAATCTGGTCAAAGACGTGCGATTAACTAGTTAAAAAAAATTCTCGTTTGACAGCCCTAGTATAAACATAATTAATAAACAGAACAAATAGACAGAAAATATACAAATAAATACCGTATTTACGCGAATATAAGCACCACCCGCCTGATTTTTCAGGCAGAAAATAAATACAGTCGACTCCATGTAAGTGCAATTCTCGCTTAACTGCACGTCAGTCTTCGATCACGTTTTTATTCCTACTCAAAAGATAGGGAAGCTGCTCTGTTTAAGTGCAACATATGATAAGTGCAATCTTCGCTTAAGTGCAAGCACTTAACATGACATAACCAACACAGAGAACGTTTGTGGTCAAATCTTTTTGAATGTCACCCAAAGGTTTCATTTGGATGATTGAAATACAGTCTGTAGTTGTAGTACGTAGTTTAAATAGAAGCATCCACTCCTGATTAGTGCATGATCCGCATAAATGCAAGTTTGTGGTTGGTCCCCAGCCCGTGTCTGTAGTTTTTTTTCCCCTTACATTTGTGAATAAATTACCATATTTATAAGTCAATCCGCTTATAAGTCGACCCCCACACTTCAGCTGTGAGATTCTGTTTAGACCACTATATTCACACAAATACAAATAAAATCATCTAAATCACATACAAAATGGGGCTATTCTGGTATAATATGATTGACACCCAATCACAAAACAGTTGGTAACAGTGGTCCCGCCCACATTACAGGTCCTGAAAGAAACATTTAGCGAGTCGGACAAGGAGGATGACATGGAGGATGTGAGAAAGCAGAAGTTTACCAGAGATATGTAATGCACATTTGGAATAATTTGTTTATTATTTTTAAGCCTAACTTTTACCACTTTATGATACATAATTTAAGGTTTCAATGGGAGTTTCCCATTGTATTGGGGCACATAGTTTGCTAATAGCTAATTTTGTTAAACAAAAGAGGTCACGTTATATGATGTAGAGCTTAAAAAGTAGTATGAGTGAATTTACCGGATGGAAGAAATTGGCTTGAGCTCCGAGGGAGAGCAGCCGCAAAGAGGTCTCAAGATTCCCGGTTCTTACGCTGGAGTGAAGTTGCTAAAATGAGAGAAAATTGAAGTTGAAGCCTGACGGAATTTTGGATTCTGTTAGTTCTAATTAGTGGCCTGGTACCTTGCTCAGATCAGCAGCTGCTGAGCTATCGTCCTCTCGACAGGGTAACCGATGGACGAATGCCAACATTTGATATTTGGCCTTGATGAACTCGGTCTTATTGGGCCTTTTTAGGGGGAAGAAGCCAGAAGTGATGAGAAGTTAAAAAATGGGAAAACTATCAATCAGACCCTCACGAAGTGTGCAGAACGTGTTGGTGATGCGTGTGTGTGTGTGTGTGTGTGTGTGTGTGTGTGTGTAGTGCGTGCTTGCGTGTGTGTCCTGTTTGCAAAGTGTGTAAATGTAAATTATTTTATGAACTTTAGTATTTTTCTGTACATTGAGTCAATGCCACCTGTAAAACAATGACTCAAGAAGAATTTTCTGTAATTTACGCTAATTTATTTATGAATAATGACTTTTAAAAAGCCTCAACAATACCCACTGAAGTTTGTCCTGAGGACTTGCTTTACGTTTTCCACTCGAGACGGAAGACGGATCCAACAGCGCGTGCTCCCAGATGGCGTTAGCGCCGTTGCTGTATAATGTCTGAACCATCTGTGGATGAGATCGAGGACAATTTGAGATCAGGGTTTGTGCATATGGAAAAGAATATGGTGTTAAACGCCCCTCAACATTTTGAACGCCATCAATGCAAGTGTGAAATGAACGTAATTGATGCCTAAAGTCACTATTTTTTCTGTTATCACTTTATTCTGTTGTACATTAGTAGTTATTCGTTATTCTGTTTTTATCTTTACTCGCTGTTTGTTTCTATTATTATTATTATTATCATCTCTTTTTTTATTACTATTACAATCCTGCACAATTTCCTACTGTTTATCAGTTTCAGCAATTGAATTTCCCCACTGTGGGATCAATAAAGTTCATTTATTCATTCATTCATTCAATTATTTAAAACAAACCATCTCCAAAACAAACCATCATAATCACAAAACAGCTCTTCTCCATGTCTCTGCCTACTTGGCAGGTACTGAAAGCCGCACCCGTTCCTCAGGTCTCATTCATTTTGTAAAATAAGAATCGAGATTTTTTTATAATTAAGAGGCCTCAAAGCTACGTCATATGCTCCCTAGGTCGGATGCAGGAAGACTGATACCTGCGTTTATGATATCACGGTTAGACTACAGTAATGGTCTTCTGGGAGGTTCTCCTGCCCGACTAATAGACAAACTTCAGTTAGTTCAGAATTCGGCCGCTCGACTACTCACCAGAAAAAAAAGTATGACCATATTAGTCCAGTGTTAATAGTTTAGTGTCGCTACACTGGATACCTGTAAAATGTAGAATTATATTTTAAATTCTTTTAACCACTTATAAAGTATTAAACGGTTTAGCTCCTCTGTATCTCAGTGAGCTCATCACAAACCATGAGCCAACAAGACCATGAGAAATCTCTAAAACCTTCACGGAGGAAGATTGTTCGCTTATCTAGCACCAAAAGTATGGAACACTCTGCCTAGCACGATCCGCCAATCAGAATCGATGAGTCAGTTTAAATCTAGATTGAAAACACATCTCTTCAATAAAGCAAACAATATTAATAAAAGGCTACTTAACAAAGACTGCTGACCTGTAGCTGAGTCGGCGGCCAGGTTGTATGCGACAGGTGGCGCACTTGCGAGTTGTGGCGGCCCAGTCCGCGGTGAACGGCGCAGCACTCATCGCAGATTAGAACTCCTCTGTTGACGGACGCCCAGCGAGGATCTGAAGAAAAGTCAAACAGTGAAATAGCGTTTAGCATCTTGATAAAGGAACTGCATTTAACTCTCTATGTTTCTGTCCCCTTTAGCATATTTAAGATCTTCCATTTATGGCCACAACAGTTATGAAGCTTGAAGGCATCCACATCCTGTTGCATGCGCTGTTGATCACACCAGATGCTGTGCAGTGGATTTATTTATTTGTTTGATTGTTAATGCCATCTTGGGGTTAGTTGACCACGTCTGGTCTTTGACAATTTTAAGTTCAAGTTCAAGTTCTGAGCATTTGTAAGGTGCTTTTCACAGTTTTAACTGTCTCGAAGCGCACATCTGAATATATAAGAGGGTTGTTGAATTGTACACTTTAAAACATCAAAACATCGATAATTAACAATAAATACACATCTTTTCAATAGGACTTCAACAAGTTAGATAAACTCTTTCATGTTGATTTCTGTTAAAAATTGTAAAATCCTTTGCGGTAAAACGATCTTAAAAACATCTGTTAAAACGTATTCTGAATAAAACCATCGTCTAATATCATATAATTGACCACAGTCAATTAAAATATGCTTTACAGACGAGGTATTCCTGCACCTATCACAGAGTGGCTTTTCTTCATCCAATAATAAATACGAGTGAGTAGAATCTGGAGTGTCCGATTTTAATCTGGTAAATACAACTTGAACCTTTCTGTTATCAAAACCATAGTTGAATCTTTTGTTTACAATTGGGATCCCTTCAAAAAGCATGTTATTTCCGCATTCATTCCATTCACACTGCCATTTATTCTTTATATATATATATATATATATATATATATTTCTTTCTGACTTGATACCGGGATCTGGCACTCTGTAATTTCCATGTGATGAGCGTTCTGCTGCTCTGTCTGCCATTTCGTTAGCAGCGCATTATTGTTCCTTAATCGAGACATCTGTATTTACCACTACAATTTGTCGGACAACTATATCCTGACAAATACATGGAGCATGTGTAGAATACCCTCAGTCAAACGTCTTGAATTCAACTACAATTTTTTTTCCTTATTGTGCACATAAAATGCCAAATAGGCACATTAAAATGACAGTAAATGTAAACAGTAAAAAGCCGCCGTAATATCTTGTCAAAGAAAAATGAGCAAAACAAATGTCAACAATGTAAAAGAAAGGTGAATATAATTAGATTATTATTTTTATTTTTACCCATACAGTAATACACAATCAGAACTGACACGTGACTCGCGGCTGCTGCCTATCCCAGTAAGACGAAACCAAAATGTGTAAAAGTCGTGTCAATGACAACTTCTTTAATTTTAACTTTGGGTCAGGATGTGTTTCAGCCGCAGAGAAACGTTCCTGTTTTCCTTCCCACACATTTTTTCTCCAAAAGATTATGGCCTGATGAATTTTCACTTCCTACAGAAAGAGTGAAGTGAGTCAAAGCACAGAAAAGTAAAAATTCCCTCAAAGTTCATCTTTTATAAACTTGGGGCGCTGATATAAAGTAATGCAATATTTTAATCGAGCTGCAATCAATTGAGAATACTGGGATGTCTCTGCTAAAACATTCATGGTTTTTAATACCATGGTCAGATAATGATGGCAAGATTACTTTTACAGAAGAAAATGTGATGGGAATATTATTTACACAACTTCAATTTCAACTGAACTAATAACAAACGCAGATGATGAAATAACACTTTTATCTTCATACATTTTTATTTATTGATTAAGACAAAAAAATATTTCAATTTTTTTCCCCATCTCTGGTGTTTACAGAGCTTGACCGCTCATCTGAATTTAGTGGTCACTTCAGCGAATCGGACCCAAAGACAAAATCACGTCCCCTTAAGCAGCAGCTGCAAAAAGAATCAAGCATCAAGTGCCAAAATAAAACCCTGGCGGAGAAAGACTAAAAATATTCAGCGCGTCACAACAACTGCCCGGTGACCAGCTGCGGCCTGACCAGTGAAACCGTTAAACCGGTTGTCGTCCACTGGTTTATGACCTGAGCACATGGTTTGCTGTATGCCGTTCTTCTATTCCTGTGTCATTTAAGTGCCTTTTTAAAATCACAAACCAGCAGGAGACAGAGCATCTACAGTATAAAAGCCACACTATCCTGTCCTTAAATGTAAACATTTTAAGCACATTTACAACCACTGTAATTGTTTTTTCTTTTACACGTTTTATAAAACTATGATTAACAACAGCCCTTTTTATCTACTTGACACTAATAGATTATGAATATAATTTGAATTTAAATATATTATTTCCTTTGATTCTTTTTGCTACCATACAAACTGAACAACATCAATACTTTAATACATGTTCAATACAGTTCAACATCAGTATTAATGATCAAAACAGAAATGTGATTATGATTTTGCTAACAAAGTGTTTGATGATGATGAGGATGAGATTTCATTCTGGTAAGAGAATAATTTTGATGTTTCTGTGTCAAACAGTCATAAAGGTATGTATGTTATGGAATATACTTCCAAATTGAACATGTTCATGAACAATTTTTATGCTTTCTAATTCTACGAGACAATTATAATATGTATGTATATACCCATACAGTTCTATATGTTTAGATGTTGTTTAAAATAAGATAAGATAAGATACCATAAGATAAGATAAGAGAGACTTTATTAATCCCAATAGGGGACATTTTTGTGTTCTTACAGCAGCATAAACATAGAAAAAAAGACGTTTTTAACAAACAAATAAAGACAATTTAAATGACAAAAGTGAAGGCAAGAATGCAAATAGCAAAAGGAACAAACGTTTCCTGTTGTTTACACGTGTAAATCTGTGTTGGTGAATATTCCCCTTGTGATGTCATCAAGTTATAAAGTTTGAGCATCCAAATACGTCAGAGCAGCTACAACCAACCACTCATTCTGATTCAGAGCTACGCTGACCCATCTAAGCTGGTTATATAAGATTAGACTGGAGAGTAAATTATATGCTCCAGTAACCCACTGTCTGTCTGCAACTTTAATACTGTATGAGTATTGAGTAAGTACCGTTACACTCTACACACTAGAATGAACAAAACCATTCATTACAAATCTATTATAATTTAAGTGAACAAAACATTTTTTTTAATTAGCCCTCTTTTTCTCTGTGTGAGTGTGTGTGTGTGTGTGTGTGTGTGTGTGTGTGTGTGTGTGTGTCGTTCTCGTTTTCTCGATATGTGTATATGTCTATACAATTGTACATCTATTATTAATATTATTTCCATAAATATACATTTAATTTATAATGTATTTATATAAGTGGCTGGTTAAACATCATGTAATATCATAAAAATTGGCAAATGTATATTATACATATATATATAGTAGTACACGTATATTAAAATATTGAAATAAAAAACATATAAAATATTATTATAAATGCAAGAAAGACAACACACTGACCCGAAGCGCTGCAGTCCGCACAAACTTCGCAATTTCGCAGCCGTTTCGACATCCTTTCCTCGGGTAACGTTGATAAAACCATAAACCAGCGAGCCAGAAACGTCCGATTATGAATCTAAAGCTTTAACATAATGACAGCGGCCGTTTAAATGTGTCCTAGCGCCGGAAGAGCGGAGGGAATCCTGAGGACTACCTCGTCTCTCTCTCAAGTCAAACGAGTGATGCGGAAAAGCTTTAGTCCCGATGAAGTAAAAACTCGAGTCCGGAAACAGTTGCCCGTAAGCATCATAAGCCTGTCTGTTCTGCCATCTGCCTTCTTGCCTTCCTCATCCTCACCACAAGGTGACGAAGACGCTGCTCCACAGCGCCGCCACGGGCACAGCGAGAGGCCGGCCGCGGAACTGACTATGACCTCATGCACTAGTCAACAATCACTTCCGGTTGTCACTTGTCATCTCGTTTTATAGTTTACAATTACATTTTGTATAAATTCAATAGATATTGTACACTGTATATGTAAAACAAAACATGGATTTTTATTGCAATAAATATTTTAAAATATAAATATATTAAAATAATTTTAACTACATTCATTCATTGATTAATGTAATGATTAATGTAATTGTTTATTTCTTGATGAGTTGCCCTGAAACCTTTAAACTTCTTATAAATACAAAAGCACATCTTCTTTGCGTGTCTGGCGTTTGATGTTATGTTTATTGTATTTCAAAGACTGTTCAATCATTACAAGAAGCCACTTAATTCTGTCATTGCATCTTTGTCACTTTATTAGAGAATTATTAAAACTACTAGTGATTTATTATATCTGACGTAATTGTTACGCTTTTGAGAGTTTCCCTACGGGTCAGCGTCTCCACGGAGACGTAATGCGCTACGAGACAAGGGGACCTGCCGGATCGTCCACAGCTGTGCTACGCGGTTTTTTCTCTTTCCTAGGCCAGCATCTTTCTTTTTCTCCATTGTTGGCGATAACACGTAATTCCAGTATGCTGTTTTTGCGCTTATTTTCATTTCATAAAATCAGAAATGATTCCTAGGTAGTAAATATCAGGACATCCTCTACAAAAACGATCTACAAAATGTGGAACACGCATGCGCACGAGTACAAACAGCCTCACGCCTCAGTGGTTCCCTATGCTCTATAAATCAGGTAATACGACAGACTGGTCCATTTCGATCTGTGTGCGTGGGATTTTAGATTATTATGAACCCGCATTATTTAGTTCTTTAAGATTGTTATACACACAGAGAACGAATTACTAGTTTTTAAACCAAGTCGGTTAAAACAACAGGTATTTAATCTGCTGACAATAAACAGTGTTTTGTCTCATTCCACCCCTATTCTCCCATAATGCGCTCGCCCTTGCGTCCGAATTGACCATGTTTGTGAACTTATACGCCTTTTAATTTTTTTTTACCTTTTTGACGGCTGTAGGTTCGTGTGTTTTTGTAAAGCAACATGTTGGTTAATAACTCTTACATTTAGACACACGTGGTTTTACATGGCTAACCTCATGGCCGTGGACGATCTATAAAATGTCAAGACGACACCCCCACAGAATAGTCGCATCCCGACGCTCACTTCCTTGTTGTTTCAAAAGTTTTATTTTGTAGGAAAGTTGCTTCCGTTTTCTGTTTCATTCTGCCCCCCCCCCAATATCCCGCCTGTTTTCAACGTGGGGAACGGAACGATGTGCGTTTAGTCCCGCATGAGGAGCTCGCATGGTGGGTGATATCCGCTAGCGGGAGAGGCTGAGATTCACCGCGACAGAATGCTGTCCGCAACCGCTGCCAGCACCGAGGATTTCCACCTCAGGTTTCCTCTTCACGTCCTGGTGTGGGAGAACGACTACAGGCGGCTGGAGAACGAGGTTCTCGCGGTATGTGTCAGGTGAACTAGGCAAGGCAGATGGGCGAAAGCGAACATCCAACTGAAACACACACACACACACACACACACACACACACACACACACACACACACAATATATGTATGTGTACTGTGTGTGTGTGTGTGTGTGTGTGTGTGTGTGTGTGTGTGTGTGTGTGTGTGTGTGTGCTGGAATGATGAGTGTGTATCGGATCAAGCAAAAATTTCAGAGATCAGATCAGGAATCCAAAAAATGCCAGTGCAATTCAATTAAACAAATCGGATACAATTAAGGCTGTGCAACATTATATTACCAGTTCTACTAATCAGAAATGAATCAACAGTGACATGTCTTATTTTCAGAATAATATTGAAGATGTGGACCCCCGGGGCCGGACCCCTCTCCATCTGGCTGTCTCCCTGGGACACATGGAGTCGGTGAGAGTGCTGCTCCGACACGGTGCCGACGTTTCCAAAGAAAACGGCAAGAACTGGACAGGTGAGAGTGGGATTCTGCAGCCTGTCTTCTGGAGCTCTGATTTGGCAACACATTCAACGGACAGACAGAGTCATACGATACTGGTTTATGATGTGCTGGTAAAACGTAGTGTGTGTGTGTGTGTGTGTGTGTGTGTGTGTGTTCAGTGCTGCAGGAGGCCGTCAGCACAGGAGATCCGGAGATGGTGCAGCTGGTTCTCCAGCGGAGAGATTTCTTCAAGGCCTCGGCCGCTCTGGGAGGCGTTCCGGAGCTGCTGTGTAAGATCCGAGAGGTCGGTGTACAATCGCTCACACACCACTAAACCGACACTTAAATGTTTTCACAGGATTGTGTCCGAATTTGTCCTGCGTTACCTTTTGCATCATTAGTAAACCACCTTCTTTTATTATGTTTAGATCCCCACTTATGTTGAGATTTTTAGCCTCCTTTAAACGCCATTTATCATATAAAAAATATGATTCAGTTGACACATTTGTAACACCACGCTACATGTTTATGTTACAAAGATACTGTTTGGGTCAAAATGACCTGTGTTAAAAGTAAAAAAAAAAAAAAAAATACTTAAAAATATTTTTTCACTTTGATACTTAAAGTTCAATTTCTGTTCGTTTGTAAGGCACTTTTCACAGTTATAACCCTCAAAGTGCATGTAAAAATTAAAATATTAAAAAAACAAAAGATTGTTGCATTTTATTCATTTGTTCGTTGGTGTTAAGATAGTGGCTATGACTATGATCAGTGATACTTTTCCTGCTCATCCTAGTGTAATCTGCATATAAACAAAAATGGTTCAGTTGACATATTTATCACACCCGCTACATGTATCTGTTACAATAATAATGTATTCACAATTCAGACAAAATGGAAGCCAATCAGAAAGATCAAATACTATTTTTTTTTCTTTGCAACAATGAGACATAATACACAGCTGTCTCAGACACACACACACACACACACACACACACACACTGTGTTGTGGATCTTTTTTGTTTCTTACACTTATATGCATAAATAATGACCCCGGGTCCAAGCATTATTGATGTTCTTCTGAAACGACCATAACAGGAGAGTTAAAAATAATAACTCTAACTAATAACGGATTATACGAAAAGTGCATTATTGTATATTCTCATAGATTCTGTAAGTGTCTGTTAGCTGCTTTTTTTTTACATGAATTCCAGGATGGTGTGAAACTTAGTCCTCATGTTCCTCTGTGTCCTCAGTCTCCAGACTTCTACATGGAGATGAAATGGGAGTTCACCAGCTGGAGTGAGTGTCTCGGCATTCCTCGGGATTCAGAACGATGCTGATCTGTCAGCTGATCTGCTGATTCTTGTCTCCTCGCTTCAGTTCCTCTTCTGTCCCGCGTCTGTCCCAGCGACGTCTGCAGGATCTGGAAGAGCGCCGCCTGCTTGAGGGTGGACACCACACTGCTAGGCTTCGAGAACATGACCTGGATCAGAGGAAGAAGAAGCTATATCTTCAAGGGAGATGGTCGGTCTCTTTCTGTCTCTCTGTCTCTCTCTTTCTCTCTCTCTCTCTGTCTCTGTGTTTCTCTCTCTCTCTGTTTCGTGTTTCACTCTGTCTGTCTCTGTGTCTCACTCACCCTCTGTCTCTGTGTCTCACTCACCCTCTGTCTCTGTGTCTCACTCACCCTCTGTCTCTGTGTCTCACTCACCCTCTGTCTCTGTGTCTCACTCTCCCTCTGTCTCTGTCTCACTCTCCCTCTGTCTCTGTCTCACTCTCTCTGTCTCTGTGTCTCACTCTCTCTCTGTCTCTGTCTCTGTGTCTCACTCTTCTCTCTCTCTCTCTCTCT
>CM051502.1:8084313-8117271 GCA_028031935.1 Paedocypris micromegethes
TCTCTCTCCCTCCTCTCTCCTCTCTTTATTACTCTCATAAACCGTTCCATACTTTGTCTTTTTCAGAATCTTTCTCTTTCTCTTTCTCTTTGTCTTTTCTCTCTTTCAGACTTTCTTTTAGGCACAGACTCCATTAGTTTTTCTCTGTCTTTTTATCAAAATATAGTATGCATTTTATTTATTAATTTTTTTTACATTTTTTCAAATGTTTTCATTCTTATTTCTTTCAGTTTTCTTTTCTCTCGTTCTTTCACTTTTTCCAAGTTTTTTCTTTGTTTCACTTTTGTTTTTTTGCTTTTTGTGTGACTGTGCTCTCTACTGTGTCCAAACATTTAGTCTCCTGCACACTTTCAATTTCACTATTAGTCTCTGTGATTTTTCTTTTTGTTATTCTCTTTGTAACTTTCTAATTTACCCATATGTCAGAGTCACAGCTCAAGGTGACATGTTCTTCCTTCCTGAAAGATTGTTATCTTTCTTGGAGGCTTCATCATAATAGTATAAGTCAGTCAGATGTTTCATCTTGGCCCAGGTGCAGGTCTCTGTCGAAGGAAGCTGTTCAGAAAATGGATCCATGAGCAAATGCAACGAGGCAGACTGTGCGTTAGAGGTTAACATGTGTTTATTCTGCCGTTCAATGCATTACTGAAGAACAGTCAGGAAATGCGGATCTTTTGTAGCATAAATGACGTCATATATCGCAGGACTATCGGCAGGATGCGAGATTTGTCAGAGGATGGCGGCACGAGGTATCATATTCAAAACATATATAGGCGTTGACATGGTGATACTAAGATGATACGTAACAGGTCTCCATTCGGCCTTCACGGGGTCTCAACATGAGGAGAATGAGAATAACATTATTAAACACTAATTATAAGTTATTGTAGCCTAAATATTATCTTTTGGTCAATCATAAATTAATATAAGTTCTGAGTTCAAGTTCTGAGTTATTTTTAAGGAGCTTTTCACAGTTTTAACTGTCTCAAAGCACACTATGTAAATCTGTAAAAGAATTTTCACTTTTTATTCATTCGATCATCTGGTTGTCAGTGTTAAGTAAATTGCTATGAATATAACAAGACCGTATTAATATATATAATATAAATAATCATACAAATGTCAGGATTTCTTAGTTAAAAGGTCTGTTCACCTTTGACACAGATTTAGCTTGGTGAGGCTTCAACTTGACCTTGTTCTTGATAAGACAGCGGAGGAAGACAGACGTGGCGTTTGCCGTATTTATAAATTTACGTAAGAATCAAATTATTCTGGATGGAAATCTTCAACGCACATACGCAATAGAAGAATAAGTCGAAACAACTCTTAGATATTGCCACGTATCTCTATTTCTTAAGGCGACGCGAATATCAAATTAATTCGACGGCCTTTAGCCTTGGTCTGATTATGCTGCGTTGGCACAGCCTGAAATAATAAGCTTTTTATATGAGATTAATATTAGAAGTAAGATTTAAGTTATTAAATATTCTTTCACTCCCAGACACCTGCACCGAGCTGATAGAGGTTAACCATGAGGAGGAAGTGGTGGACACAGAGCGCTTTGACCTCTCTCGAGAGATGGAGGACATCACACTGGACTCCATGCAGCCAGCTGAACAGGAAGTGGCCAAGAGGCTGACCACACCCATTGTCAATACCTATCTGGACACAAAAGACATTGAATTTGAAAGGTATTTTGTTCTTAAACTAATTATAATTTTTTATGCTATTTTTTTTGTCTCCTCAAAGTTTTTTTTTTTTTAATTCTTCTTAAATGTGAGCTTGTGAAACTATTTTCATTAATATATGACCATTGGTGCTAAGATAATGTAAACAATTATACAAATTAAATTGTATTTTAATGCCCTTCCTCATGATTATGCTTAGCAAGTGTGTAAAAAAAAAAAAACGTGTGTTCTCAGGTGTAAATCTGGCATCTGGGGTTGGCGCTCTGAGAGGACAGAAGCGGTAAATGGTTATGAGGCCAAGGTAAACACCTAGATCATAGTGTACATGGTGTATACTTTTCTAATTACTCGGAAATATAATTACATTTCTCAATTGCTAACATCTTGACACCCTCACAAAGATGGACTGCATAGAGTTTAAAAGAAACGTTTACATTTTAGCAAGACAGAAAAATACATTGCTATAACCCCGTTGCAAAAATCTATTACATAATCCTTATTGCACAAGGATAAACATAGCAAAACATGAATCATTGGTTACAACCAATGGAGAAAGGTTGTTGGCTTTTTTGCTAGTTATGAAGTGGATGATGATGATGATGCTTTTGGCAGGTTTTTTCCGTCAACAACGTGAACGTTGTGATTCGCACCCGGACTGAGCATCTCACAGATGAGGAGAAGACGAGGATAAAAAGTAATTAACCCAGTTTTCAAATGTACTCTAAAAATACCATCGAAATAGTGCTGGTGTGGAGCCGTGGCCAGAAACATCTCACACAAGCTGCCTTTTATTCCACTCACACAATTTCTTAAAAAGCCGATCTTCCCACATGAATGGCTATTATACATCTCAATATTAAAGGGACAGAAACCATTCTCAACGTTCATGTGCTCTGTCTGAACCTAAAAGACAAACCGAGATTATGTTCTGTGTCCGCAGGTGAAAGGAACGTACTGGAATCTTTGCTAGGGACCGTTGAACAACAAATTGGTCCTCAGGGGGTAAAAACCTAGACAAAATACAAACAGCACTACTGTTCAAAAGTTTGGGCTCACCTAGACTATTTTGTGTGTTTCGTGAAAATCACACTTTATTTTCTAAGAATAAGGATAGACTGAGTTTCATGAAAGTTCTCTATTTCTGGCCATTTTGAGCATTTGATTGACCCCACAAATGTGATGCTCCAGATTCTCTACCTGCTGAGGAATGTCAGTTTTATAGCTTTAACCAGCTAAACAGTTTCCAGCAGTGCTAACATGATCAAACAAAGCTTTTACAATCATCCATTATCCTTCTGACAGAATTAGCAAATTGGATTAGATTTTTCTGATAAATATTGCAATTGTGATGGGAATTTCAGTTTTTGCACTTGATACTTTTAAGTGTATAAAACTAAAATTATGAATTAAATTTGTTACTTTTACACAGAGGGTCAAATAAACGACATTCAACGTGTCACAGGTAATGAGAATGTTTGATGCTTTGTGATTAATAAATGCAGTACCTGAACCTAAATACCAAAGAATGCAAAATGCAATAAAAACATTTGGAAATAAATTAGAAGCAACAACAAAAATAACAGGAAATACAAAAATTTTAATTTTAATTTAACATTTAATTTAACTAATCTATCCAAACATTCTGGAAGTTAAAGACCACGATTAATCCCATTAAACAATTAATTATGTCAAACGTGTGTGTTTGAAAACGTGATGAATGTGACTGACATAATGCCTCAGATACTCAATGTTCTTCGGGTAATATTCGTGATAGTAGTTTGGTAATTATATATGTTTTAATAGTAAAGTGTATTTCACAGTCGTAAAAAGGGTAGTAAAGAAAGCCGAATATACTCGTGTTTTCTCTTACTACATGACTGTTAGTCAAATGTGAGGTTAAGAAAAAACAGGAAATTTTCAAATATGAAAAAATATACTGTATTATTGATATAAACTTAACATGCAAACATGAACCTGCAGGGAATTTACAAGAATATTAGAATGGAACAAAGAACAGGAAAAACAGAATAATACTATACATCACGTACATTAAACAATAATATAGTAACAAAAATGTCCAAGCACTATTAGTTTTCTTTTTACCTCTATAGTCCACTGACAGACAACTCTTTTTGATGCTCTCAGGCCTCAGCCGGCGTGTTCAATATGCGTGTAGAGCTGCGTACGAGAAAGCGCTGTATACAAGCTAATTTATAATATTATATTTCAAGTGAAATTAGTATTATCACTGGTATAAAAAAAAGATCGATCAATATTTTGACTTTTGGATCGATCAATTTCGATTCAACCCCAGTATCGATGTATCGAAGATCGATTTGCCCATCGCTATCTGGTGTCCCTGATGGTTTGAAAAGTTTGACTCCGGGCCGTTTATATTGTCGACCCCAGTAGTAGTGTTTCTAATTGGTCAGCAAGCCAGGAACGGTAGATTCCACAATTTTGATTGGCTAATAGGTGTGTCACTCAAATGTCAGAGGCAGGGGAAAAAGGTTTGGTAAAAGTTAAAACGGCGATATCGAGTAAATACAGGTTAATCGTGTAGCCCTACATTGTACCATTAAAACACTGGAGGGATTCTTGCTGGAAATGGGCCTCGTTAAGTTTACATTTACAGCTATAATAGTTCTTTGCCACATTAGCAATGTATATAGTGTATTTCTGATGAGTTTAAAGTTGTTTTCGTTGTCAAAAACTTTTCTTAAAAAAAAATGGACATTTCAAACAAAGTGACCCCAAACTTTCGAACATTAGTGTAAGTGTCTGTCAAGGCAAATGTTTAAAGTCCAAACTGAAAGCCAGACTATATGAACTCCCACATGATTGCAGGACATGACCTTGGAGTTGGCCACCGCCACAAATCCCACTGCGATCACTCCGGAGGAATACTTCAACCCTGACTTCGACCTGCAGGGCAGAGACATCGGTCGGCCCATCGAGCTCACCATCAGAACGCAGAAGTAAAGCGGCGGAGTGTGCCGGACACACGGCATGAGGTGACCGCTCTGATCTCCTCTCAGGTTTAAAGGGACTCTGTGGATGAGCGAGGAGCATCCTCTGTCTCTGGTGGAGCAGGTCACCCCCATCATCGACCTGATGGGCCGCACCAGCTCGCACTTTGCCCGGCTCAAGGACTTCATTAACCTCCGATTCCCACCTGGATTTCCTGTGAAGATCGGTGTGTGTAGAAAACAAATCTTGTGTGTGATGCCACGTTGACGCTATTGGTGCCTAAATCCGCAGAGATCCCGCTGTACCATGTTTTGAACGCTCGCATCACCTTCTGCAACGTCAACAAGTGCAGCACGGACGAGGTTGTGGACATCGGCCTGACCTCGTCAACACCCTCGCCCTCGGAAGAAAAGTGCCCGGACCTCCAGGCTTCAGGTTAGAAAATGTCCTCCTCTTGGTGTGATAAAAATGGTTTTATCATCTAGTGCTGAGTTTCACCTACTTTTTTTCCACTTTGAAACTTCCCCTGATTGGCTTTTTTGGTGTAATTATCATATAAACAATGTAACAATTCAGTTCCCATATTTGTAACACCGTCAAATTGACCCGTGTTTAAAGTAGAAAAATATATTATTTTTATTATTAAATATATTATTTTAAACTTATTTTTTTACTTTGAATCCAATATAAACCAACCAAAAATTGTTCAGTTGACATTTTTAACGCCCGCTACATGTTTTTGCTACAAAGATAATGTTCAGGTCAATTTGACCCTTCAGACAAAATGGAAGTTAAAAAGTTTCTTTGCAACAATGAGACATAATACACTGCTGTCTCACACACACACACACACAACTTTTTGGTTTCTGACACTTATATGCATAATAATAGCCCCCCGGGTCGAAGTGACCTGCGAACATTATTGTTCCTCTGAAATGAACATAATAGGAGGGCTAAATAGTTTTTAAGTTGAGTATTATTTTTTCTTCTGGTAAATATAAAAGATAGTGCAGTTTTATTTATTTTTGCACTTTATTTTTTTGAGATTCCTCACTCAGACACATTTTCATGTTCCAGTCTTGTATTTTTTTTCTCATTTAAAAAAGCAAAAAAAAAGCCCTAACATTGTTGCAGTTTTTCCCTGTGGTTTCGAAAACAATATTGAGAATCGATACGTTTCCAAGTATCATATCAAAGTTGCTTTTTCTAGTATTGTAACAATACAGCCCCAGATTAGTTGTCAACCAATCACAGAGAAGGACACGCATTTTCACAAACTCACCACTGGGCAATTTTAGAATTTCCCAGAGGAAACTCATACAAACACATTCTCTGTGAGGCATCATTATGTCACTGTGCCGCTCATTTGTTATTGTATAATTTGTAGTGCTGTCAAAGTTAACAGTTAACTAATGATTAACCATTAACACGTTCATACGGATTAACAGACAACACTGTATTTATTTGCACTTATTTTTAATAACAGACATTCTAAGCTTTGTGTAGACATATGTTTCATGTTAAAGTGATAAGTATTTATTAGGTTACAGTTCATTTTCAGCAAGAGAAGGCAAAACACGCTTCACGTTTTAGTTTTATTATTATTATTTTTACAAAAAACACATCCTGTTTTTATTAAGAGTGTAACCTTAAAAAAATATGTACTTCAAACTTTCAATTGATGGATAACAATTATATGCAAGACCAAAATTTTTTTGTGTGATTTATCTTGAAAAAAGTGCGACTGGACCTTGGAGGGTTAAAAAACAATGACAATACATTGCAAATTGAACAAAAATTATATTAAATTATTTTACAGTATTTAAACGAGTATTTATTTAGTGTTGAGTTTACAATGAATATACATATTACACCTCAATATCCAATATTACAAGGTCATTTAATCGCGATTAATCACGATTAATTTGGTCAGGGAAGTGCGATTAACTAGTTTAAAAATGAATCGCTTGACAGCCCGAATCATTTGTTAAAATGGTTCTTCATTTTTGTAAAATAAGACACTTATGATTAAACACTCTGTCGCTGCCCATTTCCGCAACAGGTGTTTTTATTATTTTCAACTAGTTTTTTCCCACTTGTGATAAAGGATCTGGGTTTTCTTCACTCTTCCAGAACCCGCTTCATTCCAGGTGTGTCCGTCTGTGTTTGAGCCGCCGGCCGGTTACCATCACCGCGGGGGCTACCATCACTCCAACGTGCGCCATCACAATCCAGCCAATCACGAAGAGGAACTGCTTCAGTTCGCCATCCACCAGAGCCTCCTAGAGTCTGGCCACCCGGGGTCCCAGGTCAGCAGCACATGACCTCAGCGCCAACACCGCGCCATCGCCGCTTTCTAATGCTTCTGCGCTTTCGCCACAGGACACGTGGAGTGATTCCGATGGAGTCGTCACACAAAGCTTGATGAACCAGATGAGTGATGGGTAGGTTCCACGCTCGAGATTCTCAGTCATGCAGTAAACGTTTATTTTGTCATTTAAATTTTTTTTATTTTTTATGTACATGATCGTGTAAACACCAGTGCGGTTTTCTTCACTGTGAGTTGGCCATATTTTTGGGCAAAAAAGAACTCTCTTCGTGCAGGAATGTCTTGTCTGTAACGCATATTTTAATTGAAGAAGAAAACCTTTATTTGTCAAATATCAATGAGAAATTTCCATTTTACCACACAAACATCAAGGAAAGATTACACAATGGGAAACAATAAATAAAGATAAAGAATACCGGTCAAAACATATTGCGTATGAATGTGATCAATTGGATAATATTCAACGACCGTTTTATTCGGGAAGTATTTTAGCAGACCTTTTGAAGAATGTTTCACCACAAAGGACTTAATAATTTTTAACAGAAATTAACATGAAAGATTTGACCTAATTTTTAGAATTTCTATTAAAATGTTGTGTCTATTGCTATTTATTGGCTGTTATAGAGATGTTTTGGCATTATATAGTTAATATAGTGGTGTTGAAAAAAATTAAATGAAACCTATCAAAATACTGTATATCCAATCAAATGACTGTTCGGATTTTGTTTCAGGTCTGGTTCAGAGGGCGTTCTAGTGGACCTGAGTGATGACACGCCCACAAGCACTGGTTCCGCCTACAGCCCGGACACTGACCTGCGATTGGCTTTGGAGCTCTCCAACAGAGCACAGGAGGAAGTGGAGCGCAGACAGAAAGAGGAAGAAGCTGAGCTGGAGAGGATTTTACAGCTCTCCTTAACGGAGAAGTGAGGAGGAAAAACAAAAGGAAAGATAAAGGGAGTTGGCCACAACCACTGAAGATTCATGATCTCATTTTGTTTCCATTTTCGTTTTAATACGTAGAGTTTTTATCAGTCTAAGTGTATTTTGTAACGTCGTGGCGTCCGTGATGCTTCAGTCTTCAACTTGACTTGTCCTAAAGTTTCCCAGATGCTGACGCGCCTTTTTTTTCCCCCAATAAAATAAGTTGCATTAATACTAGCTGAAGGTTTCTGGTTGTACTAAATCTCAGGGTTCAACTGATCCACATGTTAAAATCGTAAAAACTGCCTGCTGTTTCTCTGGATCTTCGCGAGCGTGATGGCAATAATTCACACCGCCGTGCCTCCTTTCACTCTGAGGCAAACCTGAAGACTTTTCTCGGCTCCACAAGGCCGGACCCACTGAGAGATTAAGGGAATGTATGGACTGATGTTTGTGCTTCGGGCTGTGGGAGAATTCGTGTCTCAGTGCTATTTATTTTGATTTTGCTTGTTCCTTTGATGTTTGATGTAACTGTTCTTTTCAGGATCATGACCCAAAATGTCACTTCTGAGTTTGAACTCAATCTCTCTTTGTGTATGGGGACTTGATCCTGCATTTATATCTGGGTTTTGTTATAGTTGGTTCTCTAAGGCTGCACATAAACCCCAAGCTCTGGTTTTACTATGATCACACGCAGCATTGCTCTTAGACACAGAATTTAATCTCGTCCTTTAAATCTTACGAGTCTTAAAAGTCAACTGATTGCCAAACATGCTGTTGAATAAGCTGAAGAATCCTGAAGGCGTCTGTAAAATGTAACTGATGATTGAGACAAAATTTGTTTTTACTTTAATAAAGCACTTTATTGGTTTAATGGTGGAGTTTTTGTGACACTTTTAATAATGGGATTTACTTTGCTGTAAAAACACTGAAGGATGGCTTTGGAAGAGATGTCGTTTCTCTGCACAGGCACTAGGTGGCAGTGTTTGCATCGTT
Organism: Paedocypris micromegethes; assembly: GCA_028031935.1. Classification (NCBI taxonomy): domain Eukaryota; kingdom Metazoa; phylum Chordata; class Actinopteri; order Cypriniformes; genus Paedocypris; species Paedocypris micromegethes. The sequence continues at coordinate 8,093,218 of CM051502.1, forward strand.
TTTATTATGAGTCTTACAGTTTTTTTCTGATTGCCTAGGCACATTTTTTGTACCTATTGGCTGTTTTTGCAAAACTACACACAAATAACAAAATGTTTCACCCAATTATCAAAACATTGTAGTTCTCTTGCAAAAGCGATCACAGCTAGATTAACTCTTCACACATTCGTAAAAATTGTGTTTTTGTGTCAATCAGTACACACAAGCCATCATCTACTAAGCACACAATGCAACGACTGCACACTGATGGTATAAATACAAAACACATCTGGCTTTTGCTTTCTGTCTTTGTCAATTTTAGGTCATAATTTTGTCATAGTGTCTTCTAAACATACAAGGATCCAAACTTCAAGTATCTGTGTTTATTCACAGTCATCAAAACCAAGAGAAAGTCTGAACACAACAAAGTAATTTCACAAAAAAAGGGAAAAAAAGACAATCATCCTACATCATGTCATCTTTCTGGGTCCGGCCAGAAAATTTTGTCCACATTGCATGTGATATCCTTCAATCTAAGTCACCGGGAAAAATATCTCCTTGAAAGCCGTATCCAGGCCTGTGAAAGGGCGACCTGTTGATGAGGATGATAGTCGTACACTTTCTAGCACCAGGGAGAGAAGAACTCCTGGATGGGATTGGACGAGTGGAGAGTACGGAGGGAGGTTGTGTGTGATGGAGGATGGGTGTCTGTACACCAGTTGTGGACCAAAGCAGCCCTATAGAAGCTTACATTGTCCCACATGATGACATGTCGGGTATGTTCTGCTCTCTGAACAGTGAGTATGTCATGTAAGGTGTCAGTGTTGTCTGGGACTATGGTTGCTTGATGTTGAACAACACCATTTTGGCATATAGCTGCACGCATTGTTATGTTACCACCACATTGTGCCAATAACGTTCCTGCCACGTCTTCTGGTTTTACTCAGGTTGTAATCGGCCTCGTCTACAAAAAGTAGCTAATTTTGAAATGTCCCAGTGATGTTTGCCACAGTGTAGCGGCTCAAATTGGGCTGAACGTGTTGGCCAGCTTTCCTGAGGGTCACCCCATGGTTGATGACATGGTCCACTATAGTAGTGCTGATGTCATCAGATATTCTATTTCTTACTCTTCTTACCCTTCCTCTTTCCCCTCCTCTGCCTCTTTTTGGTCCTCCTTGTCCTCTTCCTCTAACCCTCTCACTTCTTCAACTCCACGTCCTCTTGTTTCAACTTCTTCACCTCCGTGACTTCTCGCTCGGCCTCTTCTGATTCGTACTCCTCTCACTCTTACTGCTTCCTTCATTCTACTCCACACAGACAGCTTACCTGTGGCTTATGTGTAGTGCTTAGGCTGATTGCAAAGTGAACTAATAAACTAAAACAGTTTTAACATGTGAAAGTGTGCCAGAAAGTTGACCAAATAGTGTTAATGATAGTAATACATGTGTATAATTTTGCTAGGAGTGTGTTGGAAATTTGGTAACTGAGTGTAAGCAGTGAATTGTGTTTAAAGTTCAGCAAAGAGTGTTGTGCAGTGTCTTGTGCCTTCAGTTTTGAAAAGTGTGTGTCACAAAATTGCGAACTGAGTGCAAAGCAGTGTTTGTGCTTTTAGTTTTGCAAACTCTGTGAGTGGTTTTGCTATAAGCATTAATAGTTTTAGAAATTGTGCTACAAGAACCACAGTTTGGATTTAAGCAAACAGAAAAAACTGTAAATTGTGGATGATTAAAAAAAAATGTGATCACAATTTGATCGGAATCGCCATTGACCAGATGTTTACCGGCAGGTGTAAAGTACTTGAGTAAAATGACTTTGTTACTTTACTTAAGTATGTCTTTTGCTACTTAAAATAAAAGCAACTTTCACTGTCAACTCCACTACATTTGTGATTGAGTATCTGTACTCTTTACTGCACTACATTTGAATGGACACTTACGTTGTGATTGTTCGTGACAATCAATTGACGGCATTATTTGGGGATTTATTTGCGGCATTACATTTCTTTGGGGAACGAAGTGATAACACCATCGGCAGGAGTTGAAGGTACTGGAAGTTATTTATCAGCTAAATCTCGTGAACGTGAATTAGACCACCGATTTTCTGAATTATTGGAATTAGACAAATAATTGTATTACATCATATACTAATCTGAACTTTATTTTACTATTTTATTTTTTTATTTTATTTTTCTTAGCACTCTTTCGTCTACTTTGTTCTACCATTTTCAAATCATTGAGGTGTTAAATTTCGTTTCTGTATTAGAAAGCAAAACCTCATGAATAGTTTGCTTTCACATTCAAAGTGTATTTTTTGTTGCTGCCTAAATTCAGTACAAAGTAAAATACTCAAGTTCCTTTAAAGTGGGATACTTTGCTACTTTGACTCGAGTCTTTTTTGAAATTGGTGACTTGTTACTTGCAATGGAGTAATTGTTACAATAAATATCTGTACTCAAGTATGGCCATCTGGTACTTTTTACACATCTGTTTACCGGTGATCTAATTCAGACATCTGAAACATCTGTGTTTATCTGAATTGATGGCCGTTGAGGTCCAGTAGGGTGGTAGGTTTGAATCCCAATCATTGTGTGAAGCAATATGAGTGTGAAAGATGGAAGACAAAAAGAAAACATAAGATTCACTTCAGGAATGAATGGAGCAAATTTAATAAAATCTTTCAGATGAAGTGAAACGTGAGATTTCTCTGCTGGAGCTGAGAAATCCAGACGTCTGTTTGACAATTACATTTGTCTGCAGGTCTGTGGAAAGCAATTTAGCGTGACTCTGAGAACAGAAACTACGTTTTACTGCAAAAGCACAAGCTCGACAAAGTAAAAACAAGAGCTTAATAGACATTTTATGTAGAATAAGAATGACAGGAAAGCACTTAATTTAACAATTTTATCACAGATAAAACCAATAAAAATACAGACTTTATTTTTAAAAACATTTGCTAAGTTATATTAAACAAAATTAATGCAAACAAAACTGTAAAAGAAAAATTTAAACAAAATCGTAAGAGAGGCATAACATTTATACATGCAAAATTAAGATGTAAATTATAATTTATGAAGAATAAAGTGGGCGGTTTTGAGCTGAGGGATATTAAAAGTAAAATCAATTCATATTTGTGCTATTCCAACGTGGATTGGTTCGTGCTGACGTTGCGTACACTCCGTCCAATACTGAAAGCCTTTCTCATGAATATTAAACAGCAGCTTTCACCATAGTAGGATTTCTAAAGTCCACTCCAGCCTCCAGAAGGCCTGTCATCGACGGCGAACGGGTTTGTACACGCACACCGTCATCCCGATCATGACCAGCAGCAGTGCGGAAAGAACACTTCCAAAAACAACTAATGTGGGGTATAAAACAAACTTAGTTAACCGAGCGGATAGAGTCAATCGTCAAACACAAGTCAACAAAGTGTGACCAGATCCTACAGAACACGTCTAAATCTTACCCATATTTTGCCTCAGCAACACTTCATAAGGTCGTCCGTTTACATCAGACTCTCCCGGTTCAGCACATCCCGATGGGAAAACATGGAAGCTGGCGAAGAGTAAAAAGATGTGAGGTACCAACATGGTTGGTGGCGTCCGGCGACGGATGCGACCGCGATACCCCTCCGCTCCTCCCTTAGCCACCGGCATCAGGGTCCTAACGCCGACACATATGGCTGCGTTTAGTGGTTCTCAAAGTGGGGGAGCCCGCCAGGGGGTGCGCTCAGGCACTGCAGGAGGGGGGGGGGCGGACCATCAGGAGAAAAAAGAAAAAGAAAACAGAAAACAGCCAAAGCAGGTAGAGTTGGAGATTAGTGATGGGAAGTTCGATTCTTTTAACTGACGGGACGGGATGCGTGAAAGTGAATGATTAATTTCGAGTCATTCGATCATTTTTTCACTGAATGCGGCGCTGTCTATTTGAACAAATTGCGAATGATTCTTCTCGCTACTACAGTCACGTCACAAACGAATCGTTCACTGAGGAGACTCGTTCATCCCGACTCTCGAGTCATCTAAAAATTGTTAATTTCGAACGAATCATTCACGAACCGATCCGTTTGTAAGGCCGCTTTCACATATGACACTTTCGATTGAATCGCACCAGAGTTCGTTTCGCTGTTTGAAACGATTCGTTTGAGCAGGTGTGAAGCGGCAATCGAACTCGGAGCCGCAAAAGCGGATCAAACAAGTGTACCGAGACCGCTTAATGAGGTGGTTCCTCTCGCCCTGCTTCTAAATGAACTTTGTGGTAAGTAGTTGATGAACGAATCTTTCATGTGACTCGGAATTAACGGGTCTTCTCAGTGAACGATTCGTGAACGATAGTAGCGAGCAGCAGCACTCAGTACGTTCGTGATTCGTTCAAACGAATCACTCGGTCCCCGGTCATTTGATTCACTTGTGACGTGAGCGCCGAGCTGCGGGCATGCTCTGTAGCGAGCAGCAGCACTCAGTACGTTCGTGATTCGTTCAAAACAGACCACTCGTCTCGTTCACCGTTCATTTGATTCACTTGTGACGTGAGCGCGATAAAGCTGTTAGATGCAAAGGGCAGAAGTAATACAATAAGATGTAATACAAGTTTTGCTAGGGATTCACATGATTTTTTTTATAGATTTGTATGTATTATTTGTTGTACACTGAAGCAAACCATGTTGTCTTTTGTGTACGTATATTGTTTTAGATGAATGGCGCGACCACCTTTACAAGTTGAAAGACTTGTTGTCCTGCATTTCATATTGGTTTTACAAATTTGCATGGATTTACTTGTATTTAGTTTTAAACAGTATGGCTCTTTTGGACTTCATTTTTACCAATATGCCGTGTTTTTGGCTGTCTCAGCCATTATGATACGCAAATCTATATTTCCACAAGGCCCAATGAAACCTTGCAATTTACTAAAATAGTAGACTGTTTCAGTGATATTAGTGACTGGATGATGAAAAATTTCCTGATGCTTAACCGAATTATTGCTTATTGATTCTAACCTAAAAATAAAGGACCCTGAATATTATTTAAATACTTAACGGGCTTAAACTCTCAACCACATAAACAGTGAAAAACCTAGGTGTTATATTTGATAATAAACTTTCATTTGAAAATCATGTCAACAACGTCTGTAGAGCAGCATTTTTTCACCTAAGGAATATTGCAAAGCTATGTCATATGCTCCCTGGGTCGGATGCAGAAAGACTCATACATGCGTTTATGACCTCGAGGTTAGATTACTGTAATGGTCTTCTGGGAGGTTCTCCTGCCCAACTAATAGATAAACTTCAGTTAGTTCAGAACGCGGCCGCTCGATTACTGACCAGAACAAGAAAGTATAACCATATTAGTCTGGTTTTAATGTCGCTTCACTAGTTACCCGTAAAATGTAGAATTATATTTAAAATTCTCTTAACAACTTATAAAGCATTAAACGGTCTAGCTTCTCTATATCTCAGTGAGCTCATCACATGTTATGACCCAACGAGACCGCTTCGCTCTCAAAACTCAGGCCAGCTCGTAATACCAAAAATCTCTAAAACCTTCACAGGGGGATGATCGTTTGCTTATCTAGCATCAAAATATTGGAACACTCTGCCTAGCACGATCCGCAAATCAGACTCGGTTAGTCAGTTTAAATCTAGATTAAAAGCACATCTCTTCAATGAAGCATATTTAAAACAGTAATAGCAAAATATTCAGTGACTAATATTAACAAATAGGAAGGCTGCAATAGGTAGAACCCCGGAACCGAACCGCACCATAGCATCACTGCTATTTTTATTCTCTTAGAACACTTCAAAGTGCTGATAGCTTTTGTTCCTGCTTGTTTCACTCCCCTGCCGATGTCCTGAGTGATCCACATCCCTGCCGGAGGAGACGCTGCCACGTCCACGCCGGAGGAGGAGTCACCGCCGCGTTTTTAATAGCGTCTTTGCGTTGGTCTTGAACTAAGAAAAGCGCTATATAAGTAAACTTCAACTTGAACTTGAGGTCCCACTCCGTACTGATGGACCGCATTACAGAGCCGAGTTAGAGTCCTGTTTTTTGAGTTTCCCGCTGTGTCTTGTGTCTCCTCTTTGTATACATTAAATTTAATGTGAAGTGGAGAATGGAAAATGTCTTTGATTGGTCGGTGATTTATCTGAGATCTGTTCTAAGGTGATGGGATTGGTTCCTGCTTCTGAAATGAACGAAAACTCAGAAATGAATGAAGGGGGTTTTTGAACAAAAGTGGATTATGTTTGTCACCACCTAAAATTTGGGTTTGATTTCAGCAGCTTTGGATTAACATAACTTTTATATTCCTATTTACACGAGCACTTATGGCTATTATATGTACATACACATCGTAACCGGCTATTGAGCGTCCGAGGACAGTACCGCAGGCCGTGAAGGTCTGATGTGAAAGTCTTGGTGTTTTTGGTTCAGGTAATGAACAGAGAGGCACCGAGCCTGCAACCCTTTTGTTGAGTTCTTCTGTAGATGAATCTGAGGTCTTTGATCCTTTCTGTGTCCTCCGCTAGAAGTGGCCGAGCGTAGGAATAGCATTATCGTTTCTCTATTCTCTGACCCCAGAACTGAAACTGGCACAGGAAAGCTGTGATTGGTGGCGATTGAAGATGCAGTCTTTAATAAAACATCTCATTGAGATGTTTGACACAATGGCCTGTGTGTGCGCACGATGGACACTGAAGCTCCATGCAAATCGAGATGGTAATTAAAGTGCAGCAGCCCTACACCAGCATGAAGACCGTGGATCGTAATAAACATTCATTTACAACTTTTATTTTTCAGACACACATACAAGAAAAACAGCGACGCAAACAACGTGTGATTCTCCAGCTGTAATCAGACATTCATGGCATCTCAAGCTCTTCTGCTCTTTATTTACAGCGACTGTGGGAACAAAACACGTTTACTGAGCGTCTCTGAACGCTCGAACAGACGTGTGGAGCTGGTTCCTGTAGAGGAACTTCCTCTTTAGAGGCACGATATCAACACGGGATTACACAGTTTGACAAGCAGATACGATATTTAAGCAAAGTTTAAGGCAGAAAACACCATGAAGTTTAAACCTGGACGAGACGTTTACTTCTAGTGGGAAATAAAGATATGTTGTGTGTTTTCTGGTCTTGTGGCTGAGGTAATTATTGAATGACCCTTTTAAGAAAAATAAACAACTAAAAATATTAAAGTTCTGAAATGTTTAAGCATGAAGGTGGAACGATATTACTGTATAATAAACAGTAACTTACAATTTACAAAAATAACAGTAATTTACAGTGTTAAAGAAAAAAACAGAAATGAAATGGAAAAATACCAGTAACTTTGAATTTAGAACTACCAAAAACATTTAAATGTAAAAAAAAATAAATAAACACTTTCACTTGTCTATGGACTGAAAAAATCTTTCAAATTGTATTATTTTGTCTTTTTTAAATTTTTGCAGAATTCAGATGAAACCATAATGAAACAGACTTTGAGAATAGTGTAATTAAGCAGGAGCTCCGTGATGAGATCTGTGAGCCATACTGTAAAAATACAACCTGTAGTTTATCTTTTATTTTTTTAACTATTAACACATGAAAAAGTGAAGAAAAAGTTAAAGTTAACAAAAATATTAAAATCGACTATTTTTACTGCTGTAAAATGCACTGCATAATTTGTAACAACTGTTTACATTTTCCCTGTATTATTTGATAGTAGTAATGTTTTTTTGTGACATGTACATAACATTAATAAGTAGATGTGACTATATAAGATCAATTTTACGTCTGACTTCAACCACAGAACCAACCACAAAAGTTGAGCAACTCAACTAAGCTTTGCAACCTGTGGCCCTAATATTTTAGGTGAACTCAATTTGGAATGGCGTCCAGATCGCTGAGATCTCTCTGAGTTACGGCACAGGACTTAGACCCATAGTGTCAGGGTGGAGGTCCGGCAGTGTTCGCTCCGGTCTCAGACATACAGCAAGCCGCTGAAACCAGATCCAAGCAAAACATCAATGAGTGAGTTTTTTCTCAGATGTAAAGTCATCCGGTATGTTTTGTTGGTGGCTTGTTGGTGGTCTCGACTGAAGTCTTTGAGCTTTGTGAGCTCGCTCACCTGTTTAAGTGAGCCGGGGGTCCACACAAGCTTATACACCATGTATACGGGGATCCATATGAAGGATGAAGCTCCGATGATGTATCCCACTGTGATGCTCCAGCCTGGGAACTCGTACTCAAACAGTGTGAGGGGCTGAGGGTTCAGTAGGGAGCTGATGATTATGTACTGATGGAGTAAAAAATATTTGTTTGGATTAAAAATGGCTTCTTTACATTCCATCCATTCATAAGTATCAGGCAATTCACTATGACCAATGAGGAGTCTCCCTGAAAACTAGGGCTGTCAAAGTAAACGTCTATTTTTAATTGTTAATTTGCGTTAATTATTTTTAACACATTGACGCTTGCTGGTCAAATACGGATTAGATGTATTAGGTAAACAGACAATACTGTATGTTACTGTACTGTTACTTACACTCACATTTAAAAACAGACATTCTAAGCTTTATGTAGATATTTGTTTCATGTTAGAGTGATAAGTATTTATTTAGTATTTATTTATCTTGTCATAACCGCAGCCATTTACTTAACACCAACAATCCAGACGATCAAATTAATAAAAGCAACACTTCCCTTACATATTTACACGTGCGCTTTGAGACAGTTAAAACTGTGAAAAGCGCCTTACAAATACTTATATTATTATTATTATTATTATTATTATTATTTATAAAGTTACAGTTCGTTTTCAGCTGACAAAGAGAAGGCAAAACACGGTTCACGTTTTAGTTTTTATTATTATTATTATTATTATTATTATTATTATTATTATTATTATGTAACCTAAAAAAATAGGTACTTCAAACTTTCAATTGATGATTAACACTTAGAGTATATGGATAACCAAAATTGACTTTTTTGTGTAATGTATCTTGAAAAAGATAATGACCTTGTTATGTTAATAAACAAAGAAAATATGTTGTAACTTGAACAAAAATTATACTAAATTATATTACAGTATTTAAACGAGTGTTAATTTAGCTTTGAGTTTACATTAATTCACATAGGTAGAAACGTAGGTATATACTTTATAAATCCTTGAGGGACATTCTTGAATTCATATTACATCTACTACTACTTCTCTTTTGGCTTTTCCCTTATCAGGGGTCGCCACAGCGAATCATCTCTTTCCACCTCATTCTATCCTGAGTATCTTGCACCCTGACCCCAGCCAACCTCATGTCCTCTCTTACAACATCCATATATCTCCTCCTTGGTCGTCCTCTTGCCCTCCTCCCTGGCAGCTCCATCTCCAACATCCTTCTACCAATATATTCACTATCCCATCTCAGTCTGGTCTCTCTGACTTTGTTGCTAACACAAGTAACGTGAGCTGTTCCTCTGATGCTCGTTCCTTATTCTGTCCAACCTCGTCACTCCCAAGGAGACCCTCAACATCTTCACCTCTGCTGCCCCCTGTCTCTTTCTCACCGACACTGTCTCTAAGCCATAGAGCAGAGCTGGTCTCACCACTGTCTTGTACACCTTTCCTTTGAGTCTTGCTGACACTCTTCTGTCACACAACACTCCTGACACTTTCCTCCACCCGCTTCACCCTGCCTGCACACGCCTTTTCACCTCTTATTCACACTCCCCATCACACTGCACTGTTGATCCCAAGTACTAACTCCTACACCTTCTTCACCTCCACCCCCTGAAAACTTCAGTCCTTCACCCTGCTCCCTCTCGTTTAGACCCATGTATTCTGTCTTACTACGACTGACTTTCATGCCTCTTCTTTCAAGAGCAAACCACCTCTCTGGCTCTTCCTCCACCTGCTCTCTACTCTTGCTGCAAATCACAACGTCATCTGCAAAGATCATTGTCCAGGGAGACTTCTGTCTGACCTCATCTGTCAACCTGTCCATCAGCATAGCAAACAAAAAGGGACTCAAAGCTGATCCTTGGTCCCACCTACCCCCTGAACTCCCCTGACTGGCCTACAGCACATCTCACAATCGACATACTCCTCTCGTACATGTCCTGGACTACTCTGACATACTTCTCTGCCATTCTCGACAACCTCATACAGCTCCTCCCTCGGCACCCTGTCGTATGCCTTTTCTAAATCCACAAAGACACAATGCAGCTCCTTCTGACCCTCTCTGTACTTTTCCATCAACATTCTCAAAGCAAAAATGGCATCAGTGGTGCTCTTGCGGGGCATAAGACCATACAGTACTGCTGCTCACAAATCTCTACCTGCTTCCTAAGCCTGGCTTCTACTTCCCACAGGGGAGTTGTGGTACAGTGGTAGAGGACTTGGACTGGTGTCCAAAAGGTCGCCGGTTCGAATCCCCCCTACGACTAGTTCTACAACTAAGTGTCCTTGGGCAAGACACTGAACCCCCACATGCCCCCCGGGCGCCGCACTGTGTGGCTGCCCACTGCTCCGAGTTCGTGGCTGATCGGATGGGTTAAATGCAGAGAAAAAATTTCCCCACTGAGGGACTAATAAAGGTTCAATTATTATTATTATTATTATTGTGTGGCTCATCAGCTTTATTCCCCTGTACTTGCTGCAGTTCTGCGTGTCACCCTTGTTCTTGAAAATCGGCACCAGAACGCTTTTCCTCTACTCCTCAGGCACCTTCTCGCTCTCTAGAATCCTGTAAAAAAAAACTGGTTAAGAACTCTACCGCTGACTCTCCTAGACACTTCTAATAGCCTGTACAAGTCTTTCTCTTTAACCTTTGTGTCAAACCTGTCGTACAGCTCATCATATGCTTTTTGTTTGACCTTCGCCACCTCCCTCTTCACTCTGCGCTACACTTCCTTGTACTCCTGTCTACTTTCCTCAGTCCTTTATAGATCCCACTTCCTCTTTGCCAACCTCTTCCTCTGGATGCAGTCCTGTACTTCCTTATTCCACCACCAAGTGTCCTTATCTTCTATCCTACCAAATGAAACACCAGCACCTGCCTACCTGTTTCCCTGATAAACTCTGCTGTAGTTTCCCAGACAGCCAGTTCTTCCTGATCAACCAGAGCCTGTCTCAATCTCTGCCTGAAATCCTTGCCAGCTCCTTCATCCTTTAACTTCCACCACTTGGTCTTCTGTTCTGTCTTCCCTCTATTCTTCTTCCTCCTGACCACCAGCGACATCTTACACAACACCATGCAGTGCTGTCTTTCTACACTCTTTCCTACCACCACTTTGCAGTCACTAACCTATATCAAATGGCCTCATCCACATAGGATGTAGTCCACCTGTGTACTCCTACCTCCACTCTTGTAAGTCACTCTGTGTTCATCTCTTTTCTGTAAGTAAATGTTGACTACAGCCATTTCCGTCCTCTTCCGTCCTAGCAAAGTCTACCACCATCTGTCCTTCTAGATTCCTTTCCTTCACACCAAACCTGCCCATCACATCCTCATCACCTCTGTTCCCCTCACCAACATGACCATTGAAGTCTTCTCCAACAACCAGTCTCTGCCCTCTGGAAATACTCTATGAACTCATCAAACTCACTCCAGAATATTTCCTTCTCTTCTAACTCACAGCCCACTTGTGGAGCATACCTACTGACTACATTCACCATCACACCTTCAATTTCCAGCTTTAAGCTCATTCACCTCTAGCACATTGCTCCCCAGCTCCTTCTTCAGGATTGCTCTTACCCCGTTTCTCTTCCTTTCCACACCATGGTAGAACAGTTTGTATCCTCCTCCAATACTACATGCTTTGCTGCCCTTCCATCTTTTCTCTTGCACACACAGTACATGTACCTTCCTCCTGTCCATCATGTCTGCAAGCTCTCTGCCTTTCCCTGTCATTGTGCCAACTTTGAGAGTCCCTATTCTCAGGTCTATGCTCCTGCCCTTCCTCTACTCTCTCTGTTCATGCACCCTCCTGCCTCCTCCCCTTCTTCGACCAACAGTAGCCTAATTTCCACCGGCACCCTGTAGGTCAACAGTACCAGTGACGATCGTTGTTAACCCGGCCCTCAACCAATCCGGTATGAAGTTTCTTTGGTCGACTCGCATGGTTCGCGTTTGACTAGTTTTACGCCGGATGTCCTTCCTGACGCAACCCTCTTTATTTATCCGGGCTTGGGACCGGCACAGAAGTCACTGGCTTGCAACTCCTGTGGCTAGATTAATATCATATTACACCTCAATATCCAATTTTACAAGTTTCAGTAATTTAATTGTGATTCATCGTTTGTTAAATCACAAAACGCTAACGCGGCTTTCTTTACGCTTTTCACGACTGTGCAATAACGACACACTTTATTATTAAACCATAATACAATGGCCAAACTACTATCATGAATATTACACGAAGAACTAGTATCTGACGCGTGATGTCCGTCACATTCAGACGCAGCCTCATCACCTGAAGTGATTCTTTTGTCCAAGATTTAAAATGTCTAAACACATGTTTGAAATAATGTATTTGATGATCTTTAATAAAAATATCCAGACATTTTGGGAGTTAGTTAAAATTAAATTATAAATTGAAATATATATATTTGTATTTCCAGTTATTTAAAAACACCACTTATATTTACTTTATTATATTGCTTCTCTTTTTATATGTAACATCATTTGCACTTGGACTATAAACTTTCTTTTATTATTGATGTTTTTCAACTGATACTGATTCATTCTGAACAGAGCAAACCAGACACTGCAGGGGAACTATATGACAAAACCGCCAAAAACACTTACGAATTGCAAATTTTTTAAGATTGGTTGCAGAATAATTTGTGCAGCAGCAGTCAGTAGAGCTGGGGTTGGAAACACCAGATCATGGGTTCGATTTCAAAAGAAATTTTAACAAATTTTAACACATTTTTAATGACTTGAAAGTTGCTTTGGTTAGAAGCATCTAACTGACCGTATGAAGTAAAAAGAAAAAAAAGTGCGGGTATTGGCCCAAGACACATAAATGTTGGGCGCCACTGAGTTTCAGGAAAGAAGACAAAAAAAATCACAAGAGGAATTGAAGGAAAGCAAAAGAAAATATGAAAAGAAAAGGCAGAGAATTGCACTTTTTCTGTTTTTGTTTAGTTTTGCTGCACTTTGCACTAAACCTACATTAAATAAATGATTTTCATGTTGTTCAAGCAAACAGTTATTTATTTCTTTTGTGATTATTGGGATCAATACACAACGCGTCAACCTGGGCCAGTGATTTTGATGTTTGGGCCAGTGAACCTCAAAAGTTACTGGCCCAGAGGGCCAGTGGAAAATTTCGCTTATTGTCTACCCCTGACTAAGACACATTTTTTGAATGCTGCTCTCCATTTCTCAAAACTCTAAACACCCATTCCCTTTCATAGTCAGGTCACTTCGACGTCAGTCAGAGACCTGACTATGGGACATCGGATGCGTTAGCCATTCGCGTTCATTCTTACGAACCGGCCAATGAACGGTCAAGTTCAATGGCTGCATGAATTTGCATGCCACCTCTGACCCGTACCAGCTGGTATAAAAGGGCGCTGGCGTGCCACATGCAAATACCTTTCAGATGACTGAAGCCAGATCGTCGTTTCATCTCTGCAACCAACTTGATAAGGCTCTTCGTTGGAACTCTGCAGTAATCCAAGCTGGTTTTTGCTCCTCCGAAAAGACCCCGGAAGCAGTTGAAAACTTTTTGTTACATCGGCGAAGAGTTTTTATCTGAAAGAGCTCCATAGCGTTCGACACGTCCTTTTAAGGATGGAGTCACGCTTGTGCAAATCTTCTGATTGCGGCAAGTGGCTGTCGCCGTCGGATGAGCACGAGCGCTGCGTCCGCTGTTTGGGTGCAGCGCATGCAGATGCGGCGCTCGTGTCGAGTTCGTGCTCGGTGTGTGAACGCATGCCGATCGTGACACTGCGGAAGAGACGGGATTTCCTCCGGGAAACCTCGTCTGCAGCCACGGCGCCCTCCCGTGGCGGTGTCCCGACCCGCAGAATCCGGTAAGGCGCGCTCGTGGGGAGATAGGGTAGATGACGATCTCGGGTCCCCATCCCGTAGTATCCACGTTGCAGAATCCGGTCATTAGAACTCTCCGGCAAAGCACCAGACTCTGATGCTTTGCTGGATTCATCCGACGACGATCAGTCGCTTGAGTTTCCATCGAAGGATGACCCACTCTCGCCGTTGGAGGATATGGTAGTGGCGCCTGCAGAGATAACCCGATAACGTTCCGATAACCCGTTTGTGGAAGTGCTAGCCGCTTCCTGGAGGGACCGTCCAAGGCTTCCAGGCAAGTCAGCGAAGTTCCTGTACGCGCTAAACTTACAATGGCCAGACCGCATCCGCGCTCCACGCACTGTCGGTTATTGCCGTTTACCAGGCACAGTTGCTGGCTACGCTCTGCAGTTCGCCCGCCGGCCTCCGGTATTCCGGGGCGTCCTCACCACTCATGTGGGTCTGAGAGACGCTCTCGTATTAGGGGCAGAGGTTTCCTCGCTGCTAGCGAAGGGCGCCATCGAGGTGGTGCCCCCAGCCGAGACGAGGAGCGGGCTTTACCACCCGTACTTCGTGGTCCCCAAGAAGACCGGCGGTATGCGGCCCATTTTGGATCTGAGGTCTTTGAACGGCTACCTTCACAGGTTTTCGTTCAGGATGTTGACCAAGAGGAACATTCTGAGGGCAGTTCAACCCCAGGATTGGTTCGCAGTTATCGACCTTCAAGACGCGTGCTTTCATGTCTCGATCTTGCCCCGGCACAAGCCTTATCTGCGCTTTGCTTTCGAGGGCCGAGCATATCAGTACAAGGTCCTGCCATTCGGCCTCTCTCTGTCACCGCGAGTCTTTACGAAGATAGCGCAGGCTGCCCTCTCTCCCCTGAGAGTGTGCGGCTTCAGGATCCTGAACTGCCTAGACGACTGGCTCCTGCTAGCCAGATCGCGGAGTCAGTTGATTGTACAGAGAGACGCAGTGCTCAGGCACTTGAGCCGGCTGGGGTTACGCGTCAACAGAAAGAAGAGCAGGCTGACCACGTGTCAGCAGATCTCCTTTCTCGGGCTCGACCTAGAGTCCGTTCTTATGTCGCCAGTAACCGGAGTCAGCTGGAAGTGTTCACACCCGGGGTCCGGGTTCAGTGCAAACACTTCCAGAGGATCCAAGGCCGCATGGCGTATGCCTCCGCTGTGACTCCGCTAGGCAAGTTACACATGCGGCCCCTTCAGTTCTGGATCCGGGACGAGCTCCCAAAACGAGCCTGGCGGCTGGGGAGATACCGGGTATTAGTCACACCCGAGAGTCTCCACCTGCTCCACCCTTGGTCAGAGACGAGTTTCCTACGGACAGGTGTCCCATGAGGAACGGTCTCCCGTCGTGTTGTGGTATCCACGGATGCATCCAACACGGGGTGGTGAGCAGTGTGCAACGGCCGCAGAGTTTCTGGCCGTCGGTAGGGTTCTCGCCTCCAGTGGCACGTCAACATGCTCGAGCTATCGGCCGTGCACCTCGGGTTGAAACACTTGCTCGGGCAATGCCGAGTGTAGCATGTGCTGGTCAAGTCGGACAGCGTAGTTGCAGTAGCTATCGACCGTCAAGGCGGTTTGAGGTCGCACCACTTGAACAAGCTCGCACGTTGCCTCTGGCTGTGGTGTCTGTCGAGACTCAGGTCTCTGGTGGCAGTCCACATTCCAGGCATCCTCAACACAGCCGCGGATGCACTGTCGAGGCAGGGCCCCGCCCCTGGCGAATGGAGGCTGAACCCTCAAGTGGTGACAGAGGTGTGAGAGGAATTCGGTCTGGTACAGATAGATCTCTTTGCCTCAGACGAATCGACCCACTGTCCACTCTGGTTGGCGCTAACCGAGGCGCCACTCGATGTAAATGCGTTTGCCCACCCATGGCCTCACCACATGAGGAAGTACGCCTTCCCGCCAGTTACCCTGATTCCCCAGCTACTGGGTCGAGTCAGGAAGGAGGGTCATCAGGTTCTCTTGATCGCCCCTTATTGGCCCGACAAGACCTGGACGTCAGATCTCAAGGATCTCGTCACGTCCCCTCTGAGGCAGTTACCTTTGAGAGCGGACCTCCTCTCACAAGCACAGGGCTCGCTCTGGCACCCACGACCAGACCTCTGGAACCTCCATGCTGCCGCGGGACGGGTCACCTCGTTAGACGATCTGCCAGGTCGGTACAGGACACTATCGCTCAGGCACGTGCACCGTCTACAAACGATTGTACGACCTGAAGTGGCAGACCTTCGTCACCTGGTGCCGCCAGAAAAACGAAAATCCACTGAGTTGCCCCGTCGGTATGGTTCTCTCGTTTCTCCAGCAGAAACTTGAGGAAAGCGTGGCCCCTTCCACTCTGAGAGTCTATGTGGCCGCGATATCCGCAGCACATGAAGTCATCGAGGGAAAGACCAGACCTCCCCCGACCCCGGTGTGGGATTTGAGCTTGGTGTTGGCGACCCTCCGCTCTCCCCCCTTCGAGCCGCTAGAGACTACGAGTCTCAGGCTGCTCACACTGAAGGCCTCGCTCTTACTAGCATTGGCCTCAGTGAAACGGGTCGGGGACCTAGAGGCGTTCTCTGCAGATCCTCAGTGCCTGACCTTTGGCCCTGGAGACTCACACTTAGTGCTGAGACCCAGGCCCGGTTACGTGCCCAAAGTGCCCACTACGCCCTTCAGGGATCAGGTAGTGACGTTGCAGGCCCTCCCCGCTGGGGAGCAAGACCTGGCCGGTCACCCACTGTGCCCAGTCCGCGCTATACGCACTTACTTACGGCGCACAGGGAGCTTCAGAATCTCGCAACAGCTCTTTGTCTGCTATGGTGGTCGACAGAAAGGGAATGCCGTCACCAAGCAGAGACTCTCGCACTGGATCGTTGACGCGATTAAGTTCGCGTATCACGTCCGTAAGTTGCCTTGTCCGCTGAGCGATCGCAGTGGCAAGGAGGGTCTCTCTAGCAGACATATCCAGAGCTGCCGGCTGGGCTACACCCAACACCTTTATTCGGTTCTACGAACTGGATAAGGCGTCGGTATCCACGCAGGTGCTATCCGCAGTGGAGGGCAATACCGACACGGTGTAGGCCTGCAGGAGCAAACCCCAGTTTTGGGGCCCAGTCTCCCGCCTTAGTGTTTCCTCTACCCTCGAGCTAGGCTAGGAACACGCCCAGTCCGCTCTACACACTAGGGGTCGCGGCCGACGGAGGAGCCTGACGGGCAATCAGGCGAAATGAGGAGTTCCTTGGTGCCACAGAGTCCAGACTAGCGAGGAGTCCTAGTTCTGACTGCGTGTGTGTTTTCTTCCTCAGGTGATACTCACCGAGTTATTACGCCAGTGTTTCCCGAAGGGATGAGGTCGAGTAGTAGGGCTACGCTCTCCTCCCTCTCCCGAGCCTACTCTGTCCTCGACAGACAATGGGCTTCTTTCGAAGAGTGACATTGTGCGTCGACTCTACGCAACACGTCTCACTATGTGAGAAGTGTTCTCCGTCAACCCTGGCGAGGGTCCACCACGCACGGGTCGAGAGCCAACAAGTTCTTGGTTGCCCCGGTGGAGGTGAGTGCTATTACCCTTTGGGCTAGGCCCACCTCTAGATGCTGTGGAAGATCCACCAAAGGGCTCCTCGGCTAATGAGCCGGAGGGGTCTTTTCGGAGGATACTGCCCTGGATGTGGCCTGTTGTATTGTCCCATAGTCAGGTCTCTGACTGACGTCGAAGTGACCTGACTATGAAAGGGAACGTCTTGGTTACTTGCGTAACCTCTGTTCCCTGAATAAGTCAGGGAACGAGACGTCACTTTCCGCCGCCACATTCAGGGTATGCCGCTGGAAGACTGCGTTGGCCCGACCGGCTTCAATCAGGGAAAGGTATTTGCATGTGGCACGCCACCGCCCTTTTATACCAGCTGGTACGGGTCAGAGGTGGCATGCAAATTCATGCAGCCATTGAACTTGACCGTTCATTGGCCGGTTCGTAAGAATGAACGTAATGGCTAACGCATCCGATGTCCCATAGTCAGGTCTCTGACTGACGTCTCGTTCCCTGACTTATTCAGGGAACAGAGGTTACGCAAGTAACCAAGACGTTTTCAAGCTACAATAACAAAACATCAGAATCTTCTTGCAAAACCGAACTTTCCCCTCAAAACAGTTCAATCTGAGCCCAAAACTGAACTATGTGATCAAATCCTGTCTCAAGTCCATCAGAATGAAAAGGACTAGTGAGCAGTCAGCAAACACTACTGACCAAAGATAAAGTGCAGAAATAGAACTTAACTCAGGAAAGAACGCCTTAGTGAAGCTCAAGAGAGACATGAATTAATTTGATGTGAATTTGTTGCTTCTCCTTCACAACGTTACGTAAAACACACTTTACTCTAACAAATGTGAGAAACTAAACTGAAAAACATCTTGATTGTGTCACAACTTTATAAAGTCTCAGATCACCGTTAAAATGAGACCTTGTGCTTTTTTTTGTGCAAAAAAGTATTAGCTTTTACGCTATGGCGGTGAAGACATGGTGAGTGTAGTCAGACATTTCGATATGTTTGAAACATCTTTAGAGTGAAATTCTGATCCGATTATTTGATCTTCAGAAGGTTTATGTCATTACTGTCCGCCCAGCACTTCAAATCAAACTCCAGGGGAATAGAAAAAGCACAGAGCAATGGCTTTGGCGTATGAACAAAACAGTGACAAATGTCTCCTCTCCAGCATTTCCAACAATCACAACGTCTCAGGAGATGAGAAGCTGGATTAAAGAAATGAGGAAATCATAAAACGGAGGGATCATGGGGCAAATGTCACGTGAATGTGTGGGAACGTGATTTTATGCAGGCTGACATTTTCAGACTGGGAAATGTGGCGGTCTGGACAGCGAAGGGAATCAAATGAGAAAGATAATCAGAGTGGAGCGGTGGTGGTGGTGGACACTTATAGCGTTTAAGAAGGTGAGCGATGACTTTAACATTTAACGTGGAAACACTGCACACATGCCTGTTGACACTCAAACTTACGGCCAGAAACGCAGGGCTGATGGCCACCCAGCACACCTTCCAGAAAAGCCCGGGAGTGTAGCCTAACATCGACTGAATATCATTGCTGAATCGGTTGATTCCTAGAGAAACGAAAAGAATAGAGAAACTTGAGAAGAGAACTCGTGATTGAGTTTGAACAAAACGGATATCCTTATATTAGTGCTGTCAAAGTTAACACGTTAACGCATGTGATTAATTTCAAGTGCTTAATCGCGTCAATTATTTTTAACGCCATTTATCACAGTTGCATTTTTTTTAATAGAACCAAGAGAGCCACACGCTGTCTCCAGGTGCGGCTCATTAAGATCAGCAGCTCACAGTCTTTGAGTTCAGGTGTTGTCACTTAGGCGGAAAGTGTTTAAGTGACACTGACCTACTTTTTCCCTCTCAGCGACACAGACACAGTTCCTTTACAGCTGCAAATAACTTGCTCTGTTCAAAAAGCCGAAACTTTAGATTCATACAGATTAGATAAACAGACAACACTGTATTTACTTACATTTTTTTAAAAACAGTCATTCCAAGCTTTATGTGACATGTTTCATGTTTGAGTGATAAGTATTTATTAAGTTACAGTTCGTTTTCAACTGACAAAGAGAAGGCAAAACACGCTTCACGTTTTAGTTTTATTATTTATATAATTATTTTTATTTTTTTTACATTTTTTATAAAAAATACAACGTCCTGTTTCTAAAGAAAGATGTACCTCAAGCTTTAAATTGATGGATAACACTTATATGTAAGACCAACATTGACTTTTTGTGTGTTTTGTGTGAAAAAAGTGCGACTCGACCTCAGAGGGTTAAAAAACAAAGACAATACATTGCAAATTGAACAAAAATTATACTAAATAATTATACAGTATTTAAACGAGTGGCCCGATTAAGCGGAGTCGACTGTATATACCAGGGGTGGCCAACCAGTCAGAAACTAAGAGCCACTTTTTTCTGTGTTAGAGCCACAAAGAGCTGCAAAGAGCCACATCACACACACGGGCACACATAAACATCTGCCCATTCCTTAATCTTGTCTGCACGTACACACACACACACACACACACACACACAGACCTCTGCTCAGCCAGATTTAATGATAAAACCACACCAACATGATAATATTAGTTATTTTTCAACAGTTAACATTGTGTGCATATTGCACTCATGTCATGTGAAAGCTCCTGAAGAGCCGCATGAAACTAGTTAAAGAGCCGCATGAGGCTCAAGAGCCACGAGTTGGCCACCCCTGGTATACACATACGATATATAACTTAAATTTCATTTATCCAAATTCAATCTAGTCTTAACATTCTATAACAATGCTATAACAAGCTATAACATTGTAATAAAACAACAATGTTTTATGTGAATCTATGGAGTCTAATGGAGGTCTCCTTATCATCATCTATTGTACTGTCCTACTGTAAAAGAGCCCCTGACTTTGATAATAAATTAAAGACTTTTATGTATGTATTTAGCTGGCTAAAGATATAACCTGGTACGTGGTTGAAGGTTGTAACCTTCACAGTTTGGTAAATCAGTCTTAGTATTCTATCGTGAAAGGTGAAATGGTTTACATATTTATATTTTTTGTATTTTTCTAAACTAAACTTCTTTCGTGGTACACCAAAGTATTACAATCAAATCCTCTCTGGCTTTTACATATGCTTATACCTCCCTTTTCAACACACATCATAAAAGAATTGAACTTTATTTAATATAACTTTGTTATATTTTTCTTTAGCTTTGTCTGATTAGCTTAGACCAGGGGCGCCGTTAGGGGGGGGTGGCTTTAGGACAATTCTGGGGGCCCGCGGTCTTTTTGGGGCCCCCCCCAGCAACCAGGTACAGGGCCCATCACATAATATTTTCATGGGGCACAAAATTGCTAGCGGCGCCCCTGCCTCAGACACACACACACACACGCGCACCTGCACATACACTTACCATAAAACCAGGACACTGCAGTGGCTTCCAGAAAAACAACAGCTATAATTGAGGAGCCAACTCCGAATTCTTCCAGTAACTTGACCACATATGCTCCGCCCTATTAAACACAATGTAATTAAAATACGTAACTCCATGAACGTGGCTGCTACGGGACCATCAACGGCATCTGTATTTTTAACCTTGATTTAAAATGCAGCACGATTGTTTGATATTTTATGCTTCCATACAGCAGTTTTAAAAAAATTTCAATCAATCATCTAAATGAATCACGTCAATCAATACATTTTAGTACGTATTCATCGCATTAGTGGCCTAGTGGACCTTCAACTTAGGAAGTTTTTTTTTTAAATCTTGGTCCAGTAGGTTCCGTAACTGAAATGATCTAAGCAATGCCTTACGGTTCATGGCTGCCCACTGCTCTGCGTTTGTCACTTCACTGTGTATCGAACTCCACTGGATGAGTTCAATGCAGAGCACAATATTGATATGGTCTCTAGAGGCAATGTTGACAACTCACTTCATAAATATTAAAATAAAATAAATAGACAAAATATGAAATAAGCCGTATTAATACAAAAAAAGAATGTGCTCACTTTGGTAAGGGTGCTGAGGGAGCCCAAAAAGCACACGACCACTAATCCAAGAACAAAGACTTCTCTCCGATGGGAAAGAACATCTGGATATTCATCCATCACAGCTGTGATTATGGCTTCCAAACCTCCAAACTGAGACCAAGCACAAAGAGAAATGTTCAAGTTCAAGTTCAACTTTATTTATATAGTGCTTTCTCTAGGCAAATTAGGGGAAAAAAGTCTTTAAAAAGAAAAATGTCAATTTTTCTGTCTGTACCTTATTTATATCTGTGTTCAAAAATCAGGGAAAAAGAGTTAAATGTTAACTCTTAAGTAAATTAAATTAAATGTTGCGCCAATAATCTATAATTATGACTAGTCATTGTTCTGATGATTTTTTCCAAAGTGCTTGGGTTAAGTGGTGTGCAGTGCTATTAATTTATTTATGGTTGTGTTTTTTTCATAATGATGTGTGCGAAGTTATATGGTTGTGTTTGTTTATTTATTTATGCATATTTAATTACATATTTAGTTAGTTTTGATATAGATGTGTTTATCTTGTTCCTCTGTATATTCTGTCTGCTGTTGTGACATGCAATTTCCTCACTGTGGGACAAATAATGGCTATAATTTAATTAATTCATTCATTGATTTCATTCATTATACGTAGATACAGCAGTATTCATAAAGGCTTACAGTGCTGTCCAGTCCTAGAGTAATCATCATGACAAAGAAGATGATGGCGAAGAAGGTCGATCCCACCATGTTTGCAATGGCTTCAGGATAGGTGATGAAGAGTAGACTGGGACCTAAACGTGACAGAAAATTCCTTGAATGAATGTCGAAGTTGAAGAACTGAAAGACTTACCTTTATCTCTGGCTACGTCCTCAACGTTCACGTTCCTCTGTTCGGCCATGTATCCCAGAACAGTGAAGATCACAAACCCTGACACAAAACTCGTCAGGCAGTTCACCAGACTAGTGACAATGGCATCTCTGTGTGAAGAGCAACGTTCAAAAATTCAAGGCCTCCAAAACTCCAAATTATATTTCTTTAAATAATCAATGTGGAGCTGGACCAATCACAGCGTCTCTGGTCTGAAGAGAGACACGCACACACACCAACACTACACCAATTAGGGCTGAGCAATTAATCAAAAAGTAATCGAAATCTTTCCAGGTCGTTTATTTCTATTATTTTCCCTTTAGGAACACAAGGAGTCATGTGACCCTGCTCCGCTCATGGATAGCTTGCAACAAGAGCAGCTAATACCAAAAAAACGTACTTCTTCATTGTTTGGAAACATTTTGGTTTCAGGAAGGAGGACAGAACAAATTGGAGTTTAGATGCTGCAGAAAAAAAATGTTTCGACGGCCAACAGTAACTCGAAAAAAAAAATTGCAGCTTCTCATCAGAGCGACTCTTCAGTACAAGTAGAAATATTGTTACATGTTTTTCTGCCTGAAAGGGTTAAATACGCTCGCGTTTCATAGTGTTACGTCCTGGGACGTGTTCATTTTCAGTGAGTGAATGGTATGCTCTGTGGGTGTGGAGATGTGCTGCGTTGTGCCTTCTCTCTCTTCCCTATGCTCCTCCCAGGCGGAAGCAGTTCCACCTGTCCTTCGTTACGCCATCATGTTGAAGAGTGAGCTGTCACCTTTTAAAAGGAGTTGAAGCCTGGCTGGAGGAGGCACACTTCTCTCCTGCTCCAAAGCTAACCAAATGTGTTTGTGATGTATGTGAACATCCTAAAGTGTGTGTAAAACTTGGATGCCCAGTGGGGTTAGAAGCTAGTGGCTGTGTGATTTGACGTAACCAGGTGTGGTGAGTCGACACTGGTGAATCCTGACGTGTGTGTGTGTGTGTGTGTGTGTGTGTGTGTGTGTGTTTCTTGGTTTAGTTAGGGAAGCGTAGGGAGAGAGTGCCTATTTCTTTTGCTGAAACCTTCATCCCTGTTTTTGGTTAGTTAGGGAGGTAAGGGAAGTTTGCTGTGTTTATTTTTCCTTTTGTTTGTTAGGTAAGCCAGATAAGAAAATATTAGTTAGAACTGTGTTTTTGTTTGTTGTTTTAGGCCTTGCTCTCTCCTGAGCCATTGCTTCCAGTTATTTCCATTTTTGCCTTTTAAGTTTCCTTGTATCAATAAAAATTTTGATTTGTGTAATCTTGGTGAGTGTTTCCTTCGCTTTGGGACAGAACTGAAGTGTGTTGCCACAATTCAATTTCTTTTTAAACATTTTTGATATTTTTCCGAACTCCATATTTTGTTTTATTTTGTTACTTCTCCTCTCAAACCCCTAGACTAGAGGGGATCGTAACAATAGTAAGAACTTAGAGTAAATTTATGTTAACATAAGATCACCTCATGCAACAACGTTTATGTTACGTTATGTATATGTAACAGTTTAACAGAGTTTGATTTTAATTACAACAATCAGTTGTTTACATTGATGTATTGTACATTTAATATGTATATATAAATGTATATATATATGTATATATATATATA
>CM051502.1:8128893-8154966 GCA_028031935.1 Paedocypris micromegethes
ACACACACACACACACACACACACACACACACACACATTATATTGTTTTTTATTATATTGTTTTTTATAGAACATGTATAATACGTATATGTTGCTCTGAAGTATCATTGGCTTAAATGTACAGTAATTATAGCCTTTCTCTTCGCTGGGAACTAATTTTCGCTTTTTGCTCGTGACTCCGCCTCTTTAGGAAACGCTGTGGCGGGTCACGTGACCACCCTGTAGTTTCTCCCGCGGACAGTGGAGCGTCCTGTCAGTCAGTCAGTCAGCGCGAGGCTGTGCTGGAAAACATGTCCAACATGACTCCAGGTAAAGAACAAACTCTTCTTGATTTGTTCCAACACAAAAGATGCGCGGAACTCACATTTAAACATTTCTTTTCGAACATCGTGTTTGCTGTTTCATTAGAAGCCGAAACGCGTCAGCGGCTGCTCCGAAACGTGAAGAAAGAGGTGAGTGCTGGTTTAAAAAAACAAATAAAACACCGAAAACCTCCTTTAATACCCGGTGTCATGTTTCAGGAAGCTGAATTAATGTGTAAGTTAATCAAACACTCGGGTTAATATTTTACCGAGGGAAACATTCAACATGTTTCAATGTATCTATTGTGTATGTATTATTATTGCATGAATCCAATAACATTACCGTTGTATCATTAATATTCTTAGATCAATTGATTTTGCTTACGTATCGTTACGTATCAATATACAGAAACGGTTTATCCATCACACAATGTACTTGTCCGATCTTTTTATTGTTAAGATAAGAAAGTGTGTCAGATTTACTTATATCTAGATTTAGACAGATCGATTGATCTATACTGGATCTATAAAAGTACATTTTCTGGGGAAACACTAGTTTCAGTAGTTGTTTGTGACACACTAGGTTATGTGCGGTGGATGTTGTAGAGTAATGTTTTCCCAGTGTCTGATTGGATGATTTATTATTCCCTATTATGTGGTATGATTGCAGTCATTGATGTTTATTAGCTCCAGTGTGTTCAGCAGTTCATTCATAA
The DNA here is from genome assembly GCA_028031935.1 of Paedocypris micromegethes. Lineage (NCBI taxonomy): Eukaryota > Metazoa > Chordata > Actinopteri > Cypriniformes > Paedocypris > Paedocypris micromegethes. The sequence goes on from CM051502.1 coordinate 8,129,912, forward strand.
ATTACAGGGGTCTGTTCTCTGCTTCAGTTAGAGCTCGGGTGGGCAAACAATGGCCCGCGGGCCAAACATGTTGTCCCTTTTGTTAAATCTGATAATTTTCAAACGTATTTTTATGATGTGTGGTAAGGTTTAAAAGGTTTTTGTTGGACGTACTGAAACAGAGGCAGATTAAAAATAAGTTGTTAGATTGCACATTGCCTTTCAGAATATGCAGTATTGACTTTTATTTCAGTATTTACAATTGATGAAACAGCAGATGGAACACTATAGATTGTGACTGGAACTGGATCAGGTGTCACCAGCATGGTGCCAAGGGGCTCCAGGTCGCCCACAAGGACCACGAGAGTCGCCCGTGGCTTCTTCTAATAATAGCTCAATGTTGCCACACGTCATTCATTTTTTATTAAATGTTGATAAAACTGCTTTGTAATCATCAAGCAATATAAGACATATTACAGGGTTTCTACGGGTGCTTGAAATCCTTGAAAATGCTTGAATTTCGATAATGTGTTTTCAAGGCCTTGAAAATGCTTGAATTTTAAATGCAGTGCTTGAAAATGTAATTATACAGTGGAATCTGGATAAATGCCGGACCCGAACGGAGGCGGAGTTAAAACACTAATTTGTTCCACAAGTGATAACATTTTGGTCATACGAGATTTCGACGCCATGTTCATACTAAACTTTATTCAACTTGAGGTGAGTTCAGATTCACAGGTGACAGGCGTGGTCACGCGAGGTGGCTAGACAAATTTCCGCTGTATTATCAATATCAAATTATAAAAGTACATAAAAGCACATAAAAGTTAATGCATTAACGCAGTGGTCTACAACCTTTTTGTCCTCACGGACGGGTCGACGTTTGATACGTCTGCAGTTGGTGCAAAATGCTGCTGCTCGTATGTTGGTTGGAGCAAAGAAAAGCGAGCACATAACCCCCATTCTGGCGTCTCTCCATTGGCTGCCTGTGCATTTTAGGGTAGATTTTAAGGTACTTTTATTTGTTTTTAAATCTCTGAACGGTCTGGCACCTCCGTATCTGACTGAGCTGCTTGTCCCTTACACCCCCTCACAGTCTCTCAGGTCAGCTGACCAGCTGCTCCTGACCACACCCAAGTCCAGGCGAAAGCTCAGAGGGGATCGTGCCTTCTCTGTTGCGGGTCCTAAATTATGGAACGCGTTACCGCTGCACATTAGGCAGGCACCTACGTTGTCCACTTTTAAGTCATGTTTGAAGACCCATTTTTATTCCCTGGCGTTTAATCGCGTCTAAGACTCTAGATTTCCACTCTCTTACTGCTTTTTAATTATTGTTGATTCGATTATGGTGCTCAATTATGTGCAACTTTCATCCATCCTGTTTTGTTTTATTGATGTGTAATGTTGTAGTACTGTGGTTTAATACTGTACTAATCTGCTTTTATTCTCTTCCATATGGTTTGTACAGCCCTTTGTCCAGCCAAAACTGCCAAAAAGGGCTTTATAAATAAAGTTGAGATGAGTTGAGTTGATAATTCTACCAAGGCCCCAGGGGTGTCGTTTTTCAGATTTTAGTATTTAACATATAATAGTATCAGCAGGGGTAGGCAATAAGAGAAATTTGCCACTGTCTTCACAGTAACATTTGAAGTTCACTGGCCCGACTATCAAAACCACTGGCCCAGGTCGACGCTTCATGTATTGGTCCCAAAATAAAGCAAAAAGAGTAAAGAAAAAACTGGGCTAGTGTTGGTTAGCGAGCGAGACAATTTAACAGAAATCAAAAATAGAAAGTCAAGAATGAGATTTTTTTTAAATCGAGACTTTTTGTACTTTTTGATCTGGTGGCCCTGATGGTTTTAAAACTACGTTTGGGCCACCGGGCCATTTATATTGTCGACCCCAGAGTATTTATTTGTATTTAAACATGCGTTCAAAATTAAAAAGAAATTATAAACCAAAAGACGAATATAAAGTGATTTAACATTTTACTCACTGGAACCAATGAATAGAGCCGTGTTATGATATTTGAAATTTCATGTGATATCAAAAATAAAAAAATGTATTTGTTTTTTGTTTTAAAATGTCAGACACCTTTTTAAAATTAGACTTGATTATATATCCTCATTTATACTTTGAACAAAAAAAGCAGTTCTACTACTGATGTCTACAGCTTTCTGTAGAACTTAAAAACTTAGTAACCGCTAAAACATGACGTTTTATTGAACTTTACATTAGGAGAAAATTTCCCCTAAATGTTTCGTTTTGATTTAGGCACAGCTTTAAATATTAATTTTACCAGAACTGCATGGTGCTGGAAAAGTTTGAACATGGACCTTGAAAGTGCTTGAATTTTGTCTTTCAGAAAGTGTAAGAATCCTGATATTAGCTAAGTTAGTGTAACATCCTATCTTGGTTTTAGGAAGGTGTCTGAGATTATAAAACGAGCCAACAAGGTAAAGTTTGGTTAATGCACGGTCCTAGAAAGAACGCTTCAAAAAAAATGTTTAACCATTTCACAAAAACTTTTATTACCATACAACAACAAAAGAAAAAAAGGGAAAAATATTTTTGTTTATGAATTACCAATTGTACAATACGCATTAGAGGTATACAGATTTCTATATAGGAACATATATACATTTTAGCAACTTTGCTGGAAACAGAACACACATGCAGCAATTTTGTTTTTAAATGTATTACACAGTACTATGGTACTGTAAAAAGCAGTTTCTGTCTTTTTGTTGGCACAGATGTACATTTCATGGGTTTTGTTGGCACACTTTACACATTTCCAGGGTGACACGTTTCCCGTGCAATGTTTGCACCTTTGCCTCTTTTCAAAAACTGCAAAATGGCCAATTTCATCCCGCGTCATGACGGACATCAACGGGAGGCCCTTAGGACTTCCTCTGTCGAGTGGATTGTGGAGGGTTTGTAGATGATCGTCGTCTCCACCATGAAATCCTGCCCCCCATGTCGGCATTTGCCTCATTTATAAAGTCAGCCTGTGGAGCGACAAACTGCATTTTTCTCCAACTAAACTTTGAAGGTGCATGATGGCTGTGAATTTGCATTTTGCATTTGATTTATTTTTCCTTTTTCCCTTAAAGGGGCATGGCACTTTTCCCCACAATTCTTTAAAATTATAATGCAAACATACCAATGACAAATTAAACCTTAAACATAAATTAACAATAACTTAAATAGATTTATACCAACTTAAACAAACAGGGTTACTTGATTTTTAGGTTTCCTTTACCACCGAGGATGTCTGAATAATTTTATTATTTCTGTAGGATTAAAGAGCGTCTGAACAGGTGTTCTATCATTTTTTCCCCAGTGTTTCCCGATGGGCCCCAAATTACCAGAATTGACTTTATATGAACTCATTTCTATTTTTTCACGTTTCTCTTATTTCTTTCCTCTGTCTCATAAGCGGGTATAAACAGAATACCACAATCTCATAGCTGAAGTGGAGAGGTCTTATAAGCGAGTAAATACGGTATGTTTTTTAAGTAGAAGGCAAATGAGTTGGTTTCCAATCTACTTTCGTGGATTGTGGTGCATGACAGCTCTGCAGATGTGCAGTAATTGTTGTTTTAATTGTGGTCCACTCAACCTTTCACTTTCGGTCTCTTCCGTGCATGAGTCATATTCTGCAGAACATCTTTTGTGCCGGTGACAAATCACAGCCAATGCCAGTCACACTCTCTCTGAATCCACTAGAGTTGCAGCAACAGTTCCGTGTGGTGCAGACACATTTGGGAAGTAACTTGGCAACTCAAGCTGTGAGACTTTCCATGCCATCGCCATGGAAACATTTGCCATACTGCTGAGACATCAGGGACAGACCAGCTCCATCAGACCCTTACAGAATGTCTCTCTCTCTGTCTGTGTGTCTCTCTCGCTCTCCCTCTCTCTCTCCCTCTTCCTCAATCTTCCATTGTATTTCACTGTTATCTAATGCTTGTTATCTAATCTAATTGTTAAAATGATATATGCTATTCCTATTATTTTGGGGTCATGGATTTTTTATTGTTTAAAAATTGAACATTACACGTAAACAAACGGCATATTACAACCTTGTACAACCCCAACAGGACTGTACCCTTGATGACCCATCAGACACCAAACACAACGATCAACAAAATAAATAAGAATATTAAAGTAAAGCACAGAAAAAATACCAATAAAAAAATAATAATCAAATAGTATCAATCATAAAAAGCAAAACAAAGCCAAAAAAGTATATACATACATACATACATACACATATGCATATATTTATATATACTTGGCAGAAGTCGCAGTTAAACGTTGGAAATCTATTTAGTTCATCTTTAAGGCTTTTAAACCAGTGAAGAATGTGATGAATTGTCTCCATTTTTCAAAAAAAAAAAAACATGTATATCCCCCTGTCAGTTTCTCAGTGCGTGTGCCGATAGCGGCAATCTGCTGAAACAAAACGTTCAACCTCTTTTCTCGTTCGATAGCATGCTCCTCCTGAGCGTGGAACTCGGCTAAGATCTCCTCCAGGAAGGCTGAATCCATTTTACTGGCCAGTTTGTACTGTCATAGGGCGACTGTCACTCGGACAAGGCACAGCCAGGAAGAGATGGAGGAACACGAAGGGTTAAATATTTGTTAATGGGTTTATTCCAGAATCTTCGTCAAAACACAGACAATGCGTCGGTACACGGACAAGGTTAGACCATCAAACAAAGTCAGGAACAAGACAAGGCTAGAAATAAACAAGATGAGGCATGAATGGCGAGAGTGACAGGAAATAACTGACAAACTGGCAAAGACTACATGTAACACAGATACTTAAATACATAAACAAACGAGTAACACAGAACAGCTGGGACAAGGAACACGAAATTACGTCACAGACACCAGACACAAAACTTCCAAAATAATAGTCCGGGTAACTTCAAAATAAAAGTTCAACACGGCTTTAAGCTGGGATCTGTGACATCCCCCCTTCTATTCCTATTATTTTTATTTGGTTTAAAATGTTATGTGTGTTCAATCACTCTCTCTCTCTCTCTCTCTCTCTCTCTCTACATCTTCCTCAATCTTCCATTATTTCTCACTGTTATGTATTGCTCTGATTGTATCTTTTTCTTTTACTTTGTTAAAATGTTATATGCTATTCCAATTTGTTATGCTCAACGCTCTGAAAGTGAGAGAGTCATAACACAATAATTTTTATTTGTTTTAATCTCTCTAACTTCTATGTGTGTTCATTCTCTCTCGCTCTCTCTTATTGCACTATTATCAGTAAAGTGATTTACTTGTCCTGCTTTTTTCTCTTGTGCCAATAGCTGAATGAACCTATGGGCAAAAATGACAAATGCTGTTTTAAAGCAACTTGATACAATTGAGAGATTAATCATGCATTGTGATTTTACCTTAATGTCTCCATGGAATGTTTGTTCTATTTAGGAGGTTATTACATATGGGCAGAGCTATAAAATGGTTCCTGTTTTTTTCTGGAGCTTGGCAGTAACAAGCATGATTATGACACAGTATTACATTTTCATTTAGTCGGGCCATTAACCAAGTGTAGAAGGTGACTATTAGTGTCAATACTAATCCAGCTATTGGAATTCCACACAGCATCTCATTAGTGTTTGTGTGGAGCCAGAGGAAAAGCTTTCATAACCTTCTTGCCTCCTGGAAATCACCGGTGAAACTCATCAGTCTGTTGGTTTGTGTTGAGTGAAACTTGATGAGGCAAGACTTTGAAAAATGAAGATGGCACCTGAAGGTCAACTTGCTGTCACAAACATTTATACTTAAAGTGTTTTCTTTAAGTATAAATAATTAATAAAACTATTTTTAGACAATGGGGGTGGGGGTCACAATTGAAACAATTTTGGACTCCAATGTTTGGCCTCCTGGAAGAATTACCTGTGATAATATTTAATAGTTTCAATGTAATTTTCGGAAGAAGACTAGATTTCAGGTCTGTGTGGTCACACCGTGTACACATGTTTGGCTCTGTGGACCATGTTCTGAATTAGTAAAGGTGAACGAGAGAGAAGCTCGACAATGACCTTTAGCAATTCATGTTTCTGCTTTTATTTATCTACCAATATTTTTACCAAATACTTCTACAAGTCACTTTTTAAGAAATGTGTTTGTGTGTCAAAATTGAGTGAACAAGCTCATCTCTGTCTTAGAAAATTTAGGACTGTGATGTGACAACATGCCTTTATTGTCACTGTGCAGTGTGCACATATACAATGTAGGTTATACATACTGTATGTAGCAGGAAATTAAGAATGTCTTCTATGCAGTGCAACATGCAAGAGAAGCTTACAGTACAATAATTGACATACATCAAACAGTGCAAAAATTTACATATTGTATAAAACAGTACCTAAACCTTGCCGCAGAGGGTAAATTGCACACAATATTGCACATGGGGGCTTTTACATAATATATAGATTTGGAATATAAACATTAGAGAGCTATATACACACACACACACACACACACACACACACACACACACAAACGTATATGTACATTGGATGATAATTGTACAGCACTTCCAGAGTATGAATTTCAAATGTGAATTTAATCTTGCTGCTCAGGTTCTTGGCCTCAGGATTAACATTCTGAGGCATCAATCAGCATTAATATCTTGAAATAACTAAATAGTCTCAAGTTTATAGAACAAACAAAACTTGATTGTTTTTTCAAAATTAACATTCTCAATGTGACATTCTCAATGTTGCCGTATTTGTATTAAAAGAAAGGAAGGATTATTCCATAATCCTAAAGCAAGCAGGCAAAACAGGACGGTGTTAAAAGCAGGTTTTACCATGTCATTATAAAACAGTGTTAACTTAAGGCTCAGCGTCGTGTGTAAAAACACTTCCATTTCAGTGACCAACAGGCTGAATAAATGTAAGGAAGTCCAGGCTCTGATTACACATCCTTTAATCCCCTGTATCGCAGACCTCGCAGACTTACAGGAAATGATCTCTAGCTGCTTCCTTAAGCCAATTAGAAACAGAAATTTTCTCTTGTCCAGTGTATTTTTGTGAAAGGTTTGAGGTTTTGTGTGTCCTACATGATGATATCTGTAATAGGGGGCAGGTAATTCATGTTTTTAACAAGAACCATGTTTTTAAACACACATTTTGATTTTCTCACATTTTGATGTTCCTACAATGAAGTTGCTTCTTCAAACACAGTCCGACCACCGGCCCAACGTCTTGTGTGTTTGATCAAGATGTACAAAGCTATTTCTTAAAAAAATTGGATGACTAAGTGGCTCTTTATGAATAAATCAGAAAGATCAATTTTCAGGTACTAATTTTCCTCGTTATAGTCCAGGGAAATGAGTCATTCGTCTATCAGCAGTTCTTTTACTGATTAGATGCAACCTGGTGTCACACAGACAGCACAACTGGTCTCCATATCAGTGTTTTTGATGGAATCAAGACAGAATATGAATTGAGATGCAATTAGATCTTTTTTTTTTTAATTTGTCCACTAAAGGTGAAACAGATAATGGAGGAAGCAGTCACAAGAAAGTTTGTCCATGAAGACAGCAGCCATATTGTTTCTTTTTGTGGTAAGTTACAAACGCATGTTTCTTTGCATGTTTTGTTCTTGCTTTGAGTGTTAGCGAGATTAGATTTTCTTGATCTTATACATTTTTTATTTCTTTATGTCTTTGTGTCAGTAAATTATTTATTCAAAATTGAGGTAAGCTATTTGTCGTTAACATCGTAAACAAACTTTTTGATTAAGAATATTTATTTTTTTTATAAATAAGAGGAAAGAGAAAATGTGTCATGCAATGTGTCGTATGTTCTGGACTACATTTTTTGACAGTGGCTTTTAATAACACTGAAGATAATTTGTACATTTTTAAATTAAGCTTATCTCAAACTGTTTTGCATAATTTCAGCAAGTGTGTTCTTATTGGATGTGGTCCAAGTCCATCAATAATCAAACCAATCGAAATATAAATCGCAGGTTGGAACGTGGTGGAACATTTGATGGCCTTCTAGGTCTTTTTTTGTCATTGTGACACATTTCTTTAAATTTTTTTTATATATTTTTTTATCTATTTATGTGATCAATTCTTTTTTCTTGATCAATCGATTTTATGAAAGTGTTTTTTCAAGACACAGATCATTATAAAGCAGCTTTGTGCAGCTCATGAACAACTGACAATAGTACGCATAAATGTGTCTGTCAATATCACAAAACATCATGTTGCAAGCCAATTGCAACGGCTAGTAAAAAATTAAACACGCTCACTGGTCAGTCAAACTTTTTTTTAACTGACTCTTTTTTCCTAATTTCAGAACACCTATAAATAATGGACATTTTTCTTTTTAAAGACTTGTTTTCCCCCCTAATTCAGTGATTCTCAACCATTGGGCCGCGGCCCATAATTGGGGCCGCGAAGTCCACAATGAGCTCCCCACCACTAGATGGCGCTGAGGTGTCAACACGCTCCAATAAGCAGCAGTCAGTAGCGGCAGACTTTTGACTGAAGGTGGAGGACGTTCTTAAAACAAACAAATGAAGATAAAAGTTACGACTTCAATTCGTTTATATTAATGGCAAAAATATCAAACGTTAGCTTAAACAGCTTGACATCTTCGTTTTTCGCATGCAATTTTTACATTTTTTCAGAAAATTAAGGAAAAATCTGAAACGAAAGAAAATAAAGCTTTCTACTAAAAAGTGAAGATAGCAAGTGAAGAAAATGTAAAAAGGAAACGAAAATAAAGCCAAAAAATCTTATCATTTGTCTTGTAATAGACAATAAATGTTGTTACTTTTTCCTACTAGCTTAGAATTAAGTGTGAACAAATTTTTTGTGTATTTCATATAGTTATTAAATTCAACAAATCATGATTTGGATTGGCTGAAATAATGTGTGTTTTAATGGGCCACGGGACACTTTGATTTGGACAATTTGGGCCCCGAGGTCAAAAAGGTTGAGAACCCCTGCCCTAATTCACATAGCAACTTTTAACATTGCTGATAGCCATTAGAGCCTTTTCATTGCAATGGAACCACTTTTTCCAATCACAATAATCCTTTTTTATAGGAAAAAATATATATATTTTTTATAGAAAACAATTGTTAGTTCAGTTCCGAGGTCTAATGGAACCTATTCATACTCTTATGTTCTAGACCTGCTACTGGATAACACTTATGTGACTCCTGTGGTGAGGAGAAGAGTTTTTAGTCAATTAATCTGATCTACATGGAAACACCATACATTTATAGAGCAAATATTTGATGGGCTATAAAGACGTGACAAAATAAACATCAGAGCAAAAGGAGGCGTTTCACGCTTCTATGTACATAGTGTTTTTGATTAAAACTGTCCATTTTGTAGTGCGTGTTGAATCAGTCATGCTGCAATAATTGCTTTGCCATTGGCGTCAGATAATCCGGCTTTATTAAGATAAAATTATGGCTTTTCCAGACGCAGAGACACGCGTTCGGCTGCTGTACAATCGCATATGAAGATACAAAGAGCTGCTGAGAAGCTGAACTGAAGAGTAGCACTATTAATTAAGCATTAGCTGGGTAGTTATATTTAACCTGTTAGGTAAAAAGGTTCCTGTCCAGCATCATTCACATTTTAAACGGCTTATTTGTCTGCATGTTGTTGGCAGTCTTCCTCGATTTTAATCTGCATACGCCTGCGAAGGGCAAATGCTGTTTTCAGCTTTGAAATTTATAATTATGAGATTTCTGCATCTCGGCAGTTGTAATTCCAAAAATTGCTCAAAGCGGAAAAAACCATGTCCTTTGTTTCTGTAAATAATAAAATAATAATAATAATAATAATAATATCAATAGTCAATTATCTTTGGTAAGGCGAGTGCCTAATGATAATAATGGTAATGATGATGATGTAATTGTTACAAGCATGGCAGCTTGTCACCATCCCGGACTCCGCCCCTTAACCCAATTTCTCCAGCCACACAGCTGAACCTGGTTTTTGTTAAGGACATTATAAATACGCTTGTGTTTGTCTTGTCTAGTTTCCTCATTGTTTCCCAGTTCCTGTGTTTTCCATAGTCGTCTGTGTTCACCGTTTCATCGTTTTCAATAAACCATCTGTTCACCTACCTTTGTGCTCGGATCTCCTTGTCACTCTAAGAGAGAGAGTGTGACAGAAGACCACACCTCGGCGTAGGGCTGGGCGATTAATCGAAAAATAATCAAAATCGAAATTCAAATTTATAATCGTTCACATTTTTCCATGACGATTATCTCGATTTCGATTACTTTCCCTTTAAGAACTTTTTTTTTTTTTACCTTCCTTTTAAGAACTGCCACGTGTGGAATTGAGTCACTATGTCACGTTTTTGCGCCCAACATGTCGAGCATGGAGAGTTTAGACCAGCGGTGCCCATTACGTCGATCGCGACCGACTGGTCGATCGCAAAGGCATTGTGGGTAGATCGCATGACATCCCAAAACGATCGCAAAAAAATGGCGTGGAAAAAAAAAGTTTAAAAACTCTAGCATGCTTGCAAGAGAGGGGCTAAAATCAGTTGAAAGGACGGAACATGTAAAAAGCGATTCCTAATCCAGCATTTACACGATTCTGCCGAACTCTAATTTCAACCGAGCGCTCTCTCTGTCAGCTGTGTGTGTGCGGCACCTGCTGCAGCAGCAGTGGTTACGTGCGCTTATTACAACAAGTTTACAAATAAAGAGAATGAGTGAGGAAACACAACGGTCCAGTAAGTCTGCTATCAACTCGGACATTTTCGTACCTGAAAAATGATTTTATTTTCTTATTATTTGTATCACTTATTATTTAAGTGTGTTTACTGCGGTTTAAAACCAAGATGACACTGAACAAACCACATACAGCAAACATCAGTTGAGGACAAAATAATGAAATAATACATTTATTTAGGTAATAAAGTATATATATATATATATATATATATATATATATATATATATATATATATTTATAGTTCTAACCTGTTGTTTACATTGCACAATGAAAATTGTTTACAGAAGTACAAGAAATGCAAAAGAAAAGCATCGTTATATTTGAAGTGCACATTTGTTTACATTTTATAAGACATTCAAAATAATTTATTTCATTTTGACAAAAAATTTGACTAATCATTAAGAAGATCTGTGTGTGTTTCCTTCAACTTTTATCAAGTAATCTCAAGTATAAAACTTGTCATTGAACTATGAGGGCAGAAAAGAAAAAATCAATAAAATAATCGTTAATTAATCGTAATCGTGTTAACAAGTTCAATTAATCGCGATTTTGATTTTAGGCATAATCGCCCAGCCCTACCTCGGCGTTTGCAGAGTGTTGGGCAGGTGCGTCCGCAGTGCGCTCGGCGTGTGTGCTCGCCGTACGATCGTCGTAAATTGTCTCCGTGTGCCCCGCATGATCAATCCTCGTGGTCTTTCTATGACTTACCCCCGTATTTTTTGGGTGGTCAGTCGCGTGTCCACCTAGTGGCTTTCTGTGGTCACGGGTGGGCCGGGCATTTGCGCTTCGTTCTCCTTTTCGCTCCCTGTCGTTTCGTTCTCTCGCACTTAGGTCGAACCCGTTTTGTGCATTGTCTGCACGTTTCTTATTCCGTCCGTTTTCTCTTTGTCCTTTGTCGCAAAGCCCCCGGTCACCGCGTCCGCAGTCGCCGGGTCTTCCGGCATCCGATCGCGCAGTGTCTATGTTAGCCGCTACCGAGTTGTTAGTCGTTTTTGACCCCTTGTTCTCCGATCCCTCCGAGCCCTCGTTCTCTGAGCCCTCATTCTACGAGCCCTCGTTATCCAAGCTCTCTGAGCCCTCCAAGCCCTCATTCTACGAGCCCTCGTTCTCCAAGCTCTCCGAGCCCTCCAAGCCCTCATTCTACGAGTGGCCTCGGGTTTCTGGTCTTTGCTCCTTCCGACGTCAGTTACCGCATGTTCCTCGTTAGCACTTCCATGTCCACAGTCTCAGATTCCACAGTCTCCGAGTTCACAGTCTATGAGTCAGTCTCCGAGCCCACAGTTTCCGAGTCATCTGTCTCTGAGCCCACAGTCTGGCCTCCGGAGTTTGCTAGTGACCCATCCGGCCGCCCACCAGGCCAGATTGGGTCAAACCCCCACCACCCCATGGTTTTATTTTGCACTAAATGATCTTTTAAAAACTTCCAAAACATCTATTCCATTGCAGCCATTTCCAGCAAATGAGCCTATGGTACATTTTTTCATGTTTTTGGACTATAGGAGGATACCTGATGTAAAAATAGGAATTCAAAGAGAGGAGATATTTCCCATCTCTAGTTCTTTACACTTCAGTTTATCATGATCTTATTTTTCATGGCTCCCTTCTTTCTTTCTTTCTCCATCTCAAGTCGACTCCACCACCCTCCTGCCACATCGCTGGGTCTCACACAGCGGGTCTTAAAGAAAAGGTGCAGATTGCCAAGAAGCACATTCAATGAGATCTTTTGAATAGCAGGGCGTAGAAGCTTTTTGAGAATCTTTTTTTATGAATGTGCTCTGCTTCCTTTAAACGTCTGGTGAATAAAAAGTCCTTCAAAGATTCATCCAGGCATTCTTAAACAGACGATCATCACTACGTTTGCGGATGCTGTGATTTCCGTGATTCATCTAGTGGCAGATAAGGCGAGATGAACGGAGAGTAGCCAGACGCTGTGGGCAGTAATTAGCTGCTGGGATCGTAATGATATTTACACACTGCGAAGGGAAATGTCAGCGCTGACATCTGTTACTGTCAGAGATACGGGATACGATTACTGACGACTTTCACGGGATCGCAGCTTTGCTGCGGGAAAATACGGCCTGTTGTTTTTTTTTTTTCAGCCTTTTCTCATGCTTTTAAATCATTATGTGGCACGACTCTGCCCTCGGAGAGACTGGTTTCTGTACGGGTTGAATGTGCAATTAAGATCCATCAGTGCAGGCAGTATCACTCCTCTTTTAATGATGGTTGTGTACAGAAAAAAAATGTGTGATTATCCAAAATCAAATTTGTTAGGGTCACCCACCAACATATATGTATAAATAATTTATGACATGTAGTGAAATATACGTGCATCATACGTTTTTCCTGCCGAAAACGAAACAGAAAAAAACTACGACAAAAATAGTGCGGTGTAAATTTGAGACGTTTTTTTTGTACAATAAAGTTTATTCAACTTATTCAACTTATTATTGTGTACGTGGCAATTATATGCACTACAATTCTGTTGTGAAATCAAGTCATACATTTTGTTTGTCTGCTATAAACAGAATTATATCTTTGTGTTTTTTTTATTTCTATACAGCATCCAGCCATGACACACGCCCAAATCCACCTCGTTCTGTTACAGCAACGCATGTCCTCATTACTCGTAGTATTTCTACTTTCTCTGTTGGTAAACATGTGAGAACACTGACCAGGAACTATTGACAAACAGCCAAGACAATTAGTCAAGTTGCTAAGTACTAGGAGGCTGTTTCTGTGAGAGAAGACTCTCTTTCTCTGTCTTTATTTATTCATCCATCCGTCAAGCTATTTATTCCTCCCTCTCTATCGCTCACTCTCTCTTTATCATTTATCTGTTTAGCTTTCTACCCCCCACCCCCTCCTTTCTCTGTTTCTCTGTCTTTATCATCCATCCGTTTAGCTTTCTATCCCTCATTCTCTGTCTCTATCATCTATTTGTTTAGCTTTTATTCTTTACATCTTTTTACACACACACACACACACACACACACACACACACACACACACACACGCTCTCTCTCTCTCTTTCTCTGTTTATCATCCATCTGTTTAGCTTTCTATCCTTCACTTTCTGTCTCTTTCTTTCTCGGTCCCTAACATCCATCTGTTTAGCTTTCTGTCCCCCACTCTCTGTCTCCATCATCCATCCGTTTAGCTTTCTATCTCTCCCTCTCTGTCTCTCTCTCTCTCTCTCTCTCTGTCTCTGTCTGTTTGTCTCTCTGTCTCTGTCTGTCTGTCTCGCTTTCTTTCTCTCAGTGTCCCACTCTCTCTCTCTCATTCTCTCAGTGTCTCTCTCTCTCTCAGTCTTTCTCTTTCATTCTGTTTCTGTTTGTTTGTCTCTCGCTGTAAAATGTAAATTATTATGTATTAATAGAATGATTCCCACTCGTCTGTTATTTTTGGACAGTCAATCAGGTTCAAAATGTTGTTCAGAGTGAGTAAACAATGGCGTAGATTTTGTTGCTAACTGTAAACTACAGAGATGTCCATTATCTGTGCTTTGTGACACCTATTCTAAAGTGTGAGACCTTTGAACCTGTAGCTCCAGTTTCTTCTTCCATTTGGACCCAGTGTTCTCCAGGAATCTATTTAGAATGGTCAAAGAGAAGCAATGAAAGCAGCATCAGATGAAAGCCACTGCTGTGTCTCCACGTATGGGTGGCTCTTTAAATAACCTTCGGTCCTGCATTTCACTCCATCACAGCGGGTGGAGAGACAAATAACAGACAAGAAGGAGAAAGAAACAAGAGAGACAAAAATCCATCTTGAGTTGTTTGGATTCATTTGTAGAAAAAAACATTTGGTACTTCCCAGCACAGTACAAAGACGATTCTAATCAAATCATTTTGTAAAGACTGGTTTTGTGCATATATTATGCCTTGGAAAACTTGGAGATTTATCTTTTAGGTCCAGTATTGTTATGGTCTAAGAAAAAGAATAGAACCCGTAGAACGTTGATAACGATGAATGAGGAAAGTGAAATGGAAAACATGGATGGCAGTGACACGTACAGCAGGCCAGCCCAGCTCTGCATCACTGATGGTTTCCATGACTACAGCGGCTTTTTGCTTTGGAGCACATTCAGCAGATTAGTCCCGAGAGAGTCACGATGTGGCTCCACAGTTCTGCCACGTGTAACACTGTATCTGTGTTCCACTCGAGGGTCTTAAAAGGTGCCTTATAAATAAAATGTATTATTGTTAATATTAATAAGTCACTGATGATGGAAAAGTAATAAGCTAGTGCCAAATGTGAATGAAACTGCTTTAAAAGTAAGTGGATAGATGGATGTGTATTTTTACCAAAGAAAAGTGAACATCTAATTGCTCGTGTACATTACACAATGACAATGAAATAGACACAAATCTAAATCTCTTTGTTTTTTTTTTTTGTATTTTATCTTTATTTTTATTGTATTTTATTGAATTTTTATCTCATATCTTTTTTTTGTATTTATTTGCTCGAATGCACCCCTCCCCCCATGTTTAAATGCTGGACGATTGGAAAAATACATTTCACTGCATGTTGTGCCTTGTATAATGTGTATGTGACAAATAAAATTTGAATAGATGTATGGATAATAAAATTAAAAAAATTTTAAAAATAAATGTATTAATATAAATGTATAAATAAATCATCAGTCATCTTCTACCGCTTCATCCTTTACAGGGTCGCGGGGAGCTGGCGCCTATCTCAGCGTCTTAGGGCCAGAGGCAGGATACACACTCTGGATTGGTGGCCAACCATTCGCAGAGCGGGACACACAGACAAACACATTCACACACTCACTCATACCTATGTGGTCAATTTTCCAATTCCAATTAGCCTGAAGCGCATGTTTTTGGACTGTGGGAGGAAACCGGAGAACCCGGAGGAAACCCACGCAAGCACGGGGAGAACATGCAAACTCCACACAGAACGGCCCCGGCCGGCCTTGAACTCACACCTCAAGTGTCAAACGGAACCATCTTGCTGTGAGGCGACAGCGCTAACCACTGCGCCACCGTGCCGCCCTGTATAAATAAATGTATTAATAATATTATTGACATGGACTAGTAATACTGTATTAACATGAATATAAGCACTCCGGGAATATAAGCACCCCCCTGATTTTTTAGGAGCAAAATAAAAATTAAAAATTACAATATAATTTTTTTTTTACATTTCAGGTTTAATTAGCGTAAATCTTATTTTAAAATACAAATTGTTCATTATTTAACAAACCTAACTTGTGACTTGTATCATTTTGATATTGTTTTACTATAATAAAAATTATGATTAATACAAAATAAAAAAAAACACATTTTAGATTGAAAAAAAAGTCTATTCTAGTACAGTCAACGCAGGCACAGAGCAAGGAGACCCGTTTCCAGCTGTTTCTTTATACAGGATCGTAGCAAAGGGGTTCTTATATTCGCGTAAAGATGGTAAATGTGGTAATACAAAAACAATCAGATATATAAACAGAATAAAAAACATATACGAAGTTGAAAAGTAAAAAATGATGTAAAGATGCAAGGTTTCTTTACATCCTTTACATCCTGTGTACATCCTTTACATCCTCTTTTTGTAAGTCGCTTTGGATAAAAGCGTCTGTCAAATGACTGTAAAGTAAAGTAAAGTAAAAGTTTCATTTTACAGCGCATCCGCTTTGGAAGAAAATATATGAATCAGTTAAGCCAGTTCCTCGTGACCCAGAAATGGAGTAAGCTATAGAATTTGGATGAATGGATAACATGGTAAATGTGTCTTTTGTCACCAACTGTCCAACATTTGTACATTTTTAAAGTTTAATGCATCTTAAACTTGGCATTTTTTCAATGAAAGACTTTCTCCATCTTAACCAGTTAGCTGCTCTGTATCATAAATTGCTTTTTTTAAAACAACTGCAACACAAATGTGGCTTGCTGTATGTGGCTTGAGGGCTGTAAAATGTCGTGTTAAGTCCAGAAAATTTCCAGAAAATGTTGTGCTTTAACAAGGATACTGCATCTATTATTGTCATGAAGCGACTGTCACCAAAGCAAGGCAGGGTGGACTTACGTGCGCTTCCTGGGCGAGATCACGGCACACAAGGCGTTAAATGTCCAATAATGGTTTAATTCAGGAATCGTAGTCGGGGCAGGCAAGAGGTCAGTACACAAGATAATCCAAACACCAGAACTAGAAACTAGACGAGACGTGACGAGACTTAAGGCGAGAGTGACAGGAAATAACAACTGACAAAGACTACATGTAACACAGGGACTTAAATACAGAGATTAACAATTAACACAAAACACCTGGGACAAGGAACATGAAGCAGGAACAGACGAAAACTTCAAGAGTACTTCAAAATAAAAGTTCCGCCCGGCTTTAAGCCAGGATCCATGACAATTATAAGTCTATTAATTAGGGCTGTCAAACAATAAAAAAAAAGTCTGTTTTTTAACCTTCAGAGGTCGAGTCGCACTTTTTTCTAGATAAAACACAAAAAAATCCATTTTGGTCTTACATATAAGTGTTATCCATAATTGAAAGTTTGAAATACATATATTTTTAGGCTACACTAAAACATAACATTAATAAAAACAGGACGTTGTGTTTTTTGTAAAAAATAATAATTATAAAACTAAAATGTGAAGCGTGTTTTGGCCTTCTCTTTGTCAGATGAAAAGGAACTGTAACTTAATAAATACTTATCACTCTAACATGAAACATATGTCTACATAAAGCTTAGAATGTCTGTTTTTAAAAATACCTGTAAGTAAATACAGTGTTGTCTGTTTTTCTAATCCGTATGAATCTAAAGCTTCGGCTTTTTGAACAGAGCAAGTTATTTGCAGTTGAAAAGTGTCTGTGTTGCTGCTGGGGGGAAAAGTAGGTCAGTGTCACTTAAACACTTTGCGCCTAAGTGACAACACCTGAACTCAATGACTGTGAGCTGCTGATCTTAATGAGCCGCAACTGGAGACAGCGCACGGCTCTCTTAGTTCTATTCATTGCACGTTGCCAAACCAAAGGGAAAAAAAATACAACTGTGATTAATGGCGTTAAAAATAAAAGACGCAATTAAGCACTTCATTGTAATCACGTGCGTTAATGCGTTAATTTTGCACTACTATTAATAGATTGTGTTTTTGAGTGTGTGTTATGTTATATATGAGCATATATGAGGTTGAGATTTGTGGATCTTGGCTTAGAAATAAAAATCTATAAGACAGTTGTGGTGAGAATTTTTTTGCGCCCAGCGTGAGATTTCTTTGCCATAATACCCGGACTCCATTATTTCTCTACACACGTTGCGAGCAGTTTTGCCTCAGTCGTCTTTGATGTGGCAAGTACAATGACGGGTTATTGCTGTTTTTATGCCACGGACATGTTTTTGTCATCCTGCTTTTGCTTTGAAACCACATTATAGTTCAGTCATTTTCCACAAGAATAATTTAATGTTCTGCTGTTTCCTTCCTATATTGCAGCCGCCGTGGAAGCCTGTGTGCTTCACGGCTTGAAGCGGAGAGCGGCGGGTTTCTTACGAAGCAACAAGATTGCTGCGCTCTTCAACAAAGTGGGCAAAAGCTTCGCTCCAGCCGAGGAGCTGTGTAGGAAAGCGCAAGAGCTGGAGCTGAGCCTCGAGACAAAGTGAGACCAGAAATCTCTTCATTATTGTTCCAAGACCACAGCTGATGGCAGTCAAGTTTTATGCATCGTTTTAAACAAGGCCTTGAATGGGCCTTGAGATTTCATGTAACTTCAAAACCAATCATAAAATGTCCATCTGTTCCACCTCACACACACGTTGGTGGTTTTAGGAGAAGTCAGTCCCTGTCCTACGGCGAGAGCGTCCGTAAGATGCCCAAGCTCCTGAATTTCTCCCATCAGGCCGCTAGACACGTCTGGATTCACACGGCACTCATGGAGAAAGTGCTGGACAAGATTGTGTTGTACCTGGTGGAAAACAGCAGGTGAGAGAGGAGGAGTAAAGAGCGCATGGTTTTCTCTTAGAATCACGCTCTCTGTGATGTTTCACAGCAAGTTTTATGAAAAGGAAGCTGTACTGATGGACCCCGTGGATGGCCCCATACTCGCCTCTTTGTTAGGTAAATTATCACTCGCTGCATACGTGTCTGGTATCTAAAGGTGAAACAATAGTCTCAGTTAAACATACCTGGTCGAGCGGATCTCTTCAGGTCGAGTGGTCTAATGGCACCGCTCCAGGTGTTTTTTTTATTGCTAGTGCTGTTTTTTATGTCGGCCATTGTTTTGCGTTTACACAGAGGTTGCATTTCACCACAATGTTCTTGTTTTTTACAAAACTGAAATAATGCGCATAAGACCATCTTGCGAATGTACCTGTATAACAGATTTAGAGTTATAGACAGACAAACAGACAGACAAATAGACAGATCCATTTTTCCATCCATTCATCCATCCATCCATCAATTAATCCGTCCATCCATCCATTATATACAACATTGTTGTGATATATTGAACAAAATATAAATAAATTAACTTTAAATAACAGATTTAGAGTTATAGACAGACAAATAGACAGATCCATTTTTCCATCTACCTATCTATATATGTCCTATATATATCTAAAAACGAAAAAAAAAAAAAAAAAAACAGATTGATATTCAGATATTTGGTTATAACAGACCATTTTTACCAAGTCCTTTGAAGTATTTTGTAAAGCGGGTTAGATGTACAATACAATAATTGTATCATCCAGAAGAAACATTTTGTGTTGCTTTTTCAGTCGGTCCTTGTGCACTGGAGTACACAAAAATGAAGACTGCAGATCATTTTTGGACAGATCCTTCAGCTGACGAGCTAGTGCAACGACATCGTATCCATGGTGGTCACTGCCGACAGGACTCGCCTACGAAGAGACCGGCTCTCTGTGTGAGTGACCTGACAATGCGCATCATGTGACCATATTTCAATGTAATTCATTTCTACTATTCAGGCTTTTTGTATGAAATGTACGTACAATCTTTAATGAATCTTTATACTATTGTAGTCGTTGCACCAATGTGTGAACAGTGGTAGAAGATGGTATGTAGATATGAAATTTCATTCTAGGACCATCACAAAGAAATATAAAAAAAAATGTTTGGTTTCAAACCATACGTATTTTAAGCATTCGGTTTGGTAGCTTGATATTCACTTTGCAGGCTTTTTTTCACTTAAGCATCATAGAAAAGTCATTTCAAATTGAAATCTCTAAAAATCATTTACAATTGACTGAATGTCAGAGGGAAATGTCAGGGGTCATGATCAGTTTGTAGTCTGTCGGCTTTGTGACACATTCAGATCAAATTAGATTGTGGCATGCAAGGAAGATTAGTTTCTTCAGTAAACAAATTAGTATCTATTAACTGTAAGACAAGGATTTAAACTGATAAGGTCAAGGACTTTACATGTTCTTGTGTAAATGAGACTCGTTTTGATCCATAGAACTAAATAATAAGTATTTCTCGTGAAACCAGTAGAAGTTTGAATCGATTTACGTTGTCATCAAATATTTCAGAAAATAATAGAGAGAGAATCAAGAACTGTGCTGATCTTCAGCCACCTTCATCTGGCATTCCGTCTACATTCATTTTGCATTTGTCCAATCAAATGTTTCTTTTCAAACTTTAGACATCTCCAAGCATATAAACATTTCCTTTCATGAAACTTTCAGTAGATAAACCCAGGCGTGAATATTGCCTCGTGTTCCAGAGTTCTCAGGTCAGTGCGACCTGAACAGCTCCAATTATTCTGCATGAAAGACTTCAAAGAAAGTCTTTAAAGGATTATAAAAACAAAAGTGTTAATAATTTGTAAAAGAAAAATAACCAGGAACAAACACAAACATTTTCAACCAATTAAGATTAATATGAAATAAATGAATGTGCTGAAAATGCATTTTAATACACTCACAGTGTTTGATAAAAGCAGAAATCTCAAGGTAAGGTAGAGATTGTTTTGTGAATGGGGTTTTATCCTTACAGGGCAGTTCCCTTTCATAGTCAGGTCACTTCGACGTCTGTCAGTTATCTGATTATGGGATATCGGATGGCTAGCCATTCGTGCCTCAAAACTTCAATAAGTCAGGTCAAGTTCATGGCTGCATGAATTTGCATGTCACCTTTGAACCTGTACCAGGTGGTATAAAAGGTGGTGCGTGCATCATGCTCGTTACCTTTCTGATGGTTGAAGCGTTTGTGAAAGCCTTCAACTCTTCGACTTCTCTGTGAAACTCATCGTTGGTATCGCCAGTACTCCCCAGCGTTTGACACGTCCTTTTCAGGATGGCGTCACGCTTGTGCAAATCTGCGGATTGCAATAAGTGGCTGTTGCTGTCAAATGAGCACAAGCGCTGCATTCGCTGTTTGGGTGCGGCACATGCGAAAGCGGCGCTCGTGTCAAGTTCGTGCTCGGCGTGCAAACGCATGCCGATAGTGACGTTGCGCAAGAGACGGGATTTCCTATGGAATCAATGTAGTGCCAAAAAGATTCATGCGCGAGAAACCTCGAATTGAGCGAGCCCAACTCGAATTGAGAGAGCGCAACCTGTGAATTGAGCGAGCGCAGCTTGAATTGAGCGCGTCCGTCTAGAAGCGTGCGCACGTTTCTATGCACTCCCGCTCGAATCTACACACACTCACGCTCAGTTCTCATCTGCGCACCTACAAATCTTTATGGTACGAATTTGACACATTACTCTGATTGGTCAAAGCAAACCAATCGTTCCACCTCACACACACGTTGGTGGTTTTAGGAGAAATCAGTCCCTGTCCTACGGGACTGACGCCGGCGTGATCACGTTCCAATAACCCGCATGCAGCGGCGTTAGTTCGGGCTGCGAGGAAGGTGAGCTTATAGCCAAAGATTCCACTTGGCCCGCCCCCTGATGATTGGTGCCCGGCTCGACCTCCGGCTAAACAGCCGGAGACAGCCGTGGTCCCTTTCTTCACTGAGCTACACAAAGAGCTAACCAAGACGTAGCAGGCACTGGTAGTTCTGGACAGGTTTTCATCCCCAAGTGCTCATCCCCAAGCTCTCCCTGGGTCACTCCCATCAGAGCGCCGGCCCTCCCAGACCCCGTCTCGGGAACCCCACGGCTTCGTTGATCCCCCTCAGACAGTACTTGAGCGAGTGGTGCGCCCTCCCTCGCCGGTCTCCGTGGATGATCCGAACTGTGAGACTCAGCTATGCACTGCAGTTTGCCCGACGGCTTTCGGTGTTTCAAGACGTTCTCACCACTCACGTGGGCTCGAGAGACGCACTCGTTTTAAGGGCAGAGGTTTCCTCGCTGCTAACAAATTTAATTTGAATTGATTGAATTGAAAGTCCTTTATTCGTCCCCACAAGGGGGAAATTTCAATGTTGCAGCAGCAGTACAATTTAACCGGAAGAGGTTACACTAAGAAACAACAAGAACAATGTGTATAAATACGGTAAAAAGTAAAAATATAAGAAAATATATGAAATGTAACATATTTACACACATGTATACTAAGTTTGCACAGTTTACAGGTATTGCACATGCACCGGACACATATTGCACAATCACAACAGTCAGGGAGTTATTGTATGGGATAGAGTTTAGAGTGGTTCACTGGGAGCAGCTCAGGTTGTAGAGTCTCACAGCAGCAGGTAGGAATGACCTACGGTGTCGCTCTTTTAGACATTTTGGATGTTTTAGCCTGTCACTGAAGGAGCTGCACAGTGATGACACTGCTTCAAACAGCGGGTGGGCATCGTTCTCCATCATGGATGATAGCTTAGCTACCATCCTCCTCTCCCCCACCTCCTGCATTGAATCAAGGGGCAGCCCCAGAACAGAGCTTGCCCTCCTGACCAGCTTCTCCAGTCTCCTCCTGTCTGCTGCTGAGATGCTGCTGCACCAGAAGACCACTCTATAGAAGATGGCTGATGCCACCACAGAATCATAAAATGTGTTTAATAGTGGTCCCTGGACTCCAAAGGACCTGAGTCTCCTTAGCAGATATAGTCTGCTCTGTCCCTTTTTATAAATTGCTTCTATGTTATGTGTCCAGTCCAGTTTATTGTTCAGGTGAACACCCAAGTACTTGTAGGATACAACCATCTCTATATCCCTACCTTGGATGTTCACCGGTGCTGATGCGTGTGTTTGCCTGTGGAAGTCTACCACCAGCTCCTTTGTCTTTCCTGCATTTATCTGGAGATAGTTCCGCTGGCACCAGTCCACAAAGTTCTGAATCAGTTCACGGTACTCTCTGTCATCGTCATCCTTAATCAAGCCGACAATGGCAGAATCATCCGAGAACTTCTGCAGGTGATGCTGAGTTACACATGAAGTCAGCGGTGTAAACAGTGAAGAGAAACGGTGCCAGAAGGACGCCACCGAGGTGGTTCCCCCAGCCGAGATGAGGAGCAGGTTTAACCACCCGTACTTCGTGGTCCCCAAGAAGACCGGTGGTATGCGGCCCATTCTGGATCTGAGATTCCTGAATCGATAGCTGCACAGGTTCTCGTTCAGGATGAACATTCTGAGTGCAGTTCAGCCCCAGGATTAGTTCGTCGCTATCAACCTTCAAGACGCGTACATTCGCGTCTCGATTCTGCCTCAACACAAGCCTTTTTTGCGCTTTGTGTTCGAAGGCTGAGCGTATCAGTACAAGGTCCTGCCCTTCGGCCTTTCCCCGGCATCGGGACCTGAACTACATTGACGACTGGCTACTGCTAGCCAGCTCGCAGAGTCAGTTGATCTCGCACAGGGATGCGGTGCTCATGCACCACGCCGACTTGGGCTCCTGGTCAATCGAGAGAAGAGTACTCTGACCCCGTGTCAGCAGATCTCTTTTCTTGGGCTCGACCTCGACTCCGTTCAGATGCGCGGCAGGCTATCCTCCTGGACGGCCGCCAACATCCGGAGTCAACTGGAGAGTTTCACTCCAGGCTCCCGGGTTCCCAGCAAACTGATTGGTTCTCTTTGCTGTTTGCACCTGCCTTTCTCCACAAGATCAGATTATGATTGGAAGTGCGTCGTTGCATTTTTGTTTAGTTTTTATTAGTAGATGAATAAATGTAGTTATAATTTTCGTCTCTGAGCGGGAGTTTTTATATAGTTCTTGTTTCATTTTCGTCAGGGAAAAAGTGTTGTTGATAGCGTCTTTGCGTTGGTAAAAAAAAAAAGCGCTATATAAATGAACTTGAACTTGTTTGAGTTTATATAACGAAAATATTTTGTCAACGAAATTAACACTGCTTCTGAGAGTTTTTTGGATATATGACTGTGTAAGCTATCCATGAGCCGGGCGGGGTGATGTGATCTAACTAAATAGGTTGTTTCCAGACTCTGTGTGGTTCTGCAGTTTTCAAGCCTGGAGCTGCAGTAAAGTGTCAGAGTCCTGACTGATCACCCTCTCTGGACTTTTCATCTCCAGCAACCGGCGAGAGCTCTGCACTTCACTCTTGTTTTCTCGTTTATCTCTGTGTTCGCGACATTCCATCTCGTTCCGTTCTCTATTCTTTCACTCTCGGACCTCGTTCATTTCATTCTCTCGCACTTTATGGACTACTTCCGTTGTTCTGTTCACTCCTGAGTCGTGACAGTCATAACACTGGAACAAATTATAATCCGTTTAATGTAAAATTTTACCAACCTATAATTTTAGTAAAACTCTTCTTATTAGTTTAGCAACATTTTTAATGATGGGACTTTATTACTACTGCATTACTACATGCTCATCAGTTGAATTGGGGTTTTGGACGCTCAAACATTTTCTTTTCCTTAGTGGTCCAGAAGTGAAGTGAAGAAACAACAGAGTGATGCCAACCAGTGCATAAAGTCTGTGTGTGTATGTGTGTGTCTGTGTGTGTGTGTGTGTGTGTGTGTGTGTGTGTGTGTGCGTGTGTATGTGTGTGTGTGTGTGTATTCAGATTCAGAAACGACACTCCAGTAGCAGTATAGACGAGAGACCCGCTCCTTCTCCCTCCGCCAGAGACTATGTGGAATCTCTTCATCAGAACTCCAGAGCCATCCTTCTGTTTGGCAAAAACAATGTTCTGGTGCAGCCGGTGAGGAATAAGAGTGAATCGTCATCATTTCTTTGTTTATTTTTTATAATGGCAAAGCCAGAAGTGTACTGGAAGCAGTGTTTGTGTTTTTAGAGGGATGATATGGAAGCTGTCCCGGGTTACCTGTCTTTGCATCAGATGGCTGAATGTATGACTTTGAAATGGACACCAAACCAACTAATGAATGGCTCCATGGGAGATCTTGAATACGAGAAAAGGTATTTATACACACACACACACACACACACATACACACACACACACACAAACAAGCACACACACA
>CM051502.1:8154985-8179356 GCA_028031935.1 Paedocypris micromegethes
ACACACACACACACACACACACACACATGTACCGGTATATATTTCATTTACATTAAATCCCACATTTATTCTTTCGGTTCACCTGGTGATTTCTCTGGCACCTTGAATAAAACTTTCTGTAAACGTATTAACTTTCTGTGTTCATGGCAAGTGAGGCTATTATTTATATTTTGCGATTGCAGCTTGTGGTCTAAAGTACTTGAGTAAATGGACTTTACTTTAGGTTACTTTTGAATGGACACTTTCTGTTATTCATTACATTGTGATTGTGCACGACAAGTGGTTAATTTCTCGGACGGACAAGGTGATATTGCCATCTGCAGGATGCTGAAGGTACTGGATGTCAATCAATACAATTAGCGGTTGTACTTTTTTGCACATTTGAGTTTGACCGAGACTGACTTTTTGTTGTTTTTTTTTTATCTTTTTTGTTCTGCCATTTTAAACATTGTGGTGTTACATTTCATCTTACATTTTTTATCTTAAATGCAGTACGAGTAAAATACTTTTTTAAATTGGAATCTTCACGACTTTCTGGAACTGGTGACTTGTAACCTGTAATGAAGAAATTTTTACAGTGAGGTATTTCTACTTTCACTTATGTATGGTTTTTACACCTCTACAAATCAACTACAAATCTGTGGAAAACTCGTACTTGCAGGTCAAGTGAGCACTGCAGTTGAAATATTCTGCTCATGCTTAATCAATGCTAAATCAAGCTTTTAAATACAACTAGCAAGAATTACTAGGTGTCATCTTCTTCCCTGTCGGTCTGCAGTGTTTACTGGGACTACGCCATGACAATCCAGC
This sequence comes from Paedocypris micromegethes, assembly GCA_028031935.1. Classification (NCBI taxonomy): domain Eukaryota; kingdom Metazoa; phylum Chordata; class Actinopteri; order Cypriniformes; genus Paedocypris; species Paedocypris micromegethes. The sequence continues at coordinate 8,155,796 of CM051502.1, forward strand.
TGGAAGAGATTGTGTATTTGCACTGCCATCAGCAAGGTAGGTAGTCAAAGATAAAAGTACTGTAATCTCTTACTGTAAATATACCCATTGCGTAGCTTGCTTTTTACCTGGGTTGATCAAGCAATGAAAAGGTCATTGTTTTTCCACAAACTTTTCAATTTCAACACAACATTAGCTCATCAATATTAGAGGTGATTTCTTGGAATGATCTGGGAATTAACGCTTGTGTTTTTTTAAGTGGACTGTGGTGGGACAGTAGTTCTGGTCAGTCAGGATGGAATCCAGAGACCTCCATTCCGTTTCCCCCGCGGCGGTCACCTCCTCCAGTTCCTCTCCTGCCTTGAGAACGGCCTCCTGCCTCACGGACAATTAGATCCTCCATTATGGTCCCAGAGAGGGAAGGTCAGCAAAACCGCTTCAAGTATATGTATGTCGGTGGAATAGTTCAAGTTCAAGTTTATGTATATAGCGCTTTTCTTAGTCCGAGTAAAACAAAGTCTTTAAAAAGAAAAATGTCCATTATATATCTGTGTTCAAAAATTTGGGAAAATAGGTCAGTTGAAAAAATTGTCTACTTAAGTCATGTCAACTAGATTTAGTCTTCACCTTAGAAACGTTTCACCACCAGCTCAGGTGGCTTATTCAGGCACATATTTTATATGCTAAATACTTCAGCCTTTATACGATACTTATACACACCTTCAGAATTAGTAGACAAATTAGTACAAGAAAGTGCAAACATTGTAAATAATCGTTAAAAAACGTTTAAAATGTCTACCAGGTCAAATAATCTTGTTCAGAATTTATAAAGCAGCGGGTTCAGATGCTCGTTACCCTCTTTTATGATTATTTAATTAGAATCATTAATAATCTGCCTAGTTTTGATGAGCAAAGTCAGTCCTTTACAAGTAGCTGAATGTGTAATTCACCTGGTTTGAAAATATACTTTATCATAAACAAAACCTCAAGCGAACGACTCCTTCTAGGTTATTTGCTGATACGCTGTTCAGCTTTAAAGTATTTAACTTGCTATCTAGTAATTTTCTAAAATTAATGTGCAAGCACATGCCTGAAAAATAGGAACATCGTCAAATCCTTGAACACAAGAAAAATGATTTAAAACGGTGATTATAAAAGGCAATGATGGAATATTATCATCAAACACAGAATGTGCTTGTTGGATCGGGAACCCATAAACTGTTATCAGGACATCGCTATTTATGAAATGATTGCATTATTATTTTGTTAAACAAATTCTTGCACTCTAATGAATTAGAGTCACTCCATGAGTAATTCTTCAACTTAATTCTCAGTGTGTGCTCGATGAAAAACCATGCCAACGTCATTAATCCTTGTCATAATTAATCATTAATTCTGTTCAATATTTGGCTTGTCGGATGGAGCCATGGTGAAGTGACAAAATGCTCATGCTTTTTCAGGGTAAAGTGTTTCCTAAACTGAAAAAGAGATGCCCACAAGGATCCTCAGACTCAGTCTCCGACAAAGAAGAAGAGGAAGCCACGGATTACGTCTTCCGCATTGTATTTCCACACAACCAATCAGAGTTTGGTAAGGAATCAAAAACCAGTCAAATGAATAATTTGTAAAGATATTCTTTACTATGATATAGTTAAATGACATAGTTAAATGATAGCACTATATCAGAGGTGGCCAACTCGTGGCTCTTGAGCCTCATGCGGCTCTTTAACTAGGTTCATGCGGCTCTTCAGGAGCTTTCACGTGACATGAGTCATGTATGCACACAATGTTAACTGTTGAAAAATAACTAATATTATCATGTTGGTGTGGTTATTTTCATTAAATCTGGCTGAGCAGAGGTCTGTGTGTGTGTGTGTGTGTGTGTGTGTGTGTGTGTGTGCGTGCGTGCATACAAGATTAAGGAATGGGATGATGTTTATGTGTGCCCTTGTGTATGATGTGGCTCTTTGCAGCTCTTTGTGGCTCTAACACAGAAAAAAGTGGCTCTTAGTTTCTGACTGGTTGGCCACCCCTGCACTATATGATAGAGGATCGATCTCACTATGGTCAACAGGATTGGTTCCCAGTAGGACATCTTCCCTCGACACAAACCGTTTGTACTCTTTCTTTTTTGTGACTGGCTGATCTGTCCAGATGTGCTAACGTAGAGACCTAGAGCAATTAGGGTTTCTAGTAAATTGGAAGATGAGTTTTGGAATATAATGGGTCATTTGACTACTACAGCTGTTGTGCCTTCCAAGTTGCTCCAAATGAGCAAGCTCTTCCAACATCGGATGTCAGTTTGGTGCCTATTACAAAAACTGACGTAGTTGTCTCACACTTGTCGTTCTATAATCAAACATCTTCCATTATAAATATGTATGTGGCGGTTATTTTTCCGCTTCCGGCGATGATGAACGGATAAACCCTTCGAGACCTTACCTATATCCTTCTAGTGTCACATTTATGAAGGCGGGAGCTAGGACCCAAACGCAGATTAGCAAATGCTTTTAATAAAATAAAATAAACAAAACAAAACAAAGACACACGGATCACTGAACGATTGGTCCAGGACGATAAACAGAGCGTTCATTTAAAAAAAAAAAATCAACCTCGGGAGGCAAACAAACTCAACTAACTGCGGATACCAATCCGGACATGTGTCATAGACAGAATTAGCATCAGCTAGCATACATTGTAACTAGTGCTGTCAAAGTTAACGCGTTAACGCTCATGACTCAATTTAAGTGCTTAATCGCGTCAATTTTTTTAACGCCATTAATCACGGTTGCATTTCTTTAACTTTCGGTTTGGCAACGTACAATGAATAGAACCAAGAGAGCCGCACGCTGTCTCCAGGTGCGGCTCATTAAGATCAGCTGTTCAATCACTCAGTAATTGAGTTCAGGTGTTGTCACTTAGGCGCAAAGTGTTTAAGTGACACTGACCTACTTTTCCCCTCTCAGCAGCAACACAGACACAGTTCCTTTTCAACTGCTATTAACTTGCTCTGTTCAAAAAGCCGAAGCTTTAGATTCATACGAATTAGACAGACAACACTGTATTTACTTATTTTTAAAAACAGACATTCTAAACTTTATTTAGACATATGTTTCATGTTCCCTTTCATAGTCAGGTCACTTCGACGTCAGTCAGTTACACAAGTTTTCAGTCACGCGTTGCTGTTTAGTGTTCCAGCCTGGGGATTCGAACATGGTGAGACATGGAAAAACTTGCAAAAAAAGTCCAACATCATCACCAGGCTTTAAATCGGCCTATATAGTTCATAACCTTTTGAATTATGCTGTACAGTTGTGTATTTAGGTCATAAAATGAGTGCATCATTTTAAGAAGCAGACAGACCCAAACGAAAAGTCCTCAGGAAATCATTTTAATTAATAATTATTTAATTATAATATTGTAAATTTTCATTTAGACCCCAAAAATCAATCACATTATGTACCACATAACACTGATAATGAACAAACGATCTTTCAGGACAGTTTCAACCAGTCACACAAAAAAAAGATTTGTGATGTACAGTCACAACATAACTTGATTCCGTTTTACCAACAAAACACTACTTACAATTTTCTTCACTAGATGCAAAAAAAGGCTGTTGCGAGTCAATGTGCTTTTCTGCTTGTCACTGTCACAATTTTATATTAAAAACCTGCCATTGAATGAATAAATAATAGCTGTATCTTTCCAGGTTTAGATTAAATTGTGTTCCTTTCTTGTTGCTGAGATGAGACTTCTTTTTATGGTACATAGTGACACCTGATTTGCAAGATCCTGGGGCAAACCAGTGGAATCCATCTCCAAGGAAACCATCTTGCTCTTCCTGCTCACAAATCAGCTTCTCAGATGGTGGGGCATCCAGCGGCTGCAACCACGAGCGGTACAATAAATCTAATAAAAACGAATAAGGACATTAACTGTAACAACTGCTGTGTATTAAAGCATCTTCTCGTCCACAGGGCTCCTCTGAAGTCACTGTGTGAAAACATGAAGTACCAAATCATCTCTCGTGCTTTCTATGGGTGTTCGTACTTGTTTTCTAATTTCAATTGAATTGTCAACACATTTTGATTCATCATAAATGGGGTGAAAAAACAAAGACCGTACAATAATAGACTATTTAATATACAATAGTTTGAATGCCCCTGTGATTTCATCCTGATTGTCCAGGTTGTTCACACAATAATCTGAGATCAGCTCCACCTCCAAAGCAGGATTTTACCAGTTTATCTCGTTTATAAATTGCAGTATTTATTCAGTCATCTTCTACCGCTTCATCCTTTACAGGGTCGCAGGGAGCTGGCGCCTATCTCAGCGTCTTAGGGCCGGAGGCGGGGTACACACTCTGGATTGGTGGCCAACCATTCGCAGAGCGGGACACACAGACAAACACATTCACACCTATGTGGTCAATTTTCCAATTCCAATTAGCCTGAAGCGCATGTTTTTTTTTGGACTGTGGGAGGAAACCGGAGGAACCCCACGCAAGCACGGGGAGAACATGCAAACTCCACACAGAACGGCCCCGACCGGCCTTGAACTCACACCTCAAGTGTCAAACGGAACCATCTTGCTGTGAGGCAGCAGCGCTAACCACTGCGCTGTTTAAAGATGTTTTGAAAGTTCTTGAATGGACTTTTTAAAACTGAGGATGCTTTCACACCTGCCTTTTTTAGTTCAATTGAATCGCACCAGAGTTGGTTTCCCTGTTTGGTACGGTTCGTTTGGGCAAGTGTGAAAGCGGCAGTCGAACTCTGATACGCACCAAAAGCAGACATTCCAAACAAACTCTAGTACGGTTCGCTTGTGGTGTGAAAGTGGTCTCGGACCGCTAGAACTTCAACCGTACCAAATGCAAAAACGACTGCGCATTTTGACTAAATTCAGCTGCCGGTGACTCTGCGCTGAGGAATATCTCAGATTCCGTGAAGCCACGGACTTCGCCACGTGCAGCATTAAAGATTCGCATCTGCGCTACAATCTCGAAATATAAATATGTGTGTATATAATAAATGTTTGTCTCAAGCAATCAATACAAACTATATACGTAAGTTCTATAGTTTAATATAGGCACAAAGATAGCGCAGTCGTCTATCCAGACTAAATAACAGCATGTTGTCTATTTGCTTTATTTATGGAATTTACCCTCAATTCTGATTGGTTGAAAAGCAGTTTAAGAAATATTAAACATCAGGTCAATACACATCAGGCCAATGAGTGAATGTTGTCACATGACTGAATTTTGGTTCGGTTCGAATGAGAGCAAAAAGTGTGTTGTGAAAGGGGACTGAAATGCAGCAATGTATCATTTCTTTCCCTTGGTCTGGACCAAACAAACCGAACTATAGGTGTGAAAGCACCCTGAGATTCCTCCTTTTTTACAGATGCGGATTCAACTACAAATAACTCGCTCGTCAGAATTCTCTGTCGGATCAAATCTCTGTTCAACAAGCCGCCGCTTTCAATTCATAGGGATTAGATAAACAGACAATACTGTATTTACTTACACTTACATTTAAAAACAGACATTGCTTTATGTAGACATGTTTCATTTTAGAGTGATACGTGTTTATTAAGTTAGTTTGTTTTCAGCTGACAAATATATGTCAAAAAGTGCTTCACGTTTTATTATTATTTTGCAAAAAACACAATGTCCTGTTCTTATTAAACAAGTGTAACCTAAAAAAATGGGTGCTTCAAACTTTAAATTGATGGACAACACTTATATGTAAGTCCAAAATTCACTTTTTTGGTGTGTTTTATCTTGAATAAAGAGTGACTCACCCTCGAGGGTTAAAAAAACAAAGAAAAAAATTGCTAAATTGAACAAAAATTATGCTTAATTATATTGCAATTATATTTAAACTAGTGTTTATTTAGTGTTGCGTTTACACAAATTTACATATTACCCGTCATTTACCAATATTACAAGCTCAGTCATTCATCAGTCATTACAAGCTCAATCGCAATTAATTTGGTCAGTGGAAGTGCGATTAATAAGTAAAAAAAAAATTAATCGTTTGTCAGCACAATAATATAACTATTATTGTATAATAATAATATAACTAATATAAACACATCTATATAAAAAAAATAAACATATACCGGTAATAATGTAATAATAAATTGAATAATTGAATAAGAATTGAATTTTTCAATTCAATTCAATTCAATTCAATAAAATAAAGTAAATAGACTTTGTCTGCATCTGCTTCCTCAGGGCTGGCGTACTGCCGTCACCTCTCCACGGTCCGCACTCACCTGTCCGGTCTGGTCAACCACACCATCGTGGACCCTGATGTGCCTAGTGAAGCCTGTGCTGGACTCACAACAGAAGTGTGGCAGAAGTTCCTCCAAGACTGCAATGTAAGAGCACGTACACGCCACATCTTCCTTCTAGCTCTCCAGCACATCCATTCATCTCTTTATTTGCCTCTAAATGCCACTTCTCTAATTATGGTCACATAAATAAAATGCCAAAAAACTCAATTATTACAAAAAAAGCATGTTTCCTCCCAAATAAAATGCGCTAAGGACATAAAAAGTACATTACATTGTCGTAATAATTAATTATAATAGAAAATATATTGCATTTCATTGAAGAAAGCAGAATGTTTCAGTGCATGAAAAGCACAAATAATATTGAGCACCTAAAGTTTTCATGACAGAATGAGCTTTAAAAAGGTTTTATAATGTTTTAGTTAGGTTTTATAATTGTTTCGTATCTTACAGTACTCATGTTAGAATTGGAGGCTTCTTAATAATTTAAATCAAAGTTATTATCTTACCGTGGCGACGCACATCTCATGCATTTGAACGAGCAAACCAGTCGTTAAGAAAAACAAGTTGGTTTGTTCTCATCCAAAAACACGACTGAAGACAATACAGGAAGAACTCATTTTTATACCCAATATTACGTGACATGGCGTGATCAGAAACCGAAGCCATTCTCTCTGAATCCCAGGAGTCACTGCTGACTGGTCCTCATCTCCCGCCATCTCAAAACATTCTCCTTCGAATCCAAACACTTAAGCACTTCATGCTTTATGACTTGTGAATATAATAAACAGTGGTACCCCGACTTACGAATCTCCTTACTAACAAAAAACCTGAGTAACAAAATGCATCGCCGCAAAAAATTTGTCCCGAGTTGTGAAAAGAAATTTGCTGTACGAAACGAGGGCGTCTTGGTCGAACAGGCATGAATGAGTCCAGGAGTGTAAAAAAACAGTTGTTTAATCCTCACGCACATCAAATTAACAAAAAACAACAACAAAACCACTGGTTAGTTTCAAATGTATTGCATCCAAAATATTGCATCCAGACTTCTGCGAGTCTGCCGTTGCTATAAATAGAGCGGACTAAACACTAAAAACAAAACAAATTTTCCCCATTAAAAAACATGCAAAAAACTGATAGAAATTAGCTGGGTGTTACACTCTTTATGGTCCGGGCGGAACATTGTCATGATGTTAGTTCCGTGTCTGTGTGATGTCATTTCAAGTCGGCAGTCACCATTCAAGTGAGATTGTCTGTATTATTTTATACTGTACCTTTATAAACGATTGCCAATGGGCAATTTAAACAACCACTTTGTAACATGTTTTTATTACATTTATTAACAGTAGTTTATTACAGTATTTGTAAAAAAAAATGTCTGAATTCACGAACTCATGGCACGGATTAGACGAATTGCATGTAAAATACGGCTCAGCTAACAAAATTCCATGGATTCATTTTGTAAGTCGGGGTACAACAAACTCTAAAAAAAACATCTTCAGACTCTCAGCAATCAGTGTGTCAAGCTAGCTAGAAATATGTTAACCTCGACCTAGCAAGTCGCAACTATAGTAACCCATCTTGATAGCCATACAAGGCACGAAGACCCATGAACACACTTTGGCCAACAGAATATCTCAGGATTCAGCAGAGCACACATTCCATTCAATGACGAAGAGTAACATAGGAATACATTTGAAAATATATTTGGATGTAAAATAAAATCAGTTACAAAACATTTATAAATTCCGAGTTTAAATTCTGTCTTACAACCCCAAACATTCAAATGACTGAGCAAAATAAAAGTATTCAAACAAGCCAAATGCTGTTTTGGTCAAATACTGAACAACTGAAAATGTCAATGTTGGTGTATAGTAAACACTTTTTCAGAATGATTTGTCTGTGTTACTGCTCTTACAGATGTATAAAGAGAAGGAATTGCTGCGACTGGTTTATTTTGGTGGCGTGGAGGCGACGCTGCGGAGAGAAGTTTGGCCTTTTCTGCTCGGACACTACCAGTTCCACATGACTGAGAATGAGAGGAAAAACGTTAGTCTTCAGGGATAAAACATGTCCCACTATGTGTTTAATTATAAATTCACAAGCAATTTGGACAACATTAAAAACAATATATACTTGTAAATCAATGTACAGGAAGTACTTCGCCATTGTAGAGCAATGTTTTTTTTAAGAAAATATAAGATAGACTTTATTAATCCCACTAGGGGAAATTTTTGTGTTCAGCAGCAGCCACAACCAGAGAAAGAAAATATGTTTTTAACAGAAATGATTAAGGACAATTTAAATTTCTTGTACAACATCCTTGGCATCATTTGTTGTTTTGCACTGGCGTTCACTGTAGCGTAACGGGTTGGTTCGCAGGTGGACGAGCAGATGCGTGCGTGCTACAAGCAGACCATGAGTGAGTGGCTGGGATGTGAGGCCATCGTAAAGCAGCGAGAGCGTGAGCAGCACGCCGTGGCTATAGCCAAGTGTTCCTCTGCGGCCAGTGTCGACAGCACCTCGCACACAATAATGCACCACCAGTCAACCATCAGTAATGAGGCGAGTGTCCATCCACACAATGTCTCTTCCTTCCAACCTTGTTGTGCATTTCAAGTTGAAGTTCTGAGCAACGTCACAACTCACAACTTGAGTTCTGCACACACGCAAACCGGGTTGCTAATCAATAAAGACACACCTGAAATCGAAATATATGAAACCCAAAATTTAATTTCTACTAATTTCTATTTTTTCTCCCGTTACCTGCTTTCCTTTCTTTGAATATTTAATAGAATATAAATAGAATACCGACCTTCTCCCAGGTGAAGTTGAGCCCGTTTTGTTTGCGAGTAAATATGGTAAATTAAATTTGATTTATTGTCATTAAACGTGTACTAGTACAAGGACAAAAATACTATTTAGGTTGAGCGAGAAATTATTTAAACAGGGTTTAGATTTGACTGGATTAACAGATTCCTTATTATTCAGAATAATCTATAGTATTATAGTAATCTTATTTACAAATTACTAAATAGTAATGAACAACCGGCATTATCAGTTGTGCATTATAGAAGTTGTGCTTCACATTTACGTTTGTCTTTTTCGCTCGGCAATCTTCACGTTTCCGTTTGAAACATTTTTTTCGTTTCAGGTTTTTCGTTTGGATTTTTGACCCAAGCTTCAAGTGGGGGCGGCCCTTCTCTGATTGGCTGGTGAGAATGTGATTTACAGCTGCATTCACGGCGAGAATCTGAATGACTGGAATAGGGGGAGGAGTTTAGCGAGCGGTTAAACACATTCATAATCGAAATACCTTTATCTCCGGAGTATTTGTGCGCTTTGAGACAGTTAAATCTGTGAAAAGCGCCCTACAAATACTCATATTATTTATGCGTTTGTAGGGATGAGTTTGTCTGGACCGACACGACACCATCACATCACTGCACCAGAAACACAACCACTGCTCTCTCGCAGCCTGCACTCATTATTTAGTGCGCACGTATACAGGTCTCACGTTAAATTCTAGTTAGCACGGAATTATAAGAGTTCTGCTGGCTTCCATACGATAAGCTTTTTTCGATTCAGCGTAATATTTCTAATAAAAATATGAAAAAAAAGGAACAGAAATACATAACATTTTTTTATGTTATCTATTTTATACGTATCACCAGAAGGTACAATGTGTAATAAAGGAAAGGGTTCAAATTTCAATCACAAAAATGTATCATTCAAGCAACCCACAAGACGCTTCTCATGGAAATTTAAGTAAAAATTTTACTGTTATCTCACCTAGACCTCGAAAACTAGTTTTTTTATAAAAATCTGAAAAACTAAATTTTTCAAAATTTGGAGCGGCTCCCCTAGTGGTCACTGCTTTAGAAAAGCTATAATAATAAGGAGCAGTTAATTACCACCTAGTGATCAAATTATGTATTTTACATATCACAAAGAGTTAAAAGAAACGGAACATTTTATAATTAATTTTCATTACTAATAGTAATACTTTATAGTAAAAATAGTAAAAATATTTTATGTGTAAGGCGCCTATCGGGAGCACTGCACACACACACATTATTTCAATGTGAAGAAACAACAGTGTGTACTATTTTTCTGAAGTTACACAGTTTGTGTACTAATATAAAAAAAAGCAGTGAATTTCAATTTGTACATTCACTGAACTCCTCCCACACTTCCTGGTCAAGCAACTGTCGATCACATTTTCACCAGCCAATCAGAGAAAGGTCGCCCCCACGTGAAGCTTGGGTCAAAAACCCAAACGCAATAAAGAAAATGTGTAAATGTCACACAATGTAAATGTTAAGCATTTTCGTTCGTTTCTTCAAAATTTACGTTTGATATTTTTGGCACTAATCTGACTCCATATGCTAAAATGTTGAACAAGTTTGATTCTGACTTGGCACAATATGTTGTGTTCATCCTTGTTTAGTCGTCACAGAGCTGTAGTTCGGAGCGACAGAGCGACTCCAGCAGTGGCACTCAGGTAGATGAACACGCTAGTCAGTAAAACAAAGACTGATGAAGCTTCCCTGACTAACATCCCTCAACCTCACACCCTTTTCCTGGTAGTTCTTTGCTTTCGGAAACCCCTTCCCCTGGAGTAGTCTGCTTCCCTTTGGCTTGTTCTTGCAGGTTTTCGAGTCCGTCGAGGAGATAGAACAGATTGAGACGGAGCCCAAGATTGACGATGTCAAGCAAGGTCCTAAAATTACAACGGTAAACCCGCAGAATGGAACCAGTTCACCGGATTCTGCCTACCCCTCTTCCAGAAACTTCTCGGTTACTTCTGGTCAGTCAGACTCCTTAAGCACAGAAGACAGTGGGATGCATGAGCCAAGCCTGGCAGCCTGCAAAAAGAACTTTCATGAAAGGCCACAGGTTACAAACCAGGGGCTTAAAACATCCGGAGATGCCGTTGTCGTTCCCGTAGCGGCTCACGGCATCATGACTGACCCTGAAAACAAACTGACTGACCAATCCAAGCCTGATATTCTCGAAACAGCAGAAGAGAGTCATGATGCTGAAGAACTGCACAAACCCTCGCAAGCAGGAATACGAGACGCCAAATCAGTGGCAGAAGATTCCTTACTGGCGATGGCTCATAGAGTTACTGATTCACTGGAGAAGGCCGTAGCTGGAGTGCTGGAGTCTGTTTACCATAAAGATACGGTAAAAGAAACCAAAAATGCCAATGAAAAGATGACAGCTGACACAGATAACGTCATTGGCCTTGACGAAGCCTGTGAAGAAAACCCAAAAGATCATTTAAAGGACAAGGTTTTAATGGGAGCTGGAGCCAAAAGTAGAAACGAGCCAGCCGAGGAAAGGACGGCATCAACGCAGACAAGTGGGCACAGAGAAATGCACAGAAAAGCTCCTGTGGTTGAAGAGACCGTGGTTCCAGTACATGAAGCTTTCTGCAAAAGATCCATGAGTGAAGCCCAAGATGAGTCGGATGAGTCTCCGTCTGCCATTGAAATGGAAGAGATTCCGACAATAAAAGAATCCATGGTTTGGGACAAGAAGACTTCTGGTAAACAAGCACATGTTCCCTCGCTGGAGCTCGTCCTGCAGGAAGGTTCCAGAAAGGATGCAGACCGTCTCTGTCCTCAGTTTGATTCCCTCGTGGTGAACGCTGAGAAGAATGAAGAGGCGGCAGCATCACCTGTTTCCTCTATAGGCACCACCTATTCCGTAAGTGTGTAATATGATGATATACTGTACAAATTTTCTCAAATTGTAAACTGCTATTGAGAATTAGTAAAAACGTTTAGTTTAGTTGATACTACTAGTTAGTTTCAATAGTTATTAGCGTAATTAGATACAAATCCAGAATTGTTGGAAGGTGCTTGTGAAAAAAAGGATGTGAAAACAAACTTTCACAGATTTACTTTTTTCGAAATTTTATCATGGTTCTCCACTTATCTTTTTCTTCTTTTGCAGCCGGAGCTTCTAGACTTGTACACGTTAAATCTGCATCGCATAGATAAAGACGTTCAGCGCTGCGACAGAAATTACTGGTACTTTACGCCTGCGAACCTCGAGAAACTGAGAAATATCATGTGCAGGTACCAAACAAATTCTCTTTTTGCGGATTGTCGTAGTTACATTACGTTAAACCGATGCAGAACATTTCATCCTGTGCTAGAGCTAATGATGTAGTGTCACCCTGACATGCGTCTTAAAATTGTTCTGTGACCGAGCTTGTGTCATCGACCAAAACGCCACCTCATATTTTATGATTAATTATATTATGTGTATTTATTTACTTGGTACAGTTTTACACAGTGCTATTACTTTGGACATAAGACGAATTAAGCTGATGAGATGCTGGTGTGGGCGGAGTCTATGGATATAGGAGGAGTTTAGAGATGTCTTAAACACCTTTTGCTGACGTTAGACCATTTTTTTACCTTGACATTTTGTTCATGTCTTCAAATTACACGTGTTCAACGAACATCTTTTTCTCAACTTGAACACTAGCACAAAATTTTTTGGTAGAAGTGTGCACAAATGTCAGCGTTTAGGAAATCTTGCACATTGCACATTCATTCATTCGCGACTCAACATCTGTGAGTGTGATACTGTATGTGGCCGCTGATGTGTGACCTCTTCTGCAGCTACATCTGGCAGCATCTGGACACGGGATATGTGCAGGGCATGTGTGACCTTCTGGCTCCGCTGCTTGTCGTTCTCGATGATGGTGGGTGTTGATTTCTTCTCACGCTCCCATGGAGTCACAACATGTGTGTGTTTTAATCTTTCAGAGGCCTTGGCGTTCAGTTGCTTCTCAGAGTTAATGAAAAGGATGAATCAGAATTTCCCTCACGGAGGTGCGATGGACACTCACTTTGCTAACATGAGATCTCTGATCCAGGTACAAGCTTTACATCAGAAGCTTCTGGAAATTGTCTGTCTATTTCTCAGCCGAGAACGCAAGAGTTTTATGTCAAAAAAGTTGAAAAGATTTCCTACTGGTTAACTGGGAAGATCCGCAGAAACGATAACTTCACCATCCACTTCTATAGCCACTTTAAATTCTGTAAAAAAATTATGCAAGACCACTCCTCAGTCTGTGTCAAAGTCAGCCATTTTCCAAAATCCCTTGAAGGAAGGTCATCTTATTCAGATTAACACATTTGCATAGAGCAGAAAACCTAACAGCACTTACAGTTTGGACAGTAAAACAAAGATTTAAGAACATCTAACTACTTGTAACTTCTATCTCTTCTACCTTTATATACTGCCAACAACAAAAACAAACTATAGGATGTATAAGTCATACATCTTCAATTTTTTACACACATTTTAGAAACGTGGTCTCTGAGTTGTTTGCATGTCTAAATAGGCATTTTAAGAAACACGCATGTTCTGTTCTTTTTTCTGATATGAATATGAACACAAAAGCAATTGTAATCGTTAAAACGCGAATGACACTGAATAAAAGAATTCACCAATAAACAGATCAATAGACGATTCTTGTGACATAAAGAATAAATTAAAGTACATTCTAATGAACTGAAAGCAGCCGTAAAACCTCCACATGTTGTGCTTTTCTTGTCTGTGCGTGCGTGCGTGCGTGCGTGTGTGTGTGTGTGTGTAGATTCTGGACGCAGAGCTGTTCGAGTTGATGCATCAGAATGGTGACTACACGCACTTCTACTTCTGCTACCGCTGGTTTCTTCTTGACTTTAAGCGAGGTAATAGTGTTCCTGACAGTGGCACACAAACGAAAACAATTCAGTGTCTGTACTTTACTGATGTGGTTTTAATTCTGGAAAGCTACCGATTTATGTATTAAATTAAATTGGATTAAAGCAACTTATGTAAAAAAAAAGTAAGTAAAAATGAATAAAAGATTCAGTAAAAGTGTATTAAAAGTCCTAAAATACACTTAAAATACATTTAAAGGGCTAATAGTAGTTATTCACCCGCAAATGAAATTACTAATGACTCTACTTTAATATTTGCTTGTTAATTCTGATCTGAAACTGATCTAGATTAAGGCATATGCTGTGTGATCTACATATGATATACATATGATCTACACATTATACATAGAAATGCTGATTATACATTATTGATGTGATGTTGATTTTGTTACTCGTTGTTGTTCACTGTACTTTGCTGTTAAATGTCTCCTTTGCTGCTATCTGCTGGGTTTCAATGTTCTGACCATGACAATAAAGCTCTCCAAGTAGAGCTCTTTTAATTTCATAATGTTCTTCTTGTCACACGATGATGACTGACTTTCTTTAGAGCTAGTGTACGATGACGTTTTCACCGTGTGGGAAGCGATCTGGGCCGCAAAGTGCGTCTCCTCCAGCCATTTTGTGCTCTTCGTCGCTCTCGCTCTGGTGGAGATATACAGAGACATCATCCTTGAGAACAACATGGACTTCACAGACATCATCAAGTTCTTTAATGGTGAGACTACCATTTCACACCCTTTGTCTTTGTTCTTTTTGTGAAGATTTTTGAATGCATAGATGGATAGAAGAACACATTAAGGCACAAATTAATTTAGTTGAGAGGTGCCACTGTGTATATTTTTTTAGATATACATGAGGCTACCAGTCTTGATTTACCAGTCTCTTTTACTGTCCCTCTATCCCACAGAAATGGCCGAGCGACACAACATCAAGCAAATTCTGACCTTAGCTCGAGACATGGTGTGCAAAGTGCAGATACTGATAGAAAACAAGTAGCTCGGGTGTGTGAGGTCAGCCCTTCTCAAGCTCTTCGCTTTACCAACATTTCATGCCAAACACGATGATCTACCTGAAGTCTGGGAGCAGCTCTTTCCTTCTCGTTGTTTCTGTGTCTCCCGTTGGGTTTTGTTCTTGTGTGTCACATGACACTTTGTTTCAGATCCACGTTTCCAGGTCAGTGGCGACTGAGCCATGTTGTAGCTCTTCTCTCTTCTTCACACAGTGTCTGGATACAAAGGGTGGATAAAGCAACGCTTGATTGGCTTCACCTTAACCAGAACATCTCACTTATTCCAATCTGGTTCATTCGTTTGAGTGTTTTATTGTCATTTTAGATACAGCTCTTCCTGCGATTCGTTTTAAACGTTCCAGTGGACGAGCGACACATCAGCCTTGATGCTGCTCGTGTTTGCTGGATTCAATGTGCAATTTGCCGTTTGTTCAGCAAAGATGCTAGACTTGCTTTAGCCGTCGCTTGCGTATTTTTCTGTACAACTTTGTCATGAACTACATGAGGAAATGACTACTATGGAAGCCCGTTTCCACCACTAAAAAAACTGACTTTTTATTTCAGAATTCCGAGTTATTAAGTCAGAATTCTGACTTTTTATCTCAAATCCTCTCAAAGCTACTGAGTCTGTTCAGATTTACTCATGATTGATCAAATTTACTAACCAATTAAATCCTCATTCAATTTGCACAAGCCTTTTAGTTTTTTCTTAAATTTTACTACAATCATTTGGTTAAATAAGGTTTTTTTTTAGATTATAGCTGTAAATATTGAAGCCCGTTTTCATATATATAAGGTTTTTTTAGATTATAGCAGTAAATATGGAAGGCCATTTCTGGTGCATCCAACAATTCCCGGATGTCAGAAGTTGCTTCTGTATAAAATATGCCACGTCTGCTTCTTCTGTTTTGTTGTGCCTTCTCCACAAGTGTTGCCTGCACAATGCTCGTTCGAGGGTCCGGAGACTGATTTTAATATGATGGGATTTCTCCAATAAAATCAATATTTCTTTGATTGTAAGACCACAAAATAATCCCTGATAATGTCTTCCATTATGTCAATATCATCTTTTGAAGCACGTTCCCCAGTTCTAGAATCTACTGATTTTATAGCTCTGAATTCTCTGAGATATAAAGACAGAATTCTGATATAAAAAGGCA
Organism: Paedocypris micromegethes; assembly: GCA_028031935.1. Taxonomy (NCBI): domain Eukaryota; kingdom Metazoa; phylum Chordata; class Actinopteri; order Cypriniformes; genus Paedocypris; species Paedocypris micromegethes. The sequence continues at coordinate 8,171,977 of CM051502.1, forward strand.
GAATTTTGACTTAAAGGCAGAATTCTGACTTAAGAACTCTGAATTCTGAGATAAAAAGGCAGAATTCTGATTTAATATCTCGGAATTCTGAGATAAAAAATCAGAATTCAATTTTTTTGTGGCGGAAACCGGCTTTCATAGACTACTACAAATAAACTTTAACCGTGAAACATTCGAGTTGTTACTTTGTCATGCCATACGTTGAGTGTTGCTGCCTCTAGGTGGCGTGTCCCTGCGGATGCCACTGCTTCCTGTGAGAGTCCTGTGAGGTAGCGTCGCCCCGTGAACCGTCTTCACTGTGTCTTCATCACGGTCGATTCAGCTCGAATCAGTGCAGATACTTTAGAGCTTCTGTTTTTCTATCATATTTTAAATCTTGGATTCTGTTTTAGACGTTGACCTTTACTTGGTGTGTATGTGTGCGTGTGTTGGTCATTGTGAGTGTGCACAGATGCTATTGTGTGTTTGACTGTGTGTGTCTGTGTTCAATTTCATATTCTGATCATTTATAAGGCGCTTTTCACAGTTTTAACTGTCTCACTGTGACAGAAAATGTGTGTGTGTGTGTGTGTGTGTGTGTGTGTGTGTGTGTGTGTGTGTGTGTGCTCACGCGCCTGTTTGCTATTTATGTCATGCAGAGAAAATACATGTTATATTTATTCTATAGAGAGGATCTACAGTACATTGCTATGTTTGGTGTTGTTAAGTTTAATTGTATTTTTAAAAAAATATTAAAGTTTATTGAAAGAAACATTTTTACTTCATGTTTGAAATATTCATTGTGGTGTTCTGATTATTGTCCTGTAATTCATCATGTGCTTTTCGAGCAGTTAAAATATTCACAAGTTCATTACTTTTATTATTGTCTCGCCTATACTGCTTATACAAGTGTAAATACAATATATAAATACACACACACACCCCATACATACAGATCTGGTGTCCGAGCCTGTGTTCTGAAAATTCTTCCTACAGCTCAGAAGTTCCTACACTTACGTCACTGCTCAGCTGTTCCTAGCTAGCTCGCAGCGCAAGCGCGTTAAAACACGTCAAAACTGAATACTAATATAAATAACTACAATATATTGTAACATGCGCGTTAGAACATACGTCACTGCTCAGCTGTTCCTAGCATGCGCGCTAATGAAACGTCACTTCTCAGCTGTGCCTTCGCGCTGCGCAATAAATGCACTAAACGAACATGGACACTTACAACAGTATACACGATATTCAAAACATGTTACAATGTTGTACTTGTTTATATTAGTATTCAGTTTTGACGTGAACAGTGATGTAAAGGAACTTCTGAGCTGTAGGAAGAAACACCTGTTGCGCTTATTTAGGAAGCTAAACAATCTGACAATCTCTGCAGTGCCCTAGCTTCTAAACATTTCCCTAGGAGCCCTTCAATAGGAATGACCTGGTACTGAAGCCAGACGAAAGTCCGCCACTACGAGTTGGGATCTGCTGAGTGTGCAAACGGTCATTGTTATCTATTAATAAACATTCATTATTAAAATGTATAACGTGTTCGTTTAAAATAGACCAGTGTTCAGGAGGCAGGACGATCCCTGATCCTCATGTCTCGGCACCGCGGGCTCCTCGCGACCAAGTCTTGTCTCAGCCTGCCAAAGAGGTCCCGCCACCGTCCAGTCTAGTCCCGGGCTAGCGGAGTCACGCAGCGTCCGTTTTCTATTCTATTCTATTCTATTTTTACATATTCACACAGCGACTTTGAGACAGTTGTAACTGTGAAAAGCGCTTTACAGATGCACTGAACTTGAACTTGAATAGAACGTTCTCTACCCGGAGCAGTGGGCAGCTTTATGCTAGGGGGGGGGGCATGTGGGGGTCAGTGTCTTGCCCAATGAAAGAGACTATCTTGAAAAAAGTTAATTATTTAAACAAGAAACAAATGAGTGTATAACTATATTTATTTAGACAATAAAAACAACAGCGCTTAACTTATTGCAATTGTCAGATTTTCATTAAAAAAGAAAAGAAGAAAAGATGATTCGCCCGAACAGGGACTTGAACCCTGGACCCTCAGATTAAAAGTCTGATGCTCTACCGACTGAGCTATCCGGGCTCTAAACGACGTTTGTTACCACTTTCTATAAGAACTAGCCGCTCTCGTCGCTTCCGGCATTGATCTGAGGACTTTTATTTTATTTCCTTATCTTACTCCTACGTTAAAACGTAGTAAACGTTCTACAATTATGCTCGTGTTAGCTTCGTGTTTTTGAATTATTGTATTGAATTTGAATTACTCCTCCGGAATGGAAATCCGACACTCGTAGAGTTTTAAAATGTTCTGCAAACGCGCTGCGCTCATGACTAGGCTGCGGCCTGTTCATCTTCGGTGTCGAGAATTAAAACGGCCGGGATTAAGTTCTCCCCCGCGGCACAGCACAACGTCTTGGTCCCGCTGGACACACTCGGGAGAATCAAGTAACTCTGTTTGGAATTGCAAGGTAACATTTTTAGATATGAATGCGTTTACACGTAGCGGCGTCAAACCTGGTGTATGAACGATTTTAATAACTAACATACCCTTTATGACTTCCCCAAGGTTCCTAGTGGCCCATCATGGGAACCCATATCTGAAAGTCAGCTACCGCCGGTAATTTATTTACTTCTTGGTTCTATTAATGGGTGCATTTAGTTTTTTGTAATCGTGTATAACAATGGAAACATTTGAATTAATATCGAACCGTTAAACACATTTATAGTAATAATTCAAAGTGTTTAGCACTAAGTATTGGATTTAGTAGTTTAGTGATCAAATCGTTTTATTTTTTTAAATCAGTGTAGTTTTTATTAAATGAATTAATCTTCATTAGTTTATTTAGATGTATCAGTATGTTTCAAGAGACAGCAATGCTACTAAAGATTATCTACACGTGTCTAAATTGTACAGCAGGGGGCGCCAGGGTAGCAGTTAAAAATATTAAATATAAAAAAAACTTTAACAATTATTTGTTACGATTTTCAGCATTCACGATATAAGTGCATTCTTGTTCACATAAGGCAACCAAAGTCTCTCCGGAGCTGGTGGACAAGCTGGAGAGACTGGCGCTGGTTGACTTTGGCAGTGAAGAAGGTGTGGACTGTCTGGAGAAAGCCATTCGGTTTGCGGATCAGCTTCATGTTGTCAATACTGATGGAGTAGAACCAATGGATTCCGTTTTAGAAGACTGGTGAGGAGAGGATTCAATCCCAGAAGCTAAAAACCGCCTCAAGAAGCTTTACGTGAAACTAGTGTTAATGTGTAGTGTTCCTGCTCCACACAGGTCTCTGTATTTAAGGGCCGATGTTGTGACGGAGGGCGAATGTGCAGAGAAACTGCTCGAACTGGCCAGAAACACGGCAGAGGAGTATTATGTCGCACCGCCAGGTCAGAAGCCATATGAAGAAACAACATATTGCTTTTTTTAAAGGATCAGGACATTAATCATGACTTGTACATAAATTACATGAGACACAAGTTTCACACAAAACACATTTCTTATCAGATGCATTTTGGATGAATATTTTTATAATATACTATATATTACCGTATTTACGTGAAAAAAAGCACCCCCTATTTTCAAATTTTCGAAACTTAAAAACTTGAAGGGTGCTTATCGCCGATTTCAAAAATGTACGTGTTTTAAGACGAATTAAAACATTCGTCCTTCCTAATACTTTTTATTCGTTTAATTATTTCTTATCCAAAGTGAACGGTGCAAACGAGGAACATGCATAGATGTTTCAGGTGGCATGTTTTAAACTTGACACCTGTGAATAAAAGAAATGAAAGCGCGGATGAGGGGGCGTGACGTCACGTTTCAGGCGGAGGAAAATGAGTGCGCCTGCTCACCCGAGCAGCACGTGTATGTGCAACAAATGCGATCGATTTATTAAACAAGTGATTTTGTGAGACTGTGAAGCTCCGCAGACCAAACGATTTCAAATGATAAGCCACAAATCACCAGAGCTACAGAATCCACTGCTTTTTTTTTGAAAGCGCAGCTCTTCCTGTTCATCTTGAAACCGTTGCACCATAATAATGAATGTTTTGTCCCCATCGATATGCTTAATAACATATACATTTCGACTCATTTGGATTCCAAGAAAACGCACAAACCTGTTTTGATTTTGTTCGTATTTTTACTAACTTTTCCAACATTATATCAGTGACAAAGTATGATGAAAACCTACGACATCTACCGGTAACTACTAGTATTACTTAATACATCGCAACGTAAGCGTCCTGAAGCGCGATTGCCAAAACCTAATGAGAGTGCGGGCCAGCGGGGGAGTAGGGACGGGGGACAATCGTACCGAAGCACGGATCGAGCAGTGTGAGTACACCCTAAGATCCACTGGCAGATTGTGTCCAAGTTTAACTTCTTGATATTGGCAGCTTTTGTCATCTCGTGATTAGCTCCGGCCATCCAGTTGTTGTAAAACCAACGCAGATGGTCTTTAAACGGCTTGTTTATTGACACTTCCAATGGTTGAAGCATCCTTGTTAACCCTCCGGGTATGATGGCCAGATCGGTTTGAGGTAAAAGTCTCGTAATAATAATTTAAAAAAATAAATAAATAATAAAAAATAATAACTTTGTATTTTTTTTTTTATGATTGAAAAATCAGGGGGGGTACTTATATTCGCGGGGTGCTTGTATTTGCGTAAATACGGTATTTTTAGTGCTGGCAAAGTTAACAAGTTAACGCACGTGATTAATTTTAAGTGCTTAATCGCGTCAATTATTTTTAACGCCTTTAATCACAGTTGCGTTTTTTTACCTTTGGTTTGGCAACAAGTAATGAATAGAACCAAGAGAGCTGAGTGCTGTCTCCAGGTGCAGCTTATTAAGATCAGCAGCTCACAGTCATTTATTTCAGGTGTTGTCACTTAGGCGCAAAGTGTTTGTGACTGGCCTACTTTTCCCCTCTCAGTCGTGACATAGACACAGTTCCTTTACAACTGCAAATAACTTGCTCTGTTCAAAAAGCCGAAGCTTTAGATTCATACGGATTAGATAAACAGACAACACTGTATTTACTTACATATATTTTTATAAACTGACATTCTAAGCTTTATGTAGACACATTCTTCATGTTAAAGTGATAAGTATTTATTAAGTTACAGTTCGTTTTCAGCTGACAAAGAGAAGGCAAAACACATTTCACGTTTTAGTAATTTGTTGTTATTATTATTATTATTAATTTAGTTATTATTATTTTTATTATTTATTTATTTTTTTTTTTTTTACAAAAAACACATCGTCCTGTTTTTATTCAGAGTGTAACTTAAAAAAAATATGTTCTTTCAATTGATGACTTTGAGTTGATGGATAACACTTATATGTGAGACCAAAATTAACTTTTTTGTGTGTTTTATCTTGAAAAAAGTCCAACTCGACTTTGGAGGGTTAAAAAACAAAAACAATACATTGCAAATGAAACAAAAATTATACACTTTTTTACAGTATTTGAACAAGTGTTTATTTAGTGTTGAGTTTACATTAATTTACATATTACACCTCAATATCCAATATTACAAGCTTCAGTCATTTAATCGTGATTAATCACAATTAATTTGGTCAGAGAAGTGCGATTAACTATTTAAAAAAATTAATCGTTCAACACGCCCTAATTATATTATATTATATTACAAAATAACGGTCCCAAATAAAAGTTCCGCCCGGTTTTAAACCGGGATCTGTGACAGTTTTCTTGTTGCATGTCATATATGTTAGATGAAGATTTTGTAAATATAAACCGAGATGTATTGTTTCCCTCTCTAATTGTCTACTTCTCATTAACACTCTGTGTCGATTGTAACTTGTAGTTTCATTTTACGTGTACAATGATAGTAAAGATCTCTTCTTTTTCCATCAGAATGTGGACGAAAAATATTCATTAACTAAAGGAATCGTTGTTTTTGTTTTACACGCAGGGAACATCCCTCTGCCGAAGAGAGAAGAGATGTCTGCACTGCTGAAACACTCCCAGCTATAACCGGCCTCAAAGTGCGTTGGATTTGCCTGTAATAAATATTATTTCACCACCAGCCGACTCCTTATTAAATCAGAAAGTCGTTTTCCGATAAACATATTCCGGGAAACACCGCGTTCGCCGGGAGAAGAAATGAAACAGAAAGTGATGGAGAGAGTTTTAGTTAAACGAAACTCTTGAGCGAGTGTGGGCGTGGCCTGGCGCTTTGTAAACGTCGGCTCATTTCGCGCCAGCTCACTCTCAGTGTCATTTTAGATGATGGAGCTGCTGGTGAAGACGTTGAACGGAGATGTGAAGCTTCTTCAGGCTCGGCCGAGTGACACGGTTGGCGAGCTGAAGAAGCTCATTTTCAGAGTTTTCAACGAGCCTCCCCACAGGCAGAAACTTTGCACGAGCAACGGAACCACCATCACCCTCGACGATGACTCCAGGAGCCTCGGTAGCTACGGTCTCGGTTCGGGTTCGGAGGTGATTCTCTTCATCACCGGGCCGGCGACATTCGATCTGTTCGTGCGGAACGAGAAGGGCCAGACGCACACGTACCAAGTCGCTCCAGATGAGACCGTCCTGCAGTTCCAGAACAAGGTGTTTAACAAAGAGCGAGTTCCAACGGACCAGCAGATACTCATCCACAACGGCAGGCAGCTGGAGCCCGGTCGGAAGCTCCAGGACTACGACGTTGCCCCGGGAAGCACCATCTACCTGACGCTGCGCCTGAGAGGAGGTTGATGGAGATCTTCAGCGCGATATCATCAGATGTTTGGCGTTTATACGTTTGTTTACAAGTTGATGCAAAAAATAAAACCAAACACCTACTTCTGTGGTTGAAGTCGAACCAACTCACTGCATTACGTTCACGAAACTGTTTCCGCTCATGTCATTCCTGTTTGATGTAGCAGTATACTTAAGCTTCGTGAAATAATTCAGATGGCCATGTAATGTTTCATTTTTATAAATGCTTGTTCACGTGTTCCTCTTACTAAAGCGATGTAATAAAGAATATCTCTCTCTGGATGACTAGTGGTTTTCTGACATGAATCCGATTAGTGCTTGACTTCTTTTTTTTTCTCGGAGACTGGAGACAAGCTTATTTAATAATCCATTTATCCAATAATCAGCCAAGGATCAGACTGGATTAAAAATGAGCGAAAGTAAATTGTGTTGAGTCAATTTACCGCGACCTTGTCAGGTGTAAATAACAACTAGTTGACAAAATGAACGGAATTTATTTTATCCAAACGTTAACGTCATACTGCTCAACCGCTTAACACCATCATGTGGAATTTGGAAATGTATATTTCCAACGACTGATTCTCTCCTTCGCATATCACTAATAAAGGTTCAATTTATAAAAAAAAAAAAAAAAAAAAA
>CM051502.1:8179369-8208408 GCA_028031935.1 Paedocypris micromegethes
AAAAAAAAAAAAAAAAAAAAGAAGCAGCGATAAAGTCAGGTGCGTAAGTCACGGAGGGGCGGATTTTCGACGTAGGTGGATTCCCAGAGTCAGGTGAGCGTTACTCATCATCACTTTACTGGTCCCTGGTTTCAGACAATAAACACTGGACAATAAAAACGTTTTATATGTATGAAACATGGAATTGTCAGAAATGTTCATTACGTTGAATCATTCTTGGTTATTTGTTCGTAGAGGCGTAGTATAATTGTTAAAATTGACGTAGATAAATAGTTTGTGATCTAGAACAATCGGTGCTGAGGGTGGGATTTTAAAATGACGTCACGAAAGTGGGCGGGGCGAGACGTTTCTGCCTGCCTGAACATGTCTAATACTCAAGATTGCGTAATCAGAACTCATGAGAAGCTTTAGTAAAATTACACTTTTTATTCAATTGACTTTTGGAAATTATTCAGTTATTCAATTATTTATTGAATAATTGAATTAATTATTCAATTATTCTAGAAGCGCCCGCACTTATCTGTCTAGGTTACTTATCCAACCCTTCGTTCCCTGAGAGATAAGGGAACGGAAGACGTGTGAGTTAAATGAGTTTCTCCTAGTCGCAATTGAATTGAAGATCTCAAAATACTTTAGAGATATCTACGATTATTTATTTATTTATTCAAACATGTATACATAACAAATAATAACAGCATAAAAACCACAACATAATAATAGTACAATCATATTGTTCGTTTCCATAATACATGTTTGAAAGGGAGTAGAAAGGAGTACAACTTATCTAGTCCTACCCCCTTTTATATTCCACTTTAACACATGAAGACTGTATCCACAGCAACATCATAAATTAACTTAGACCCTTGATACAAGATAACGATTAAAATGTGACAATTTATTTTTATTATTCTGCGTTTTAAATGTAGTTCGGATGAATGCTCTTTTGAGGCACTCGCCTTACCAAAGGTGAGTGACTATTATTTTTCGTTCTAAGCCAAAAAGTGGAAACCCCGCCCACACTCCCGACACTCATCCCAGAACCAAAACCCAAATGATGAGACGAATCAGACGATGTAAGATTCACCCCTGTCACCCCCTCAGAAAGGCTTCCTATATAGTTATTGTAACTCTGGAATGTGGAGTTTGGCATAAAATGGTCCGTATCTCGGAAACGATGCGTCGTATCAAAAAAGTTCTCCATATTCAAAGTTTACGCAATGCGGGCCGGATCCAGTTCGGATTAGAACGTTGTTTACTAAAATAATCAGTACATAGCGGCTTTTTGAAAATTGTAGTCAAGTTAATCTAATCGGCGATCTTAGATCCACAACTTTTCATTCTTTTATTTCATTCGCTCGTTGAAGCCGGTGAGCAACCGAATAAAACAGTTGTTTTTGAGACTAATAACATGCACTTTAATCGTAGTTTTTTTTTCTCCAAGCCATACGGAGCCGCAACATATTAGAGTTAAAGAGCCGCGGGTTGCCGACTCATGATTAAAATGTTTAAATTGACTTTTGAGTGTTCAGAGCGTGAATGGCTCTGGGAACAAAACAAACACAATTAAAATGAGCTTTTTTTATTGCTTTTTGTAAACAAATACAATTAATGTTTAGCAGATCTGATTCAGTCTTTGTCTGGTCGTCCATCATTTCTTTTTTTCATGTGGTAGTGATTTGCATATTTATTCATACTAGATACATATGAATACTATCAGCAGAACAGACAGGACATGACAGTTGAAACTCATCGGGGTTCATGACGCATAGACTGTAGCAGCATTCGAAAGGCAGAAGCTGAATCCCGGGATGCTGATCCAGTGATGGAGCATCACGTTGATCTTCTGACGGACGCTAGGTATGCGTACCAGAACAAGGCAACGACGTTGGCAAACAAAACTCGAAACTAGAGAATCAGAGAGAGAGGAATGTGAAGTCACAGGCGTCATGTCTGAAGTGAAGCGGTGTTGTACCTGCACAGGAACATAGTTGATGTTGATGAACTGAATCGGCGTCCAAACTCTCCAGTTCATCTTCATGGAAGACCAGTAGCTAACAGAAAGCTTCTTCTTCAGGTCAGCGAGCGTCTTGCCCTGAAAAGCATGAGAAACTTTAACATCAAAAAATGATGGTGAAGCAAAAGATGCAAAGCGAATCATCTTTTTTTCCAATTAGGCCAGACTCTCCAGGATCAAACAAAGAAGATCGTTGTGATTTGCTTAGAACTACAAAAGTCTTAAACAGACTTTAGAGACATAGATGTCAAAAAGTTACATATTACAAATAATCCAAAATTAAATCTTGAATGTAACAATCGAAAATAAAACTAAACATCTCCAAAAAAATAATAGCAATCGTTCCTAATACATTTTTAATACAGTACATTCGACTCTGCAGATTAACTGCAAAATTTGTTTATCTGCACGCCAGATCTATCGGCTCGCGATCTACTTTTCAAATGCGATAGTCAAAGCGAACTGGTCAAAGTCAAAACTGGAATTACAAGAACACAAGAAGTCTGAAAACGGCAAAAACAAAAGCCACACAGGAATGACAGCAAACACAAACTGCGAGTCAGTTCATCTTCATCATGATTTGATTCGATGAGGGTGATGCGATTGCCTTTGACTGAAGAGCGGAAACACGCCCGCTCATTTGCTTTAGGAATATGGGTTTAGGAATGTAAAAAGAAATAGGCCAACACTCATTGATAAAGTTAAAGATAAAGGGCTCGAGAGAAGGAAAAGCTACATGGTTACATTTAGTTCCTATTTGTTGTGCTAACATAAATATATGCATTTATACATTTATTTTGTACGAATGCATTATGTGTTTACATTTATTTTGTACGTAGTTATTACTGCATTTATTTATACATAAGTACAGTGTTACCCCGACTTTCAAATGTCTTATACTAACGAAAAACCAGAGTAACGAAATGCCTCGCCGCAAAAATTTCGTCCAGGGTTGCCGGGTCGTACCGGGTCTTGGTCTTAGCAGGCATGAATGAGAGTCCAGAAGTGTAAAAAACAGTTGTTTAATCCTCCCGCACATCCAAATAAACAAAAACAAAACAAAACAAAACAAAACAAAACAAAAGCACTGGTTAGTTTCAAATGTATTGCTTCCAAAATATAAAATGAGCTTGTATTCTCCTAGAATGGCTTCTGCGCGTCCTGCGTTGGTATAAACAGAACCGAATGACGTCACCGTTCATGTGAGATCGTCCACTGTATCATTATATACGACACTTTTATAAACATCTGCCAATGGGCAATTTATACAACCACTTTGCAACATGTTTCATTAAACTTATTAACAATAGTTTATCATTTGTAAAAAAAAATGATGTCATGGCGCGGATTAGATGAATTACATGCGGCTCAGCTAACGAAATTCCCGCATGACAAAACAGCCGTCGGCACGGATTAATTTCGTAAGTTGGGGTAGCACTGTACATTTATTTCCTTTGTCGTTTATATTTGATTGTGGCGGTTTTGGTGCTCCACAGATCCGTGGCTCAACTTCTCTGCTAACAAATAGCTGGTGGTTTATCGATGGAAGCAACTGCAATCCAAAGTTGTGCGGACGAAGCCAAACCTTTGCACTTTGTTCACTTTTTTGGGCTTATGCAGAAAGACCTTTAGGTTATTGACCATCGTGTTAAAGCAGAGCACTATAACTGCCGTATAACTAACCGGGTGAATACGAACCTCCAGTGCATTGATCACGGCAAAGAAGAGCAGAAGGAAGGCCGGGGCGAACACAAGACGCTCCAGAAGGAGACGCTTGACCAGGCTGAACGGGGCCGAGCTCGGCAGCACCAGCTCCAGCAGCTGGTAGAAGTAATGGCTGGCCGGACCAGTGACCACAAACCTGAGCACAAACACAGGCTGTTACATCACAGGCACACAGGCTCACACTTCATAGAATCAGACTGGTGTCAAAAATATCAAACGTAAATTTCGAAGAAACGAACGAAAATGCTTCACGTTTAAGTTTGTTTTATTCTTTTTTCGCTTGCAATCTTCACATTTTCGTTTGAATTTTTTTTCCCCTTCTGGTTTTTCGATTGCTTTTTATTGTGTTTGTGTTTTTGACCCAAACTTCATGTGGGGGTGGCCCTTCTCTGATTGGCTGGTGAGAATGTGATTGACAGCTGCATTCACAACGAGAATGTGATTGACTTGAAGAGCGGGAGGAGTTTAGCTAGCGCTGAAACACATTCATAATTCATAATATTTTACAAAAATAACATTTAAATTAGGGCTGCGCGGTTTTGCCCAAAATCATAATTGCGATTTTTTAGAAGCAATATTGCGATTGCGATTTTTTTGGGCAATTATTTAGTTACATTATAAACTAGGGGTGTCCCGATACAACATTTTTACTTCCGATACGATACCGATATTGCAGCCACCGATACGATACAAATCCGATACAATAATCAGCACAAAACATGAATACTTTTACCTATTTCATTGTGTGGTATGTATGAAAGGCTAGATCAAATGGAGAACAAAAGTAAGCAACAGTAAGTACGGAAAAAAACAACCAATTTATTATATGTTGGTTGCATAAATTTGAACCTTTTACGTTTAAAAAAATAATAATAAAAAAAATGAGGACAGTTGGTGCGGCCTCAAGACAAATTCAGACAGGCTTGAGGTCGATAAACGCTCAATGGTGCAAAATTAACTCCTGTGATAAAATCAGTTAAATAATGTTTTACTTATTAGACTTAAACAAATATTAGTATTGGACTCTTTTAAAATAAATAAATAAATAGTGAAAATTAGAATGAAAATTCTTGGTCGAAACTAACTTTACAAAAATCAAGGCATTGCAATTGCATAAATTAATAATGAAGTTTCTAAGAATAAATGAAACAGAATGTGTTGCAAATTATGCAAATATTTATTAAGCATATTGCAACACTCAAGAGTATAAAATATAATTCAAACTGAAATGCTTAACTTTATCCTACTCATGTGTACATAAGCAATAATGTACACGCCTACTGGCCTGTTGAAACGTTGTAAAAATTCAACGTTCTTCCATTAAAAATTGAATTGAAGTTTAAAATGCATTCAGAACAAGTGCAAAAGATACATTTCTCTGCAGGTCTTAATAGTATAAATAGATCGCTGTTGAGCTTGTCATCTGACATTTGAGAAAGATTTGAGACTGTGTTGAAATAAGGCCAGTGGATAGAAAATAAGCATTTTTAGGAAAGTAAAAAAAAATATATCTTGCAGAAATATGACTACAATCTGTCACATATAAAGTAGCCTAAAAGCATAATAGCCTACGTATTAGTATTATTTGAGGTACTTTCTTGCAGGATTAAATTTCACTGAACATATCAGACAACGAGGGTGTAAAGCGCTCATCTGATGCAGAGACGCAGGGTGTGCAGCTGTCTCACTCAGAGCAGCTCTCTCTCTCTCTCTCTCTCTCTCTCTCTCTCTCTCTTCCTCTCTCTTCCTCTCTCTTCCTCTGTTCACTCCCCGTGAATGTGGCGCTGTGCAATATCTGCGCTATAAATGCATCTTGCTCATTTCGTTCAAACGTTGTGCTGTATTTCGCCGGTCGATTCACCTGCGCGTGTAATGGTAATAAACACGAGTGGACCTCGGACATTTTCGTGAATGTATAAACCCCGTGAATTTATCGGACGCCGCGAACAGGACGTGAAAAGAGAACATGTCGCGCGAGAAAGAAGACGCTTGACATGACGCTTGCTCATCGTATTTAACTCGGGAGTCTTGCGAAAGTCCTTGTGCAGAGTTTTGTGATGCCGTTTCAAATGCGCGATGAGGTTGGATGTATTAAACTTTCCCGGTTCTGTTCCAGCGCGGGACATTTGTGCTCGACACGTGTGACTTCACAGTCATTTGGCAGACGTTTTTGCACCGAGCCACACTGTCTTTATCGCACTTTACGGAGAAATACTGCCACACGGCCGACATCGCTCTTCTTCGTTACTAGTTGCTTGCAAGCAAGTCGTGTTGTGATCACGTGGGCTTTGCACGCTGGTTCTGGAGTTTAGAGCGAATCGCTCATATTGGACTTTCGGATTAATATCGGATGTTAATATCGGAAATTTTAACGCATTCCGATAAAATCCGATTCGGCTGACATCAATTCAGAACAACAAGTCGCTCAATTTGTTTTGAAAACGCTGTTATTATTTGTGAAATGTCTTCAAATGTCTTCACACTTGTGTGGCTCGTTATCAACTTTTAATTCTGACAAAACAAACATGCGGTCAAGAGCAGAAACACGGTGCACATCCAGAGGTTGTTTCGGGACCCCCGCGTCGCTGCCCCGCCCGCGCCTGAGTATTATTCTTCTGACGCACATTAAAGCCTTACCAAAATTAAAATAATTTAAGATAAACACAGACATACAAATACATTTCCAATAAATCAAACACAACTAAAAAAATCAGTAAAAATCGGGATGACAACCATTTAAACTTGAACTTATTCTGCAACTTTTAACTTATTTTACCCCACGTTAAGCGATGAACTCTTCCTCTGCAAACACGCGGCTTGGAAAACTGCAAGAGAAATACGTCTAGCAAAGACACGCGATCACGCAAAGCCCGGTGTTTGTACAGCGACACACAGGCATGCGACTCAATTTTTGATAGTGGAGATTGCAAGCGTAAAATTAACAACGAAACAAAAATGCTTAGAATTCTGTTCGCTTTTTTATTAATTTACGTTTGATATTTTTAAAATCTGTATTTTTCCATCTGTAACTTCTGTTTTTTTATCTACCCTCGCGCTCAGCTGAACAACTTGGGGCCAACTAGCGGTCTTGCGTGCATACTGCATGTAGCCAGGAAAAGTCAAGATAAACTTTCAGGCGCAATAACCGCACGTAATTAATCGCCTAGCCCTAATTTAAATCACAGTTTGTGTACTAATATTTAAAAAAGCAGTGAATGTCAAGGTGTACATTCGCTGAACTAGTCCCACACTTCTTGGTCAAGCAGAAGTCAATCATGTTCTCACTAGAGAATCAGAGTAAGGGCCGCTGTTCTGAAAATTCTTCCTACATCTCAACACTGCGCTAAGCATACGTCACTGCTCAGCTGTTCTTAGCTAGCACGTGCGAATGCGCGTTAGAACATAAGTCACTGCTCAGCTGTTCCTAACCATCGCGCTGCGCGTGTGCGTTAAAACTACGTCACTGCTCAGCTGTTCTCTGCTCCAATTTTTCTTCTTTCCGCGCTACATGCGTTAAAAAAATCGTTATATCTATCTTTTCTTCTCCTACTTGATCGTACAAACATTCCTACCTGTACTTTTGTTGTATGTACTTTTGATATTGTAGCGTTGGATCAATGAATAAACATAAATGCACTAATTGAACACGGACACTTATAACAGTACGCAAAATAATCGTAACATGTTACCATATTTTGTAGTTATTTATATTAGTATTCTGTCTTGACGTGTTTTAACGTGCTTGCGCAGGGCGCTAGCTAGGAACAGCTGATCAGTGACGTCAGTGTAGGAACTTCTGAGCTGTAGTCAGAACACCGCCCCCACGTGAAGCTTGGGTCAAAACTGCGAAAAAAAAGCGAACGAAAAAAATTTTTTTGAAAAAAAAAAAAAAAAAAAAAAAAAAAGGTACATGTGAAGCATTTTCATTCGTTTCTTCGAAGTTTACTTTTGCTGTTTTTGTCACTAATCTGATTCCACAACACTTCACCTTACCTTACCCAAAGAAGGCAAAGTGTACAGCTCCCAGAAAGCGAAAAGTCTTGTCAGGGCTGTTGTGTTTGTTGTTCCTCTTGTTCTCCAGAGCCTGAGACAGAAGATTCCCCAGTGCAGAGAGAACGCCACTGCAAGACACAACAAAGCAATGGGTGCGTGTACACGACTGCGCAGAACCGGGAAACTGTTCAGGGATCTTGTTAAACTGTCAAACTGTTAAATCACAATAGAGACTTGGTGTGTGTTTTGCGTTGAGAAAAAAGCTTGGTTTTGAAATTCAAAGCATGTAGATGCTTTGAGCTGTGTTTTAGTGCAAGTCTCCACTGACTTTAAGCAGATATGGTAACTCACGTTACACTGTCACTGTGACATCACTTACTGAGCTAAAAACTGTCGAAAATGTTGCTAGCTAACTAGCTTCAGACCAGACAGACAGTCAACTGACCTGGTCACAGACTTGGTGAGGACTGGATAGTTGTTCAGCAGACGCAAGTACTGCTGAAGGATCCGCGTCAGAAAAGAAGAATCCCGTAGAAGAATGCTGTGAGTGGACATCGTGACTGTCACTGACTGGATGGATCTCCTCTCTCAAACACCAGGGAATCATTGATGGAGGCGTGGTCTGAATGGGACGTCATAGCAAGACTCGGTCGATCACGTCCTATAGGCTCGTTTCTTCAGGGCCACGCCTCATTAAAACATCGATTGTGATAAATACAAGGTTCAGATCGTTGTGTTATTGATTTATGGGTTGTGTTATATGTACAAACATTCCATACACCAATACATAGCAACATGTATACATGTTGTGATTTTGAATATGTTTGGAAGTAAAATAGACCAACGTTTGCAATTTCTTTACTTTACAGTCATGTGGCACGCGTTTTTATTTAAAGCGACTTACAAAAAGAGAAATTACAATACGTTTCAAGTGAATGTCTAATTTGAGAACTTTCAGTCAAATAATCAGCCATATAATCATCCATACAGCTCAACGTTTGAGAAAGTGATGAACTGTATACATTACTTTGATAAGGGTCCAAGAACAGAGGTGCAAGCCTTTTTTTATTAAAACTTTTATGAACTTTCACAATTCCGACATTTACCCCCCAGCACTAACAAAATCTAATGTTAAATCATGACTTTTTATTTCACAACATTATTTCGAGCTTTGTGAAACAGTGACTTTATGTCTCTGTGTAAATGAAATTTAAATATTATTGTATAAGTAATACGTTTGTTGATGGGGTCTGATCTGTCTTTTTTGACATTTATGTCACCATCTTGCACTATAAATGTGTTTAACTAATGATGACGATGTGCTCTGCAAAGTAATTATTCTAAACACTATATGCACTCACGAACTGCTTGAAGGGACTCGTTTAAAAGATTCGGTTCATATGAACGAGTCACTCCACCCGGCGTTTCAAGCGCGTGAAGCCGTCCGTCGCCCCGCGCACGCGCACATAGTCTGCCGCGCATGCGCATTGTCAGCCGTAAACAATGCTCCCCTTCCAGTGTCCGCGCGATTCCCTCTCATATTAACGTTTAATGGCGCGCACATGAATTTCTGGGCTTTCACGCCACGCACAGCTTCACTGCACAGGTAATACATGACAAGCCTTGCGGAAATGCTGCGAGATTTAACGTAATCATTTGTCGATTTGGCATCTCAATTAATCATGCTTTTGTGTACAGACAGAAAAACTACAATGGATGATAGTTTGGGCGTGACATTTTGATTTCATTAAACTTTTTAAGCGTTATAAATGGTTGTATGCAGTCGATATGATTTGATTTTGAGAAGCCTGGACCGAACGTCACCGGCGCCACGAGCCCTCACTTCATGATCTTACGTTTGTGATTCATAACAACGGAAAAAAGCGTGAAGCTGTCAGTCACTGATGACGCGACGTGACGTCAAGACGTAGCAACCCAGACGTTTTAGCAAACCTATTAGTCGAATAACTGAGTTTGGGTCAACACTGGGTATAACGTGTGCTGATAATGGTGTGCTTTGTCATCAGGTAGCAAAAGCAGTACAAGTATGGACGAGGTCCTGAGCAGGTTAAAAGATCTCAGTGCTGATGAGCTGAGAGAGGAGATCATTAAAGCCAATCTGAAGTGCGGCCCCATCACGGCCACGACGAGGGCCGTCTTTGAGCGTAAGCTGGCCAGGGCCCTGCTGGAGAGTGCCGGGGTCACGGAGCCGGATGGTAACGGAGACTCCACGGGGACAGAGAATGTGGCCAAACGAGATCAAAGCCTCACACCGTCATGTGTGGCGGCAGGCGAGGAGGGATATTTTGGGTACGACTCGGGCCTGAACCCACCTGAGGAGGAGGCTCTGACGGACAGGAGCGGACCTGTGGGACCCTGTGAGACGTCGGAGACACAAACTCCATCTAAGACGGCTCAGGTGTCGCTCATCTTCTACGGCGTGTGTCCTTTGTGGGAGGACGTTCTGGCTAGAAACGGTAAGGGACCTCGACCTGGTTAAAATTTCAGACAGAAAGTCTCGAGGTTCATGTAATCTTCCAACAACGAGGCTTCATCCGCATTTCACTCAGTGATCAGTGTCTGCTTCTTCTAGACGAGTGGCTGCAGCTATTGATCTGATGTTTTGCTCTTGAAGTGTAAGGCATAAGACAGCAAGAAGTAAAACATTTTTCGTAGTGCTTGACGGCTTTAAAAACTGCTTGTTCTCACTGTGAAGGAGCTTTGACGTGATGGAATCTGCTTGTGACACACGCGTGACGCCATGTTCAGTGTTCTTCTCTTTTTTCCCCTGTCCATGTAGAGCGAGCACACGTGTACACCGATAAGAAAGAGGCTCTACAGGCTGTAAAAATGATGAAAGGGGCACGATTTAAAGCTTTCTCCAATCGAGAGGATGCAGAGAAGTTTGCCAAAGGCATCTGTGACTACTTCCCTTCACCCAGTAAAAGCGCTCCCTGTGTGTCTCCGGTCAGACCTGGTCTGGTGTTTAGCAAAGGTGAGCTGTGCTTCTTATTGTTTAATTGGGACGATTACATTGCTATGCATAGGGGTCCGCCGACTTACAAAATTAATCCGCGGAAAATGTAGTTGTCTGAGCTGCATTTGACATGTAATCCATCTAATCCGTGAATTAAGACAATTTTTCTTTGTAAATGATAAAATGTTGGTAATAAATGTAATAAACATGTTACATAGCAGTTGTTTAGTTAGCCCCTTGGCAGATGTTCATAAAGGTACAGTATTTACAAGACACATGGACAATCTCACACAAACTGTCTTCTTGAAATGACGTCATGCAAGCGACGTCACCGTTCTTGCCAGACTACGGAAATCTCAGGGATTTGCACAACGTCATTGCAAAATGGCGGCTCTAGGGGAGAGAATAAAAACATCGTCATTCTGTGAGAATACAAGGTTTGTTATATTTTGGAAGCAAGATCTCTGAAACCAACTAGTGTTTTTTGTTCAATTGACGTGCAAAGAAGATTAAACAACAGCTGTATACACGTCTGGACATCTTAAGGCACGCTAGTGGTAAGATAAAGACACGCTCCTTTCGTATGGTGAAAATATTTCGGAACTCCGGACGACATTTTCGCGGAAAGGACATTCGTAAGTCAGGGTACCACTGTATTCTTATTTTTACAGCATCAGTTCACAACTTGAAAAATGAAACGATTAATCCTGTCACCATTAACATTCTTGTACATTTCTTTTTATTCTCGATACAAACAGACCATCCGTCGATGCTCGAAACCGACACCATTAATCGCGAGAAGGCAAACAGTTTTAAGAGTCCACGCACGCAGGACCTGACGGCCAAGCTGAGGAAGGCGGTGGAGAAGGGCGACGAGGCGGCCTTCTCTGAGCTGGTCTGGAGCAACCCTCGGTATCTAATCGGGTCGGGGGACAATCCCACGGTGGTCCAGGTGAGTGTGTGTGGTAGGGCTGCACGATTAACCGTTATCGAATCGATATTACCGTTTTAACTCCCGCAATTACTAATCCTCAGCAGGCTGCGTTTTTTTTTACCCCGGCTCTGACGTTTGATACGTTTGATTTACACGCCTAATAGCCAATCAAAATTGTCGAATCTCCCGTTCCTGCCTTGCTGACCAATCAGAAATTGCTTTCTGTCAGCAGAAAAGCGACGAACACGCGACTCATTATATAGAACAGCTAACGGCGCACGCAGCAATGAGCGAAGGCGCTTTGGTGACGATAGCAGAAGCTGCAGAGCACTTGGTCAATAAGAACGCTGGTACTTCAGCTATTTGGAGCTTTTTTGGTTTCGCGAACAATGACGTGGAGCAAAATGTGTCGACGAGCCGTGGCCAGATCTAGAGGAAACACAACTCATTTATACCAGCACCTTAAAAATCACAGTAATATTAGTAATAATAATAGTAATATTATACTAAGATTTTATGTTTGATGGTTGCTCATTTTTTTACAATGTTTCTAGTAGTGTATTTTTCATTTTGCCTTTTTATTACATGCTATCAGAGCATTTTTTTGGTGCCAGTGAAATCAATGCAAGTTTTATGTACTAAATACCAGTAAATTACACAGGAGTTATTGTCTTATTTCAAATAAGAAATAATTTTCTATTTTTCCGTGTTTCAGCTTGTTACATTAAAAAACAAATGACCAAGTGGTTATTTTCCATTCTTATTCTTTGTTATTTAGGTTCAGGTCCTGTATTTATTAGTCACGAAGCATCAAACAGTCTCGTTACCTCAATCACTTTGTATGTAGCTCATTTAACCCTCTGTGTTGTAAAAGTAACAATATTTTTTATTCATAATTTTTGTTTTATGCACTTGTTTTTGTTTTAAGTGCAAAAACCGAAAATCGCATCGCAGTCTCGATATTTTTCATAAAAATCGCAATTAGTTTTTTTTCTCAAAATCGTGCAGCCCTAGTCTGTGGTTCCAGCTCCATCTGAGCGCGCTGAGTGGAATGATTTCATCTGCCGTGTGCAGGAAGGCTGCAGGTATAACGTGATGCATGTGGCGGCAAAGGAGAACCAGCCCGGGGTTGTGCAGCTCCTGCTGGACGTGCTGGAGAATCCCGAGTTCATGCGTCTCATGTATCCGGACGACCAGGAGAGCATGCTGCAGAAACGCATTCGATATATCGTGGACCTGTATCTCAACACGCCGGATAAAGCCGTGAGCGCAGACGCACGCCGAGTGTCACGACGCTTGATCCTCATGAGGTTCCGTGCATGTGTCCTCAGGGCTTTGAGACGCCGCTCCACTTCGCCTGTAAGTTTGGTTGTCCAGAGGTGGTGAATGTGCTCTGCTGTCATCCCGACACCGATAAGAACTGCAGAAACAAGTACGAGCAGAAGCCATGTGAGGTACAATGATCTCCAGTTTTCAGCGAAACCTCACGTTGTCCACTTTACTACACTTCACGTCTGTTGTTCTGTCCATCAGGTCATTTGTGAAAGAATGAAAGAAAAAGGTAAAATTCAGGAAGTGCGACAAAAGATAACCGAATTTTTAGAAGGTAAGCTATAATTCCACTTTATGTGCATCTGATTTCCTTTGTCTGTCTAGATATATATTGTTCAGTCTATCTATACGTTTGGTTTTCTACATACCTTGATTACGCGAATATAAGCACCCCCCTGGTTTTTCAGGTCCTGTATTTATTAGTCACGAAGCATCAAACAGTCTCGTTATCTCAATCACTTTGTATGTAGCTCATTTAACCCTCTGTGTTGTAAAAGTAACAATATACAATATATATATATTCATTAGAACATCGTGTTTTTCTCTGTGCAGCAGAGTTTGACTCTGGTGTTCTTTGCTTTGAACTGTTTTCTTTTTGCTCTTTTTGTGTGCTTGTGGACTCTAGTCGTTCCTGTTAGCGCGTATATTTACGTGCATGTTTGAAGTCGGCGATTATAAGCACCTCACAAGTTTTTGAGCCGCTAAAATTGAGCTTTTATTCACGTAATACTGTCTGCATTAACTGTCTGTCTGTATAATTACTGGGCCTACACATTTTTTTCCTGTCTAAATGTCCATCTTTCTCTGTTAGTTTTATCTCTGCTAGTTTCACATACTTTTATCTCTGTTCGTTTCCTCCTCCATCTGTCTATCTGTTAAGAGATCTGTCTCGTGGAATGTCTGTCTGACTACATATGTCGGTTACATATGTACACACATCAGGTGGCAAATGAGTTAATATCTGTCTGTCTGTCTGTCTGTTTGTGCATACATATTGAAAGATAATTGCAGTTGTGCTTTGAATATTTTGCTCCAGACCGATTCTATATCCCGCTCTTGAGAGCCACGGACAACTCTTCACAGCCTTTAATCGGTGCTCCGTGGTCACCAGAGCCGCGGGAATCCCCATCGCAGAGGTTACCCAGAAGTCCAATGGACCCAGTGATGGCTGTCAGGGCATTTGCTGGGCCTTTGAGTCCATCTAAAGTGAGTTTATAAAACATATATTAAGTTGTTATTAATACAGTAATTGATTCACAAAATCTCAAAATTAAGAGTACTTTTTCACACAGGGCTATGTGGGTTTGGATTTTTTTGTCACTAAATAATAGAACCATTCATTTAAAAACTGCATTTTGTGTTTGTGTTATCTTTGACTAATATTAAAATGTGTTCGATGATCAGTAACATTTTGTGTGACAAACATTCAAAAGAATAAAAGGTCAGGAATCACACCACTGTAGATATATGTTTTTATGATATATGTTCATTCATGCTTGTTTCTGCTGCTGTGTTAGGCAGATGACTTCAGACGTGCATGGAAGACGCCTCCTAGAGAACGTGCAGAACACCTTCATGGCATTTTAAAGTCTGACCCAGACCGCGGGGCAGAAAGAGTCGGCAGGTGGGTTTCCCGTCAAGTGATCTGATAGACGTGATGGTGATGTGATTGTGACCGTGTGTGTGCAGAGATCTAGCCCATGAGCTGGGACTTCCCTGGGCAGAGTACTGGCATTTCCTGGACTGTTTTGTGGATCTGTCTTCAGCTGACGGCCTGAAGATGCTTGAAGAATACCTCAGTAAAAAAGACTTCAGGGAGCGCGTCCACGAGAACGAAACCAGCAACCGCTTCAAAACGCCATCACCAGGTATCACGACGTAAAATAGACCAATACAGTGGTACCTCTCCTTACAAAATTCATTTGTGCCATCAGCAGTATTCGTAAAGCGAAAATTTAGTCAAGGCACGAAGACAAGTTCAGACAGATTGTTTTTATAAATGATAATAAATATTATTATCATTGGGTTAAATTACCATCTTATTATAAATGATAAAAATTGTAATAAAGAACATGTTACATAACAGTTATTGGGGAAAAAAAACATTAAATAGTAATATTGTATTGTGGTACAAAAGCAAATTATTACAAATGTGTTTAATTACCTTTCTGGTTGAGCGGTAAGACGATTGGTGGATGACCATCCCACAGAAGTTATAATGTAATGTTACGTATGTTATGTAATGTAAGGCGCCTATCGGGAGCACTGCACACACACAGTATTTTGATGTGAAAAAACAACAGTGCGTACTATTACTCTGAAGTATCTACCACCACAATAATTTAGCAATATTGTGCAAAAATAACACTTAAATCACAGTTTGTGGAGTAATATTAAAAGAAGCAGTGAATATCAAGGTGTACATTCTCTGAACTCCTCTTACACTTCCTGGTCAAGCAACTGTCAATCACATTTTCACCAGCCAATCAGAGTAAGTCTTGCCTCCACGTGAAACTAGGCCAGACATAAAAAGAAAACGAACGTATCAAGCGAAAACGTGAACAATGCTAGGAAAAAACTAAAAACAAATGTGAAGCTTTTTCCTTCGTTTCTTAGAAATGTACGTTTGATATTTTTGGTACAAATCTAATTCCATAAGGAACCACAGCTCACTTTTCTGTATTCCCTCTGGATTGGCTTTCAGGTAAACTGAAGAAGTTCTGTAACTCCATCTCTGTGGGCGCTTTTCTGGACGAGAGTGATGACATCAGCCTGGAAGAGATCAAGAACCGCCAGAACGCCGCTCTGACCAGCATCTCCTCCGTCTGCTCCAAAGACGGCCTGCAGGGGGCGGTAGGAGGCCTGGAGTTCCACATCCTGCCGATCTCTCACAGCTCCCACCTCATCGAGGTGGCGGCGGAGCATGACCTTCTGCTCTCAGAGAAACCCTTATTGTCCTGTAATAAAAACGGCCTGTGCGAGCAGGGCCCTGGCGACAGAACTTCCAACGGTGGCCAGGCGTCTCCTCGCTTCTGTGCTTCCTCTGCCTCCTGCATCCGGCCGCCCGTCTCCAACCTGATGGCGGAATTTGAGCGGATGTCGTTGCTGGACGAGCCGGACCGGCCCCACAGGGAGAGGAGGAGAAGCGGCGGCAAGCGGCACCGGGACGTCCAGACCGCAGAACTCGCTCCTGGACTGGGTCGCCTCTCATTGTCTTCAGAAGACGATTCCGTGTTTGAGAAGGAGCGAAGTGTGTCGCAAGCTGAGGTGGGCAGGGACATGAGGAGAAACGAGGAGGACGAGAGGTCCAGTGGCAGTTCGGACGAGTACTTTTTGGCCCATGAGAGGCTGGAACCCATCAGCCCGAGGACTGTAGATGCTGCGGGGGCCGAGCGCACCGTCTGTGCCAGGTCCAAGTCCTGGGATCATGGGGGAAGAGACCTCACATCCTCGGGGTCTTCCAGCTCCTATCGCTCTCTGGACAGCTCTCAGGATTTGATGCTGCGGACCCCCCCAAGAATACGGACAAGACTTTTTATCGAAGGGTGAGGCTCTGATTTATGATTCCATACATCATGAGGGGAATGTTTTGGGAAGGTTTTCAGGTTCCAAGTGGAAAATGATGTGTGGTCTTCGCGACACGAAACAACGGTTGTGAGTTTGATTGCCAGGCAAAGCCCAGTTTCTACCATCATATTTGAAGAATTCTAAAGATTAGATTGTAAACCGTGTTGTGGACAGGCTGGAATCACCTGGTCCAACTCAAGCTCCAGAACAAATTTGATTTACCGTATTTACGCGAATATAAGCACATACGGGTCAACAATGTGCGGGTGCTTATAATCGCCAATTTTAAATATGCATTCAAGTCAGTAACAATCGCAAATTAATGGAAACACGTCGTCTTTATGCATCGTCGCGTTTGTGTCTATATAATGTTAAACAATGGTCCGTATGCAGACGTGCTACAGTATAAGCAATTACAGAAATATTGAAACATTAGACACGCGACACTTAACAGAGACTAAATAACACTGGAAGAATTAAGATTAAACTAAGTACTGTACAATAATTTATATTACAACGAACAGAGACTACAAACCACAATCGGTTAGCTTAGCTTAGTGCAACCGGCTACAAACGAGTCCAATGTGTCATCGCAGAAAGAGTCGAAACAGTGGAAAAGGAAGAACACGGGCAAGGAACAGACACAATCAAAACGCTCTGTCTGCTAATCCTTCCTTTTCACACGGCGCCAGATAAATGAAGCTTGAAACAATTGCTCTGCACATGTGCGAAGTCTGACTGGAGCAATGGATCTTGGGAATCGGAAGTCCTGACCACTAGAATCGACTTTTTGTTATCTATTACTCAAGTAAAAAAATGTAACGAGTCACAAGTTAGGTTTCTTAAATAAAGAAAAAAAAATTTTTAAGAGAAGATGAACGTGCTTGAACGTTAATTAAAACAACATTTTAGATTTTTTTTTGTCCCTGAAAAATAGGGGGTGCTTATATTGGCGTAAATACGGTATTTGAAAAGACAAGGACACAAAGCAGCCGTTGTTCTGGTTACGTTCCATTCTCTTTTGTGAAATGTAAGCGGTTAAAGGTTGTGCACCGTGATGTTGTCTTTGTTCACTAAGATTCTGTGTTTCTGTCTTTCAGGGATTCACCCACCAAGCTGGACAGGGAGGTTCTGCTCGCTCTGGGATCTGCTGAGATCGACCCGGTGAAGTTTCCCAGCATTCAGAAGTGGAGGAGCACAGTTCAGGGATACTCGGCCTTAGACATGCAGAGGTGGGTGCCACTGTTCTTCCAGCTTAAAATATCTGACTCTATTTTAAGCATTGCTGGAGCAGTGGGTAGCGCTGTTGCCTACTGTAAGAACATCCAATTGCTACACGCACACACACACACACACACACACACACACACACACACACACACACACACACATGAAATGGAGTCCATAGGTGTGAATGAGCCAATGTGTCGCTCTTCGGATCCTGCTCTCTGATTGGTCAGGCATCAATGCAGAGTTGTGTCCTGTAGTCAGTACCAGAGATTGGAATTGAATTGAAAATGCCTTTCTTTTATTTAGGTTTATTTATAATTGTGATGAAGTGAGGACAAACAGTGGCACTCTATTTGTAAATGACTTCATACTTCATACTATTTTCACCAAGTTGTTTCACCAGGTTTAATTTACTGTATTTTTCCAGACTGTAATTGCACATTTTTATTATAAGCCACACTATTATTGAACGTAAATGTCCCCATTTTTATACAAATCAAAATTTTTTTATGGATTTTAAGTGCATCAAACAATGAGTTCTCTGTTTTTTCAGCAGAGGTGTAAAGAGTACTTGAAAACAATACTTGAGCATTCTTGAGTATTACTCTATTACAAGTCACAAGTCACCAATTCCAAGAAGACTTCAGTAAATGTCGTAAAAGTATCATTTTTTAAAAGAATTTGAGTATTTTCCCCGTCCTGAATTTAGAATAAAAAAACACCAAGAAGTGTCAAAAACGAGAAACTGTAAAATGTGAAATGTATTTATAATTTATTTAAAATTGAACTCCTCAAAATGGGATAACAAATTAGATGAAAAAAGAACTAAAAGTCAGTCTCAGTCAAACTCAAATGTTCAAAAAATGCAGAAACAAACTTAAATAAAAACAAAAGCTGGCTCTCTAAAGTTCTTGGAACTTATTCTAGCTCTTTTTAGCCTGTAAATTAGGCCCGCACTGCTAAACATATATAAACATCACTATTAGTGCTGTCAAACGATTATTTTTTTTAAACTAGTTAATCGCACTTCCCCAACCAAATGAATCATGATTAATTGAGATTAATCACAAATAATAATAATTTATTATAAATAATTCTTTATTATTACCAATTATTAATAACAAGAACAAGTATGGGTAAGCCGGTCATAATAATAATTTTTTGGAGGTAAAGAGACAACGTAATATGTATTTGTACACTAGTGTGGCAAACGTATGGCACGGATAATTAGTCTAGCTGAAAACGCTGATCACACAAAGAACAAAACGGCTTCATCACATATTCATATCAAAAGGAGCAAAGCGCTGATCACACTGATCATCACCTTTGTCAAGTTACAAAACAAAGCTGAAAGTCGACTGAAACATTGCTGTCCTCGTTTCCGTTACAGTATTCATCATCGTGCCGCTGTGCACAAGAAGTAACATATGAGCATTTTTTATTTATAACATATACATTAAACTTTGAAACTAAACGTCAGCTCACCCTTGCTTTCCAGAGCAAAAGCTCATCGCAGCTGTCCTTGCTGAGTACAATACTATGGAAAAGGCTGAGCAAATACTTTTCCATAGTATTTCTCGCCGGACGTGACAACTTCCAGCTTAAACTGTGGTTGTTGTGATTAAAAACAATCGCATCTTCAGTCATTTGGCAGGCAGACACACGGCAGAAAAATCGACGTGGCCGGTGGAGCCGCGCCCGCGAGTCACTTCACTTCTCTCCTCGAGTCAAGTCTGACATGCAACTCGTCTGAGAGACTGCGAATAATTGAATTGCACTCTATTCTTTCTATAAGTGCACCATGCTTTCAGCTTTGCAAAATACTGTACACTTAATACTGAATGGTTTTGAAGTGAAACTCAAAAACCGGCAAAACCGGAAGTACCGGAAAAACTGGAAGTGCGATTAATGACGTTAATACAATTTGATGCGATTAAACAAATTTAATTAATCACACGAGTTAACGCGTTAACTTTGACAGCCCTAATCACTATATTAAACTTCAGGTAAACAGCATCCAGTACCTTCAACATCCTGAAGCCTTATTCTTTAAAAAATCCTTATTCTTTAAAAAAATTAACGGTGGTAGAAAAAATACCAACGATGAAGTATCGGAAGTGTCCATTCAAATGTAGTGGAGTAAAGAGTACAGACACTCAACCACAAATGTAGTCAGGTAGAGAGTAGGACTGCACGATTTTGAGAAAAACCTAATTGCGATTTTTCAGAAAAATATTGCGATGCAATTTTTTTGTTTTTGCACTTGTGTATAAAACTAAAATTATGAATAAAATATATTGTTACTTTTACAACACAGAGGGTTAAAAAAGCTACATACAAAGCGATTGAGGTAATGAGACTGTTTGATTCTTTGTGATTAATAAATACAGTAGCTGAACTTAAATACCAAAGAATACAACTGGAAAACAACCACTTATTTTTTAATTTAACAATCTGAAACAGAAAAATAGAAAATTTTCTCTGATTTGAAATTAAATCAGACAGTGTAGTTTGCTGATATTTAGTACATAGAACTTGCATTGCACACATTTCACTGGCACCAAAAAAATGCTCTGATGGCATGTAATAAAAAGGCAAAATGGAAAATACACTACTAGAAACATTGTAGAAAATGAAAAGTCAGCAAAAACATATATATGATATTACTATTATTATTACTAATATTACTGTGATTTTTAAGATGCTGGTATAAATGAGTTGTGTTTCTTCTAGATCTGGCGACGGCTCGTCAACACATTTTACACTTTCAGTCTTTTGCTCCACGTCGTTATTCGCGAAACCAAAAAAGCTCCAAATAACTGAATTACCAGCGTTCTTTTTGACCAAGTGCTCTGCCTTCGCTCATTGCTGTGTGCCGTTATTTCTGATTGGTCAGCAAGCCAGGAACGGGAGAATCGACAGTTTTGATTGGCTAATATGGGTGTCACTTAAACGTCAGAGGCGTGGTAAAAACCGCAGCATCCTGAGGTTTGGTTATCGCGGGAGTTAAAACAGCGATATTAAGGTTGATCGTGCAGCCCTAGTAGAGTATAGTTTGCTTATATTTTTTTATTTATAGTACTAGTACAAAGTAGCCAACAAATACTTAAGTAAAGCAGCCTTTACTCAATTACTTCACACCTCTGGCTTTCAGGTGGCAGACTCCTGTGGGCAAGAGTCATGTGCGGATTCACCCCGTCATCTCTCCGGCTAGCCGTTACAGTCCCGCGCGGCACATCAACTCCCCGGGGGATTCCTGCAGCCCCGCCCGGTACAGTCCAGCACAGTCCAGCTACATCCAGCGCATCCGCCTCAAACACTTCAGCGACGCTCCCGTTTAGCCTCATCAGTCAGTCCAGCAGGATGATGGCACATCTCCACAGCTGCGGATGATACCAGTAATAACGTGTGGCTCTTGTCATGTTTTCTGTCCAGTTTGTTTCCCATTTGTTTCCCACCCCGTGTGTGTGTGACCTGAGGGATTGATCTGTGGAGCTGACGTGACATTAATGCGAGAAAATGTAACCGTTTTTGTTCGTTCACTGACAGTATCACAGAATGTGTTTGTTTTAGCCAGTTTTTTAATCATTTGAAACCAGGAATCTACCGACTGCCAGATTTTATTTTTATTTTTATTCAACGTTTGGGAAACTGCCTTAAATTTCCTAAAGACCAAATTCTACGCTTGTTGACGGCAGCATCGCGTTTACGCGGGAAGGAAACGAAACGTCAGGCGAGTTTCATTTTTAGTGACGTAATAAATGTGAAGTTTGCACTTTTCATTGGTTTTGACAGTCCAGTCGATGAGAAGTGACGTGAATATAACAGTGAGTGACATTTGCAACCGACGAGTCCAGTGTCAATTGCACTTTTAATGTCTTGATGGGGAATTACATCAACAGCTGTTCCAGTGACCCGATCCAATGACCCGCTTCCGTGATCTGATCCGCTGATTGATACAGTGTACGGACTTGTTTCATTGACTCAATCTAGTACAAACGCAATGTGCCGATTCAGTGACCGGTTTAGTGATCTAATCCACTGATTGATCCAGTGTACGGATGCAGTGATCCATTTTAATGACCCAATCTAGTGATTCTGATCCGCTGATTGATCCAGTGTACGGATGCAGTGATTCATTTTAATGACCGATTTAGTGATCTGATCTGCTGATTGATCCAGTGTAAGAATGCAGTGATCTGATTCAGTGACCTGATCTAGTGATATGTACCACTGGGTGATCCAGTGATCTGATCCACTGATTGATCTAGTGATCTGATCAAAAGACCCACTTTTCTGTGATCTGGTTCACTGAATGATCCAGTGTACTGACCCACTGATCTGTTTCATTGACCTGGTCTAGTGGTACCACTGGGTGATCCAGTGATCTGATCCACTGATTGATCTAGTGATCTGATCCAAAGACCCGTTTCTGTGATCTGGTTCACTGAATGATCCAGTGTACTGACCCACTGATTTGTTTCATTGACCTGGTCTAGTGGTACCACTGGGTGATCCAGTGATCTGATCCCCTGATTGATCTAGTGATCTGATCCAAAGACCCGTTTCTGTGATCTGGTTCACTGAATGATCCAGTGTACTGACCTACTGATTTGTTTCATTGACCTGGTCTAGTGGTACCACTGGGTGATCCAGTGATCTGATCCACTGATTGATCTAGTGATCTGATCCAAAGACCCGTTTCTGTGATCTGGTTCACTGAATGATCCAGTGTACTGACCCACTGATCTTGATCCGTTTCAATGACCCGGTATAGTGGTATGTACCACTGTGTGATCCAGTGATCTGACACGGTGATCCGATCCAATCATCTTGCTCTTGTGCTGTTGCTCTTTGCTTTGTGAAGCTTTAGTGCCTTTACGATCTTTTGGCCTGTTCCTCCGGTGTCACACGGCCTCGCCGGAGACCAACAGACCCAGTTTCACCTTCACGCTCACCGCCGTGTCAGAACAGAGACGGTCATTTCCAGCCTTAATTGAGTTTCCTGGGAGTTTGTTTAATGCTGATGCGTCGTAGTGCCGACACTGGTGAACTGATTTCCTTTATGTTGCATGCGTATATTATTTTATTACAATATATGGCAGATGAAAGTATTCAATGTTTTATTGACAAACTGACTAATAAAGTGCACAGTCTTGTACCTTCTCTGGCTTTGTTTTTATACATTTCTGACCAAACTAAAGTTTTGGAGTGACTGGCTAGGCAGTTCAATAGAGTTAAACACAGTACATTTCAGTTAGTTTGGCCAATGGTTATTCATCTAAAGTCCAGATCCTATTACACAAGCCTGTTATTATTATGACAAAGAACTTGAGAGAAAAAAAAAAAAAGCATGACTCGTCCCTGTAGTGCTGTAACGTTCACCAGACGTAACTGTGACGTGAGTCTACTATGGCAAAGGCTTTAACCAGATCTAGACCTGTACCTCCATATTTTACGTTCATGTTGATATTTGAGGACATCGATAATATGCCTAAAATAATCATTATGTGTGTGAACCACAGACTTTTAATGTTCCTCTCGTTCTCTATCCAGATTGTCACAACAAACAGTATTTTTTTTTCTAAACATAAATGTCACGACTATGCAAATTAAGTATTTTTCTGAAGATGGAGTGTGTCCGCAGCAAATTGGGACAAAATGAGCCGGTCGGGATTAATCAGAATCAATTAAATGTTGTTGAGACCATCAGATCCATTCCAGCTGTGGGACTCGAATCACGTTTCACGTTTTTATTGTTTTTTTTCCATCAATCATATAAAAACCACGTCATGTCAAACAAATACAGGCAGATGTTTGTAGACAACAGAGACGATCGCTCCATCTTCTCAACCCTCACGACACGACTGTCCGGACTGGAGACCCTTTTCCATTAAGTTAGATAAATGGTGGTGCTTTATCACTCCATTAAGAGTGGAGGATGACCTCAGCATTGGCAAGTGTCATGTGCGGGTGAGTTTGTCTGGCGGCATGAAGCCTGAGTCACCGAGTGCCCGCAGAGCCACACGGCCGCTGGGTCGAATAGTCAGCCAGGTGATGCTGCCGTTGTTCAGGCCCATCCGGAGCCATCCTTCTGGAGGAAACTGCAGAGCCCTGGACGCTCCAGACAAGAGTGTGTAGTTAGAAGTCTAGCGTCTGAAACCGGAACGAAAACCGACACACACTAGGGCTGCACGATTAACCTTTATCCAGTCGATATTGCGGTTTTAACTCCCGTGATAACTGTGTTTTTTCCCCGCCTCTGACATTTTGACAAATCTATTAGCCAATCAAAACTGTCGAATGTAGCAAGTGTGTGGCTCCGCCTCCAGCGCTGTGCTCGCTCTCGCAGAGTCCACCAGCACACTAGCAACGTCTATCTGAATAACCTCGTTCAAAACGAAAAGCAAGAATAAAGCAGCGCAGAAGAAGAAACACGACTATTTTACAGATTGTTTTTTAAAAGGTGTACATAATATAATGACCAATCTACTATCATGAATATTGATATTGAATTGTTTGATGGAATTGATCATAGTCTTTAACTCCCAGAATATCTGGACAGTTTTATTAGTTTCAATTTAATATTAAATTAAAATATATGTTTGTAGTTCCAGTTTTTTTTGTTGTTGCATCTAATTTATTTCAAAATATTTTATTGCATTTTGTTTCAGCTAATGTATTTATTAATCACAAAGCATCAAACAGTCTCATTACCTCTATCACGTTGTATGTTGTTTATTTGACCCTCTGTGTTGTAAAAGTAACACATTTAATTCATCATTTTAGTTTTATGCACCAAAAAGTACCAAATGCAAAAATCGAAAATCACGAAATTTATCAGCAAAATCGTAATTATGTTTTTTCTGAAAATCGAGCAGCCCTAACACACACACACCTGCACACAAAGTAGCGAATGACGTTGGCGTGACAGACGATGATCTCGTAGCTGTCCTCCCTCTGCTTGGGTTCGGCTCTGTGGATGTAGCGGCGGAACGCTGCCTCGATGCGAGCGCCGTCCTCGTGGTACTGCTGGAACCAGACAGATCTTTCACCACTGTCTCACACACACACACACACACACACACCACCGCTTCCGGCTTCCAGTGAGTGACGGGGGGAACCGGCTCTATCGGCGCTCCCTCTCGCAGGAGATCACAGCTCACCAGATCCACCCCTGCAACACACACACATTTTTTTCACACCACATGGACTTTTTATTTCCTCTTTTAACTGACCTTTTTCCCCCCTAATTTTTGAAAACATAAATAATGGACATTCTTCTTTTTTAACTGACTTTTTTTCTCACTAATTTTTGAAAACAGAAAAATAATGCACATTTTTCTCTTTTAACTGACTCTTTTTTTTCCCCTAATTTTTGAACAGAAAAATAATGGACATTTTTTTTAAAAGACTTTTTTTCCACCTGATTTGCAAAGTGACTTTGCATTGGTCTCGAACTAAGAAAAGCACTATATTAAACTTAAACTTAAACTTAATTCCCTCTGCATCCCTTCCGGGCTGAGAAAAAAAAAAAACAAGCCAGCCCGAGCACCTCGTCAAGGTCATTCCTTGCAGTTGATAAGGCTGGCATGGAAACTCGCATACGCAACCACGACAACCGATACACGCATTCTCCGTCTGTTCACAGCTTTTACTGATCTGTCCCCCAAAATTCCACTTCCTGGCGTATCTTGAGATAAAGTTCCAGTGGGTGTTCCCAGTGACAAACGGTATGATGTCTGCATATGTTTTGTATGAAATGCTCTGCCCTCGCTCTAGACTCAAAAGAAACATTTCACTGCATGTATTGTGTATGTGACAAATAAAATATGAATGTTTTTTGTTACAATGATAATGTTTGGGTCAATTTGACACTTCAGACTAACTCAAAGCTAAACAAAAAAAAAGTGTCAGAAAGATCAAATACACTAGTACCCCGACTAACGCAATTAATCTGTGCTGACGGCCATTTCTTTAGGCGGGAATTTCGTTAGCTGAGCCGCATTTTACATGCAATTCGTCTAATCCCTGCCACGAGTTCGTGAATTCAGACAAACATTTTTTTTTACAAGTGATAAACTATTGTTAATAAATATAATAAAAACATTTTACAACGTGGTTGTTTAAATTGCCCATTGGTAATTGTTTATAAAGGTACAGTTTATAATAATACAGCGGAAAAACTCACATGAATGGTGACCGGCATCTTGAAGTGACGTCACACAGACGCAGAACAAGCGTCATCAGAATGTTCCTCCGCCCAGACCATTTAGAGTGTAACACCCACTGTTAGTGACTAACCCACTGGTAGTGACTTTGAAACTGCTTCAAACTCCCACAGAGTGAGTGAGCTTTTGTTGTTTTATTTTTTTGCAACAACGAGACATAATACACAGCTGTTTCACACACACAAACTCTCTCTTTTTGAGTTTTGGTTTTTGCTTTCTGACACTTACATATACGTGTATATAATAAAAGGCTCCGGTTCTAATTGACTGCGAACATTATTGATGTTCCTCTGAAACAAACACAATAGGAGGGGCGGTTATGTAACGTGTTTTGTAACTACATATATTACCAATATTTTATCAATTACAAAAATATTTTGTCTGAATTTACGGTTCCTCGGAACGGATTGGTTCTTTCACATGCAAAACCCGGTCTATAAAACGAAATTTCCTTTTAACAAAACTGTTGTCGGCACAAATTGATTTGGTTAAGAGAGGTACCACTGTACTGCAGTGTTCATTTTGACAAAGATTTTTAATTTTGTTTTAGTCATAGTCTTTTGACTAAAACTCAGTTTTGTTTTAGTCCCAATTTAGTCATCTTAATTTGCCTTTAGTTTTAGTCTAACTTTGGTCGACTAAATACCGCAGCATTTTAGTCGACTAAATTACGGTGTAGATTTAGTCAATGAAAATGTAAGTGCTATATATTCTAAATGTTTACTAGAGTTGCTATGTCTAAAAAAATCTGAATGCGTAGTTAACTATGAACATATAAAATACATACAAAGATCTTACTTATTTGGAAAAACACAATAAAAACAATTTTTTTTTACTTTTCTTTCAATCCAAATAAATGTATTCTCAAAAATGAAACCTCAAATAAGAGAAAAATAAAATTCATTACAATTGCATCACATAAGAAACAAATGGTAGCACTGGTAACAATAAATAACAAATGATGGCGCTTCAGGTGTGTTGTGTTTTCTGCTCATAATTGTTGCTTCACACGCAGCGTGCAGACAGTTTATTAAAGGTTTTCAATGTAAAACAAATCCATATATCTGAGCGTTGTTTCCTGCCGGAGAAGTTATTAAATACACTCACATATATAACTACCTCGCCAGCTGAAAGGTTTCGTGTCCTGATTGGTTCTCTTTGCGTTTGCACCCGCCTTTCTCCACAAGCTCGGATTGTGATTGGACGTGGTCACGAAAGGCATTTTGTCTCGTTTTTATTCGTTGACGAAAGTGTCAATAAATGTAGTTATGGCTTTTGTCCCTGAGCGGGAGTTTTTATATAGTTCTCGTTTTGTTTTCGTCAGGGGAAAAAAAAAAGTGTCGTGGACAAAGATGATGACGAAAATATTTTGTCAACGAAATGAACTCTGGTGTACTGGATTAAGATCGCGATGGGGGTGGAATTGAGATCGTTTAACGATTCTTTGGGCAGCTCTAGAATTCGAGAGCGCCAGATCCGCTACCTGGCAGGTGTTTGCTGAGGATGTTGGCCGTCTCCGTGGCTCTGGTCATGGACGAGTGGACCAGCACGTCATACTTCAGTCCCAGTGATGCCAACCTCTGCCCGGTCAGCTCAGCCTGTTCACGGCCTGTGAGGAAAGTCGCATGTCAGACCTCCATCCCTGCCACTCACTCACTCACTCACTCATTCATTCCGGTGTTCTGAAAATTCCTCCTACAGCTCAGAAGTTCCTACACTGACGCCACTGCTCAGCTGTTCCTAGCCAGCTCGCCGCGCAAGCGCGTTAAAACACGTCAAAACTGAATGCTAATATAAATAAGTACAATATATTGTAACACGCGCGTTAGAACATACGTCACTGCTCAGCTGTTTCTAGTTTGCAAGTTGCGCATGCGTGCTATCGAAACGTCACTTCTCAGCTGTTCTTACCCTTCGCGGTGCGCGATAAATGCACTAAATGAACATGGACACTTATAACAGTACACACGACATTGTACTTATTTATATTAGTATTCAGTTTTGACGTGAACAGCTGAACAGTGATGTCAGTGTAGGAACTTCTGAGCTGTAGGAGGAATTTTCAGAACACCGGGTGATACCTAACGGAGTCAGGATCCGCTCCTTGTCTCCGCTGCCGTTGAGATTGTACTGCGAGTGGCGGATGAGGAAGATGTGGCGCGTGGCTTTGGGTTTGTTGTTCTCGGGTTCGGTACTTCCGTCGTCAGCCGTGATCTCCTTCCGCTTTACGTTCACCACTGATGACGTATCGCGCCTGGAAACGCAATTTGCAGTATTATCTGAGGTACAGGCGATTATCTGAGGCAACGTTTTTAAGCGTTGATTCTAAACAGAATCATTTCATATGAGGCGAGTGTGTACTTGTCCCAGTTGTAGTCCCATCCGTTCGCCGAGGGCCACGCCGCGGGTTGTGCTGCCTGCACGGCGTCTCTGAGCCGCCTCCGTTCCCCTAAGTATCCGCGTTTATCTGCAGCGACGGCGGCGCAGACCAGCACCGCGGAGCCGCCGGCAAACCCGCATGCCAGTCTGAACGCTCGACGGTACGACATGACAATGATCCGCTCGCCGGAAGAAAGACGGGTTATGACGTCATCTTCCGTGGATGAGTCTCTGTTTCCTAGCCCGGAATCTAACGACAACGTTTATTCTCTAAACGTTTATTTAAAAGTAATACGTTTAAAGCGACCCTAGTGACAACAAACTGTTTAACACAAGTCTAAGGTTTCTATCAAAGCAAACGTAACTTCCAAAATCAAAGTCACGACCGAATTGGGTGTGAAGACGGACACAACAGGTTCGAAAAGATTCGAAAATGTTGCTGTTTCAAAATAACTGTCTCGTAAATCGACCACGATATTAATTTATTGTATATTATCGAGAACAAAGCTTTATTTTGTAGATATCGTAATTGCTGCTGTTGTCGTTATAATAGTAATAATAATAATACTAACAACAACAACAACAACAAATAATAATAATAGTAATAACAACAATAATTATTATCAACAATATAATTTTTTAATATAATATATTATA
>CM051502.1:8208414-8250916 GCA_028031935.1 Paedocypris micromegethes
TTATGCTGATAATAATTATTGTTGTTGTTGTTGTTGTTGTTGTTATTATTTATAATCCTTCTAATACTACTACTTCTACTACAAAGAACTCATATTATATTGTACCGGATATTGCTACAGTATGTTTAATGCTAAAAGAATTATAAATCAAGTGCGTATACATTTACCGAGAGAATTACTGCACGAGTACCCGCAGTTCATCCAGGCCTTTTGGTGGCGATAACGCAGCATTAACGCGCTGAGTTCACGTGGTGACATCAGGCAATAAACCGTGTTTTGATCGTCATTGGATTATTTATTTATTTTTAAGAAAGCGTGTTTATTTTATGCATTTTGAGGTAACCGTTGGACACAAAAATGGACACAGACGAGGATGATGACAGAGATCGCAGTTTAGAGTCAGTCCTGCTGGAAAAAGGTAAAAGGATCGTGTAGGTTTTGGTAATTATGTAATTATGACTAGAACTATATTTTATGTCGTTCAGCACAGAAAGTGTTACAGTTTTAATCAAGTTGAAAGATTTAAAAGTTTAAATGCACTTTCTTAATGTAAACGTCTGCATTGTGCATTCTGTATAGGGAGTACGTAAATGTTAGTACAGTATAGTATACTATAGTCTGTAAGTTATGTACCGTATTGATTTAATTACTTCACGGTGGCAGTATTATGAGAGGGATTTATAATACAGATTTTATCATATAATTCAAAATACTTTTTTTAACACCCTGAACTACATCAAGTCCAAGTTTATTTATATAGCGCTTTTCTTAGTTCGAGACCAACACAAATTCGCTTTGTGAATAAGTCTTTTAAAAGAAAAATGTCCATTATTTATCTGTGTTCAAATATTTGTAAAAAAAAAGAGTCAGTTAAAAAAAGAAAAGTCCCCATTGTCCAATTGTTGTTCAGACTATGGTCAATGACCAGAAGAGCAAGGTAGGTTGCGACAGTGGCTAGGAAAACAAAATCACTACATCAGATGTTAGAACGCCACAATTAATTAATTAAAAAATAAAATAAATTATTTTAAAGTTTCTAATTTTACCAAGCATTGGGATCTAGTGAAATGCAGAATCACTTTGTGTTTGTGTGGTGTCAGAGGTCGCCGCCGTCTCTCACAGAATCATCCTGCACTTTGACCTCGACTGCTTCTACGCACAAGTGGAAATGATCCGGAATCCAGCTCTGCGGAACAAGCCTCTCGGTGAAGCTCCAGATCCTGATGCTGCTGGACCAAACGACACGCAGCGTTATCTGTTGTTGTTTTGTCTCCCAGGCGTCCAGCAGAAATACATAATCGTGACTTGCAATTACGTGGCAAGAGAGCGTGGAGTGACCAAGCTGATGTCAGTGGCTGCTGCTTTGGAGAAATGTCCAGAGCTGGTGCTGGTGAACGGAGAAGATCTCACTCACTACCGAGAGACGTCGTATAAAGTCACTGGTAAGATGCTGCGGTTAAGTCAACTTCAAGCTTTGCCTGAAAAACAAAATCACAATTTGCCACTGGAAAAGTCCAGATGTGTGTCCATCTGAGTGTGGTCATATATTAGTGTGTGAGTTAAGTGCCACATTCTTTGGTTGAAAATTGTACTATTAAGTTCAACTTACTTGGTTCATTTATTTAATCGTTAAGGTCAAGTTCATTTGTTTACCTGTAATATTTTTTAATAATTGGGAATGGAATGCCTATTGTCATTGTATCAATGGGTTACAATTAAATTGAGAACGCTACTCTGTTCGTTGCAAAGGAATAAATTATGAAAATGAAAATGTAAAAATATACACTTTGGAGTCTGGATCAATAAAATGAACTGAATATAAACAAATAAATACAATACTGTATATTTTAATATAATATCAAGTGCAAAAATACAAAACACAGAAAAATCTAAATTTATTTTAAGCATTATAATATGTACATTAGTATCATGTACAATGTGATATGTACTTTATAAGATGAACCTTCTTAAAGTAAACATCTAATTTTACCTCAAGGATGTCTTTTTAAGTAGTTTTTTTTGTTTGCGTACGTACATATACATGTCAAGAAATGCTGATCACACACAATGATTTATTTTGCTTAAAGTTGATAGCTGGATTTACAATAAAAAAACTGAACTGCTGAATAGATATTTCCTGAATCGTGTTGTGTTTTTTGTCAACCCGACAAAACACAAACAACACACAGGATGATGAGAAATTTTCATTGCTATTTATTGCTTTTCGTAAAGAATATTTTCTTCATATGGCCCCCAGAAAAAAAGTGCCCACCCCTGTTATCACTGCATGTGATAAAGGCTTTTCCCTTCATGTTGTCTAGAACTGCTGATGTCATACTGCCCCGTGGTGGAGAGACTCGGCTTTGACGAAAACTTCCTTGATGCAACAGAGATGGTGGAGAGGAGACTGGAGCAGAGCCGCGTGTCAGATCTCTCTTTCACTGGACATGTATACCAGCACAATTGTAAGTGAAATTTCTTCATCCAATCTTGTGATCAAACACATTTATTTTCCTATGACATCATCAGAACAATTTTTCAAGTCGCATTACTACAAGTTTTACTTACTATTTACATGAAGGTTGTGCGTGAAAGATTGACTGACGCTTTTTTTTCTTCATTTAGTTTTGCTGATCCGTGTCTGTTTTGTGAAACACACACACACACACACACACACACACACACACACACACACACACACACACACACACACACACACACACACACACACACACTGGACGTTCATTGTTTTCCACTCATCTTGTCATGATTCGATGTTTTCGATGAACAATGAACATTTTTCTTTTTTAACTGACTCTTTTTCCCTAATTCGCATAGCGTTATTTCGTATGAGAACTTAATTGATGATTTTGCATCAAGGAAGGCCAGAGAAGTCAGCGTTTAGTTTCTGTTTGTGTGTTTTTTTTTCTTTTATTTTAAGGTTCTGTAGATATTTAGCATATTTATTCTATATTTTATTTGTGTGTTATTCTTTATAGTTAAAATGTATAGTTTCATATTGCTTTATAGTTAAAATATAGACTGTTTTTGTAATTTGTACATTGTATAGATTTTTGTCATTGTATTTTTTTTTGGAAGGGGGGGGCACAGAGGAGGGCAAGATGGAGTCTCGCCCAGGGCGCCACACACTGGGTGCTTCTCAATTCTTTATTTGTGCGTCCTTGCATCCTTTCCTAGCTCCTTTCCTTGCTCCTTAGCTCCACCCCTTGAGGATGCGGGAGAAGGACGAGAGGAAAGGACGCGAGGTCAGAGAAATCGAATCAAGCGAAATGATATGTCCTTGCTTCCTAACGCGTCACTTCAAAGCGTCGTCAATTAATGATGACACCACCCACACCAACCACACGCACGTTGGGATTATTTGATAAGAGATAATGAATGTTGTAAAGGTTTCAAACTCCGCAAAATACCAAAGATATCTTTTTTTCATTTGATAAAATTCAAACGTCTATAACAGTTCTTGAATTTTAACAAAACAAACATTTGTGTATTACAATTGTACAATACACTGTACAAAAAACAACCGGCTATACAAATGTATAATTAAAGAAAAGTGATTTAAGTATATATTGAAGTTCGTGAAGATTCATGCATCCTTTGATTAACTGTCTCCTCATCAGTCCTGAGAAAGAATTTTACACAACAGTTATGAATGGCAATGTGTTTGTTTCATTTGAGCCCTAACTAAATACAACTAACGAAATCAATACAAAAATATTTTACCATGACAATAAAGGCATTCAATTCCATTCAAAATTCAATTCAATTCAAAAGAATGTTATAAGAAACATTGGTTTAGTGATACTAAAATAAACACGTAAAAACGTGACTAAAGTATAAAATTAAAGTTTAAGTAAAGTTAAAGATTAAAGTACTAAAAATATATCGAAATCAACGTAATCAAAACATAACCAGCAATTAAAAAAGTTTGCACTCAATCGCGGTTGGTGGAGACGTGGAGAGGGCGGAGAATTCAGACGCGCGTCACACTAAGTCGTTAAAACACTTCCGCAAAGCAAACACTGGTGTATCCTCGCTTATAACGCCTCCAGAAGCCTCCTCCACCCTCGCTCCTCGCCTCTTCACGGTGCAATTAGAGAATTGAAATGTCCTTCAAGATGGCGACGCTCGATCGATTTCCGGGTCATAGGAGGAGGACGGAGGATCGAGGACATGAGGAGGCATATTGAGAAGCACCCAGTGTTGAACCGCCACTGGTGTTCTTATAATGACTCATGTTTCAATGTTTAAAAGAAAAGAAAGTGAAATTGTTAAAGTCATTCCCTCAGTGGGGAAATTGTGCTCTGCATTTAACCATACAGTGAAGACGGTGCTTTCACACCTGACTTGTTTAGTTCGATTGAATCTAACCAGAGTTTGTTTGGGCAGGTGTGAAAGCGGCAATCGAACTCTGTTCCGCACCAAAAGCGGACCAAACAAGCGTACCTAGACCACTTGAAAAACGCTTTCAATCGAACTCTGGTACGGTTCGCATGTGGTGTGAAAGCGGTCAAAACTTGAACCATACCAAACGCAAAAAACACTGCGCATTTTGACTGAATTCAGCTGCCGTAGTGACGTTGCGCTGAGGAATATCTCCGGTAGATTTCCCTGTCACGCTTTCTCCTGAAGTGAAGTGCGAAGCGCCTTCGCCGCGTGCAGCATTGGAATATTTTTTGCAGTAGCACTTCGCTACACTCTCGAAATATAAATGTGTGTATATAATAACAGTTTGTCTCAAGCGATCAATACAATACGATAGTTATGTAGTTTAATATAGGCACAAAAACAGCGCAGTCATCTCACCAGACTAAGAAATGGCATGTTGTCTATTCGCTTTATTTATAGAGTTTACCCAAAATTCTGATTAGTTGAAGAGCAGTTTAGGAAATATAAAAAGAACACATCTGCCCTATGAGAGACGTGAATGTTGTCACATGACTGAATTTTGGTTCGGTTTGGAGGAGAGCAAAAAGTGTGGTGTGAAAGGGGACTGAAATGCCAGAGAAATGCAACATTGTATCATTATAGTCCTTGGTCTAAATCAGGCATGTCCAAAGTCCGGCCCGGGGGCCAAATGCGGCCCGGGGGCCTTAATCAAATTTTGACCGGCCCGTGACTTGATTCATAAAACCAATGTAATCCGGCCCGCGGCCAGTATTCAGTCCCTTCAGGATTCGCGATCGCGCCAATTCACATGAACTCAGCGAAACCCAGCGACTTCTTTGCGACCTTGCAATTTCATCCAATCACCGCAAATTTACCGCAAATTCGACCAATCTGTTTGGTCCGTCACAGCAAGCAGCAGTGTTTTTGCACAGAAGGTCTTCATTATAGTGATGGGAAGTTTGGCTCTTTTCATAGATTCGGCTCTTTTGCCTCGTTTAACTCAACTTTCAAACGCTCTCGGAGCGGTTCAGCGCGTGAACACACCATGTGATCTCAAACGAATACGGTTTGTTTCACCACGCCCACCCGAGCTTGTAAAAAATTTAATCAAAATCACATTTTTTTTTTCAATGTTCCATTATGAAGGTTTTTATTGCTTTATTTTTGAACACATTTTAAAAAGCAGTTAAAATGCTAAATCACTTTTGAAAGATTTTAATCTTTCTTGGAGGCTTCGTAATAATTATAAATCAGTCAGGCATTCCATCATGGCCGAGATTGCAGGTCTCTGTCGAAGGGAGTTGTCCGAAAGCTGGATCCAGGAGTAAGGATTGAGCCGACACTGCGTTAGAGGTTTAACACGTGTTTATTTTGCCGCTCAATGCATTACTCAATCACAGTCAGGAAATGCGGATCCTTTATACCAGGGGTACTCAATAGGCGGACTCCGGTCCGCATCCGGACCCAGACACAATTACATTTGGACCGACGGCAAAACCAACATGCGCTCTTGTGATCACAATCCAAAGGCGTTTTTTTAGTCGATCACGCAATTTTGACCCAGCAATGTTTATTCACACACACACACACACACACACACGAACGCAAACAAATATATTTATAAATGTGTATAATTTATCTTGAATGATTGTACTCGTTTTAAGCTGCGGCATTTGTCCAATCACAGCCGCTGTAAGAGCAACGTGACAACTACGTCATCTGTTTGTGCTCTGGCGGCGGCATTCAGTTACTTTAGAACACGGCGCGGCGCGCAGTCGCTCAGGTCTTCAGGGTAGCCAGAGCCAGGCGAAGGGCGCTCGGTCGTTTGCGTAAATCGAGAGTTTTTTAACCTTAAAGAATATGGCGAGCAAAGCTGGCCGTCATTAGAAAAGAAAAGTTGACTTTGAAAACTGCGAGTTTAAGAGCGAGTGGACAGAATAATATGCATCTGCGCGAAGCAGAAAACCAATGTGTTTAATCTGCAACGAGTCAGTCACGATCGTCAAAAGTGATCGTGAAATGCCATTATTATTCCAAGCACGCACAATTTGAACAATTACCCTCACACACACACACACACAACACACACACACACACACACACACACACACACACACACACACACACAGGCAACGAAAGTCTCACATGTGTCCTGGGACAACACAAGACACTTTTCTCTAATGCTGAAATAGTCAATGAGTGTGTGAGTGAAGTGGTGACTGCTCTGTTTGAAGGGACTCAAAAGGATAATTCACAATTTATGATCTTTCTCAGATTGTTTGATGAAGAAAAGTGAGGTGAACAATATTGTGTCAAATTTATGAAGATGTTTTGGAGGGGTTACATTTATGAAGTAGTGATACAGATTCTTAGAGATCGAGAGATTGACCTGAAGCATGTTGTTTCTCTACGGATGACGTGCCATTCACATGGTGGTTCATATTTGCAACTTGACCGATATTTTTCCGGACCTCGGACTGAACGGAAATTTCGCAAGTGGACCCTTCAAGTTTATAATTGAGGACCCCTGCTTTATACCCTAAATGACGTCAGATATCTCACGTGACTATCAGCAGGAAACGAGATTTGTCAGAGGACTGACTTACCCACGTGGTCTCTATTCAATAACAAAAGATAGACGTTGCTATGGTGATACATAATCAGGTCTTCATTCGACCTTCAGCTGTCTCAACACGAGGAGAGTAAGAATAGCAGTCTTAAACACTAATTCTAAGTTTTATAGCCTAAGTATTATCTTCAAATATATAATAAAATATTATCTATGGTCAATCATAAATTAATATAAGTTGAGTTCTGAGTTATTTTAAGAAGCTTCTCACAGTTTTAACTGTCTCAAAGCACACTAAGTAAATCTTTAAATTAGTTATCACTTTTATTCATGTGATTGTCTGGTTATTGGTGTTAATTAAATCACTTTGATAATAACAAGAAAGTATTAATATAAATATTACAAATAATCAAGTAAATGTGAGGATTTCTTAGTTTAAACGTTTCTTAACCTTTGATACAGATTTTAGCTCGGAGAGGCTCCAGTGTCCTTGCTTTTGATGAGACTTAGACAGAGACTGGAGACGTAGCAGTTTACCGGAATTGGGATTTACGTCAACATCAAATTATCTTGCCTTATAATATTCCCCCACAGATCCATAGGGAACAATAAGTCAAAACAACTTTTAGATTATATTATTATTATCTAGATTTTAGTTACTAATCTATATCTCTTGGAGACACAAGTATAAAACAATTCAACAGCCTTCAGCCTTGGCCTGGCTGCGTTGACGCAGGCTAAAATATAATAAGCTCTTAATATTGGAAATAAGATT
This sequence comes from Paedocypris micromegethes, assembly GCA_028031935.1. Lineage (NCBI taxonomy): Eukaryota > Metazoa > Chordata > Actinopteri > Cypriniformes > Paedocypris > Paedocypris micromegethes. Next base: position 8,216,169 of record CM051502.1, read on the forward strand.
TAAGTTATTAAATATTAAAAATATTCTAACAACTTTATTTGCATTTTAGTATTATATCTGTTTATTTTTTTATGCATTTTTAAATAGAAATAAACACTATTTAATGTTAAATACTAAATTATATACAAAAATGTGTATATCCTAAAATGTGTAGGAAAAAGGTCCGGCCCCTTTGTCAAATGTTAGAACCCAATGTGGCCTGCGAATCAAAAAGTGGGCAGCCTTATGCTGACTCCTTACCACTGGACCCACAACATTTACACTGATTTATAGGTTTTATTTCTCATTAACTATTGTCTAAAATGTATTTATATGTGATGTATATAAGAGTCAAAAATCTGTTTCTGCTCCGCAGTCGTGGCGGTGGATGCGGGAAACGTCCGACTGGCTGTCGGCTCCGTGATCGCGGCCGAGCTGAGACTGGCCATTTTTAACACACTGGCCCTGACCGGCTGCGCTGGAATTGCTAGCAGTAAACTTCTAGCCAAGCTGGTGTCCGGCACCTTCAAACCCAACCAGCAGACCAGCCTTCTGCCCAGCAGCAGCACGCAGCTGATCAGCGGCCTCGCGGGGCTCCGGCAGATTCCCGGTGAAGCGGCCGGACACGCCACACACACACACACACACACACACACACGCAGGGCCTCACGGAGTCGTGCCCTCGCAGGCATCGGGCACCGGACGGGTGAGAAGCTGAAGGCTCTGGGTCTGCTGACCGTGAGCGATGTCCAGTTGTGTGCGCTGGCCGAGCTGCAGAAGGAGTTCGGGGAAGTGAACGGCAGACGGATTTGGAATCTGGCCCACGGCATCGACGACTCTCCGGTCACACCCGCCGGACCGCCTCAGGTTCATACGCACAAATCAGAAACCTTTATTGTCATTATACATAGTGTAGTTAGTATAACGAAATTGTAGGAGCCACGGATTGGTGATAACGTAAATACAAATCCAAGATAGAAGAAAATATAAAAATAGAACAAGATAGAAACAAAAAGTAATATAATATAATATTTCGGATTTTCAGAATCGAGTCATTTAATATTGTGCCTGATCTGATATGATTCCTAATCTGACTTTGAATCAAGCGTGTATTTTTTTCAAAGAAAAAAAATATTATTTATTTACTCTATTTTTTTTTTTTTAGCACTTTAAGATAATAGTTATTAGTAGTATATTAGTATATCAAGATATTACATTAATTGTAATAGTGAAAAGTGTGTTACAAACAAATTTAATATCACAATTATAGAATATAAAAGTGCCTCATAAGCATCTTTGCTCGTTTTTTTAATTAGTTAGATTATAAGAATATTATCTTTTTTTTTTTTTAATAATTTAAGTTCAAGTTTTTTTTTTTTCTAATAATTTAAGTTCAAGTTTATTTATATAGCGCTTTTCTTAGTTCCAGACCAACGCAAAGTCACCAAAACTTACGAGACATTTCAGAGTTTCCCTCAACTTGAGATGATGTTGTGGTGCACATTTAGTCGTAAATAAACTTAAATAAGCCATAAAAATGCAATCCATTATGCAAGTTAGAATTGTAAACATTCAAAGAGCAAAAACATTCAAAGCAATAAAACGTAACAAATTAAGATAAGATAAGATAAGATAAGACGGTGGGGAACCCCACGTCCCACAGTGGAGAAATTTCCTTATTACAGCAGCACTAAGAAAACACGAGCAGCATCAACAAAAGAGTTAAATAAGATTATTGAAAGTTATAGAATATAAAAATATAAAAAACAATATGACGAAATTAAACACCCTTGGAAATCTCTCGATACGGATATAAATGATGTGCCTTTAAATGAAGGCAGATAAAGCAGTGGATTATGGAATTTGTAGTTTGTGTGCCATATTACTGGGCCTTCAATGCCAATTCTAACAGCTCCGTAATAAAGCCAGTGTTACTGTACGCTGGGCCTGATGTGGCTCCTAGCCTTGATTTTGATTTAGATGTGACACAGAAACAGAATCAGGACGTCCCTAGGAAAAAAAACGTTTTATAAAATGACTTTTCAGACTCTGAGCGATGAAGACTCCTTTAAGAAGATTTCATCCTTACCAGAGGTCACAAAGAAAATCTACGAGCTGCTAACAAGCCTTACTGAGAGGTGAAGACAGAAGACACTTTCATCCTGTTTACATTGTAAAAAGTGTGTGTGTGTGATGTTTTTCCAGGATGTATAAAGATGGCAGACAACCACAGACGTTCAGACTGAGCATCCGCAGACACTCTACTCACACTCGCTGGATGAATCGAGAGAGCAGACAGTGTCCGGTTCCTCAGCACACGGGCCTGAAGATAACGGCTGGTAAACGGTTCCTCACGTTCCTGGCTGTGCGTGTAGATGTGTGACTGTCGTGCGTTCTCAGGAAGCAGCGAGGCGGTGCCGCAGTTGCTCTCCATAGCGATGAAGCTCTTTCCTAAGATGGTGGACACGCGTGAACCATTCCACTTGACCCTGCTGAACGTCAGCTTCAGTCACCTACAGGCCCGCTCCTCCCACAGCAGCTCCATCCTGTCTTTCTTCACGCAGAAAAGTCCCGCCACACCAGCGTCAGCACGGCAGGTCTGCCCAGGAAATATATTAAAACAACATTTTTTTTAAAAAACAACAGTTTTAAACATTTTTATTAAAAATTGTTTTATTTTATTTATATACATTTAAAACAATATAATTTAATTTAAAATATTTTAATTATAAAAATATTGGTAATACTAGCATTTATTAAATAAACATTTAACCCATGGTAATTAAAGTAATTAAATAATGTTTTTTAATATTTCAAATAATACAAATATATGTATAAATTAATAATAAAGTAATTTAGTTCATCTCAATTACAATTTCCTGTTATACATTTGAAAGTTGAAAGCATTTTAACATAATAGTTTAAAGCACTATTAACATCACATATATTATGTTTGTAAATATAATTCTTTATAATAAATTCATATTATATTTATTAGAATGGAATAGAATGGAATAGAATAGAATAGCCTTGTCACTGTTATATACTGTTATATACACTTGTCACTTTATTGTCACTGTGCACAAATGCAGTACAATGTAGGTCATATACATGTACAATGAAATTATAGCATCTTTCTATCCAGTGCAACGCGCATTAGTGAATCTAGTCCAAAAATATTACAATGATACTATATAATACAGACTTGGAACTTTACAGCATGTGGAGTAACAGGGTATTGCACATTGAGAGATATTGCTGATATATAAATTTGGAATCATTTACATTTGAGTGCCATATTTTTTTATATACATGATGGTTTTATATATATATATATATATATATATATATATATATATATATATATATATATACTGTGTGAGTATGTGTGTGTGTGATATTAATATACAGTATATGCACTATTTATTGCATACGCATAGTTACAGTTGAGGAGAAAATTATTAGCCCCCCTATGACAAGTTTCGTCAAAAACAAAGTAATACATTTGTTTTAGCTCTATTTAAAAGCACTTTTGAAATACTTTAAAACAATGACTTTTTCTTATTGAGGGCTAATAATTTTGTCCTCAATTGTACATTTGTGTTTTGTATTTGCGCTGTTTGCATGAACTTGTGTCTTTTTTTTTTCCAGATGGAGTCTGATTCGTCCGATTGTGTTGCGAGTTCTGCGTCATGTGACTCGGTGGCGCAGACATTAACAGCAACAGCCAGCGAGAACGTGTGCCCCACAGAAGAGTCCAGCTCTGGTCAAGGCTCGGCCTGTGTCCGGCTGCCTTCCAGTGTTGATCCGGAGGTGTTCCGCCAGCTTCCTGAACACATTCAGACCGAGGTGATTTCTAGCTTTCAAAGTGAAGCTACTGACGGAACTCTAAGCCCAAGCGGATCTGTCCTGATGGAGAGCTGTGGTGATCCTGAGCTACAGACCTCAACTCCTCACGTTCCTCCTGGTGTGGACCTGTGTGTCTTCTCACAGCTTCCTGCTGACGTGCGGAAGGATCTGATGACCCAGTGGAAACAGCAGACGCCAGTTTTAAAAGTCCCGTCCAGACTTTTGCAAAAAGCCCGGGCGAGAAACCCTAAAGGCCGTAGCCAGGGCAACAGCATACTGAAATACTTCAAACCGAGCTGAGGAGTTGAGTTATTTTCCAGGATGTCAGCAGCCGTTCAGTCTTAAATTAGGTCTGTTGTTCTGTGTGCAGAACCAGTATTAATCTTGTGATTTATTTATGAATGTTTGTTCAAAATTCATGTTAAATTCACTCTCTTTCTTGGCACGTAGTGGAGTTCCAAAAAATATTTTATTATACAGTACATAGTTGCACATATTGGAGAAGCATCATTTGTAAACAAGTTGAGTGTTTAATGTGTATATATGTACAAATGTAGACATGTATCCGTGTGTGTGTGTGCGTGAGTGGTTGATTATTTCTCTGTGTTCTTACATACTGGTGTTTGTTTTTATAATTTGTCTTAAAAATAAAACCCAGATTTAATTTACAATTGCATACGTTGTTATACGAACCTTTGCGATCAAATGTTAAATCTACACTTAAACAACATAAACACCGTAATGTTTAGAACTGTATAATGCTGTATTATAACTATCAATATGACCATATGATTATAGTCGTCAATGTGTTAAACCGACATGTGGTCAAATTAAACCGGACTGCACAGCATAAATACAGGTTTTCTATACAGGCGTCCATTTACTCGATGATACTGCTTGTTTTTTTTTTTTTTTATACTGCTTGGTCCAAATGCTATAACCGGGGAGTGACGTGATCATTATTCGCCAGCCCGAGCCGATTTTGTACCTACACCGGAACATGACTTTTATTTTGAACATGGGATTTTGCCCTTCCAGTCGTGAAGTCGCTCAGCTTCACATTTTTCTCTCGCGCAGGTTCCGTTTTTTGTCTCCGCATCATTTTTTCCGGCACATCACACCTTTGAATCGCATTAAAAAGCCGCAGCGCAGCGTCCTTCACCGCTTCCTTCACGTCAGATCGGCGGACTACAAGAATGAAAGGGATGAAATCGGCAGCGCTGTGGATCCTGTTATTGGCCTGTGTCCTCCTGTCCGATGCGGCGCGGAGCAAGCGCGACTCCGCCAGCCAGAACAGCCTGAAGAGGGCGGCCAGCGGCTTCTACCAAACGCTCAGCGGCGTGTTCGGAGAGGAGAACATGCGGACCCTGCACAAGGTTCGATGCCCCTTTTCCTCTTTCACGCGTCACCTTGATTTCACCTTACCTTGATTTTGGTTACCTGTCACTGACGCTCCCTCAAGACCTAGTGCGCTCACTAGGCAGCAAGGGTGTAGTGCGCACGCCCACGTTTGTTTACGTTCGTATGAGCTGTTTTTGAGTCTTTGTAATAATTCTTTGTCTTTGTCTAATTCTCTCTGCTTTCTTTCACTTTTCTTTGTTTTCTTCTTTTTCACGGACTAACAACCTCTTTCTTTCTGTCACCCCCCCCCCCCCTCTCTCTCACTCACACTTGACTAATTCTCCTTTCACTTTCTATTTTCTTCTTTCTCACACAGGCTAACACATCTCTCTCTCTCTCTCTCTCTCTCTCTCACTCACACACACACCACACACACACACACACACACACACACACACTCTTTTTCTCACTCACTCCCACTTGCCAAATTCTCTCTCCTTTCTTTTTCTTTTCTACTTTCTTTTTCCACTTTCTTTCTTTTTTTTCTTTCTCACAGGGGCTAACTCTCCTCTCTCTCTCTCTCTCTCTCTCTCTCTCTCTCTCTCTCTCTCTATCACGCACACACACATTTTAATTTCTGCAATATTAACCGCATCTAAGCATTATGTAAGTATAAAAATGCGTACTACACTGATAACACAACTGATAAACCTGATTTAAACTTCTGACTAAATCTTCTGTTGGAATATCAGCTGATCAGAACTATGATCAATAGAACTATTTTTCCTTCAGTCTCACTCTTTCCTATTGGTAGGTTATTTCCTCACAATAATCATTCCAGCCCAAAACGGTGCTGGCGCATTTAACTATCCCGTAAATTTTGACGCACCTGCAAATATTTTTCAGTATTTACACATTTTTCCCACTTCGCACCAGTCCTATTTTTATTGACGAAATATTTTCGTCATCGTCTTCGTCAATGACACGTTTTCCCTGACGAAAACGAAACGAGAACTATATAAAAACTCCTGCTCAGGGACGAAAATTATAACTACATTAATTGACACTTTCGTCAACGAATAAAAACTAAACAAAAATGCCTTTCGTGACGACGTCCAATCATAATCCAAGCTTGTGGAGAATGGCGGGTGCAAACGCAAAGAGAACCAATCAGGACATGAAGCCTTTCAGCTGGCGAGGTAGTTATAGAGGCGAGCGTCTTCAATAACGTCTTCTTCGGCAGGAAACAACGCTCAGATATATGGATTTTTTTTACATTCAACGCGACCTTAGAAAAACTATCTGTACACCGCGTGTGAAGCAACAATCACGAGCAGAAACACAACACACCTGAAGCGCCATCTGCTGATGAAACTTTTTTTTTCACCATGCAACCATTTATTACTTATAAACGTCATGCAATTATACATAATTTTATTTTACTTTTGAAGTTCAAGAAAAATAAATGTCTTTATGAAAATATAAAATACATACAATTAACTATGTATTCAGATTTCTTAGAAATAGCTTTAGTAAACATTTAGAATATACAGCACTTATATTTTCGTTGACTATCTATACTGTAATTTAGTCGACTAAAACTAAAACAAATGAAGATGACTAAATTGGGACTAAAACTAAACTGAGTTTGAGTCAAAAGACTAGGACTAAAACTAAATAAAAAATCTTTGTCAAAATGAACACTGCTTTGCACAACATTCCAGGAGAGTTCTAGAAGAGCTTAGGAGAATAGCACAATAAAAACGATAAACTACAACGGCCGATGGCCACCAACTGTCCTGGTGATGGATGGATGGATGGAGTGTGATCTCTGGTTTGTGTGCAGTTCTTCTCCAGGAGCAGTGAGCGGTTTGTTCACGGCGTGGACTCTCTGCTGGACACTCTGTGGAAACTGTGGGTGGATCTGCTGGACGTGATGGGCATCGACTGTGAGTCCGACATTGCGCAAACAGATTATGTTCAGATGGAAAAAACAGTTGTTGTTGTTGTTGTTGGCGTGTCGTGGTTTTTTCCTTGTTTGTTGCACCATACAATTTTCTCTGTCTTTCTCGCGCTCTCTATTTCTTTATTTGTATTGTGTGTGTTCTTCTCTCTCGCTCTCTCTCTCTCTCTCTCTCCCCTCTCTCTTATTTCTCTCATTCCTTGCTCTGTTTGTGTGTCTTTTCTTTTCTTTCTTTCTTTCTTTCTTTCTTTCTTTCTTTCTTTCTTTCTTTCTTTCATCTCTCTCCCGTGTGTCATTCCTTGCTTGTGTTCCACTTTCTCTCCTACTCACTTACTCACTTACTCCTATTCACTCACCTGTTTTTCTTACTTTTTCTGTCTTTCTTTCTCTTTTTTTCTCTCTCTCTCTCTCTCTCTCTCTCTCTCTCTTTCCTTGCTTACTCTCACACACTTTCTATTTCCTTTGTTTGTGTGTGTTCTCTCTCTTTCTCTCACTCTCTCTCCTCTTGTGTTATTCCTTGCTTGTTATTCCGTGTTATAATTTTTTTTAAATTAAGATCACGATTCTTTTCACGATTCTTTCGGGATATTTTACTATTTTACATATTCAACCCTGAAAATCAGGTTGTCAAAAACCCATATAATAACACATATTACTTATAATACTTCAAATGTAAAAACATTGAATGAAACATTGGGTAATGTTTGGGTAACATTGAGATTGCGATATTTTAACGATTAATCATGCAGCTTTAGTGTGTATCCCTTTTTCCTTCTTTTTTTGTTTTTTTTTTTTTTCTTTCTTTTTCTTTCTCTCTCCCGTGTGTTATTCCTTGCTCGTGTTCCACTTTCTATCTCTCTTACTCACTCACTCCATTTCTTGCTCTTACAAGTTTTCTCTTTCCTTTGTGTGCGTGTGTTCTCTCTCACACTCTCCTCTCTCTCTCTCTCTCTCTCTCTTATATTATTCCTTGCTCACTGTGTCTTCTTTCTTTCTTTCTTTCGGCATGTGTAGGTTCCTCTCTCATACTGTGTCCTTCTCTCTCCACAGCCTCTAACCTGACCCACTACTTCAGTCCGTCCTCAGTGTCCAGTTCTCCAGCTCGTGCTCTTCTTCTGGTGGCAGCCTTGCTGGTGGCCTACTGGTTCCTGTCTCTGTTCCTGAGCAGTTTCTTCTACGTCCTGCACACAATCTTTGGCCGTTTCTTCTGGCTGGCCCGCGTCTCCCTGTTCGCACTGTCGTGTCTGTACGTCCTGCAGAAGTTCGAGGGCGACCCTGAGCGAGCGGTGCTGCCGCTGTGTTTCATCATGGCTGTGTACTTCATGACGGGGCCGGTGGGGGCCTACTGGAGGAAAGGAGGCGGAGCCGGGAGTCTGGAGGAGAAGATTGACCACCTCGACACTCAGATCCGCCTCCTCAACATCCGCCTGAGCAGAGTCATCGAGAACCTGGACCGCCCCAGCGAGCAGTGAGGTGAGCCGAAGATCCCGTCCCTTCCCTTTCTCAGGACGTCAACAGCGTTTTAGTCAGGCGAGAAGAATTGTACATTTTCTACATTTGGAGATATCGTGCGATATCTGGATAAAACACCGTTCCTGATGTTCAATGTTATTAGTGTCCGACTTTCACTGTATCCGGCCGTTTTTGAGTCATTACCAGGACTTTGTTTAATACCGTTGACGTGTGTGTGTGTAAAAGCATGTGTGTGTGTGTGTGTCCTGATTTTGGTGCAGTGTTGCATTTCTTTGACTTGACCAGTGTGTGTGTGTAAGTGTGTGTGTTATTTATCAGTGAATACGAATCGAGTGTTAGCGCAGAAACACTGAAAGGGTAAAGGAGAGTCAGCATCACTGCATCGCCTGGTCACTTTCTGTGCGTTTTTAAAATAAAAAATGTTTTTTTCGTATTCAACAATAATTATTTTAAATAGTAGCTTGAATGGGCGGATCATTGTTAACAGCTCGCCAAAATATGAGATCATGACTCATCAAAGCATGACACCATTATGACCCTTCCTAACATAGCATCATTGTTTGCGGCTAGTGAAAACAACATCATGACTCACCAAAATGTGACATTATCGATCTTGACCCTTCGAAACATGACATCATTGTTCGCGGCTAGTCAAAACATTACATCATGACTCACCAAAACGTGACATCATAGTTCAAGACCTGTCAAAACTCGACAGCCTCATCCATCCATCCATTCTCTTCCGCTTATCCGGGACAGGGTCGGGGGGGCAGCAGCCTTAGGAGGGGTGCCAAGACTTCCCTCTCCTTCGCCACCTCCTCTAGCTCCTCCAGGGGGACAACAAGGCGTTCCCAGGCCAGCTTTGAGACAGTCTCGCCAACGTGTCCTGGGTCTTCCTCTAGGTCTCCTCCCGGTGGGACTCCGAAACAGATCCCCTAGCCACCTCAGCTGACTCCTCTCAATGTGGAGGAGAAGCGGCTCTACTCAGAGTTCCTCCCGGGTGACAGAGCTCCTCACTCTATCTCTTAGAGTGCCACGCCCTGCCACCCCGCGAAGGAATCTCATTTCAGCCACTTGTATCCGTGACCTTGTCCTTTCGGTCATGACCCAAAGCTCATGACCGTAGGTGAGGGTTGGAACGTAGATTGACCGGTATATAGAGAGCTTTGCCTTTTGGCTCAGCTCTTTTTTCACCACGACAGACAGGTACATCGACCTCAATACAGCTGCCAATGCGCCGATCCGTCTGTCAATCTCACGATCCTTTTTACCCTCACTCGTGAACAAGACCCCAAGATACTTGATCTCCTCCACTTGAGGCAGGATCTCCTCTCCTGCCCGTAAAGAGCAAGCCACCCTTTTCTGGTCGAGGACCATGGCCTCAGATTTTGAGGTGCTGATCTTCATCCCAGCCTTTTCACATTCAGCTGCAAACCGCCCCAGTGCGTGTTGTAGGTCCTGGTCTGTGGAGGCCAGCAAGACCACATCATTCGCAAAAAGCAGAGACGAAATCCTATGGCCTCCAAACCAGATTCCCTCCGTCCCTTGGCTGCCCCTAGAAATCCTGTCCATAAAAAAATAAAAAACAGGACCGGTGACAAAGGACAGCCCGGATGGAGCCCAACATGCACTGGGAACAGGTTTGACTTATTGCCAGCAATGCGAACCAGACGACTCCTCCGGTCATACAAAGAACGGATGGCCCTTATTAGAGGGTCTGTCACTTCATACTCCCGAAGCACCTTCCACAGAGCGCCACGAGGGACACGGTCAAACGCCTTCTCAGTCCACAAAACACATTTAGACTGGATTGGCATATTCCCATGAGCCCTCGAGCACCCTGGTGGGGGTATAGAGTTGGTCCAATGTTCCACGGCCGGGACGAAAACCGCATTGTTCCTCCTCTGTCTGAGTTTCAACTATTGGCCCAATCCTCTTCTCCAGCACCCTGGCATATACTTTACCATGGAGGCTGAGGAGTGTGATCCCTCTATAGTTGGAACACACCCTCTGGTCCCCTTTTTTAAAAATGGGAACCACCACCCCGGTTTGCCACTCCAAGGGTACTGACCCTGACCTCCATGCAATGTTGCATAAGCGTGTCAACTATGACAGCCCAACAACATCCAGAGACTTGAGGTACTCGGGGCGATTTCATCCACACCCGGAGCCTTGCCACTGAGGAGTTTTCTGACTCTCTCAGCGACTTCAGTCAGAGTAATAAATGAATTCGTCTCTGAGTCCTCCGCCTATGCTTCTATAGTTCCTGCTATAGAAGGCATGTCAGAAGGGTTGAGAAGGTCCTCAAAGTATTCCTTCTACCGTCCCACTATATCCCCAGTTGAGGTCAGCAGCTCCCCACCTTTACGGCAAACAATATTGGCGGGAAACCGCTTCACCTTCCTGAGACGTCGGACAGTTTGCCAGAATCTCTTTGAGGCCGACCGATGGTCTTCTTCCATGACCTCACCAAACTTCTCCCAGACCAGAGGTTTCGGGGGTTACCACCACGACAGGCACCAGAGACTTTACAACCGTACAATCGTGTTTAGATCAGGGAGGGAAGATTGGGAAGAACTGCCTCCCTGATCTAAACAGCCTCATCATTTGTCCAAAAATTGCCGTTTTTTTTCGGGCAAACACGGTTTACTGAAATCTAAAATAAACCCTGAAGCACTACTGCGGTGAAACCCACTGCGAGCTGTTCTTCTGTGTCAGATTTTCTTATCTGCCATGACACTGTAATGATTTTGCGGCACCTTTTTCTGTGTAAATTTCAAATAAATATATACCGGTATATCGTATTGTATTCAGATTCTATTCCTGCGCTGTTTATGCTTAGCAAAGTGATTGTAACGTCCTCCACTCCAGCCACGTGGACACTGCTTGGGTCTTGTAGTTCATAGATCTTATTTTGTTAAAACAAATTTTTTATGGTAGCAAATAGGGTTAGCTTCTAGTGTTAGCATATAGTCTTAATATAGAGCATTACCATATGTTAGTGATTTGTCATTTTTCCCACATCAAAGAATGATCCATCCTTGATTTGCATCCAGGTCTCTTCTATGGAAAATGGAATATTGTAATATTCTCACAGTAATAAGGTGTTTTGTACTTTTTCACACTTCAGCAGTGATTCGTTCACATGCCTCCGCCGTCTCTTCCAGTTCTCTCCAGTCTTAAGTGTTTTTGTACCATTTCAAGCTTTAGTGTAGGTGACGTTACTTGAAATATAAGGGAGATGTATGGTTTGTGTTCTCTGTGATGACCAGGCAGCAGTAGTTTCTTCCGTGCCAACCTTGTGCTGTGGGCTTAAATCTGGGGTGGGCAAAGGTTTCGGCTCATGTGGGCCCGACCAGACGCTGCCATCTACACAAATGTACATCAATGTAAAATAATACAGTCATAGTTTATGATTTTGTGGGCCGTATTAAAAAGATCAAGGGACCGTGTATGGCCCGTGAGCTGGAGGTTGCCTACCCTTGGTTTAAAGCATCTTTGTGAAGTCTAGACCTGAAGTATTTGGATTTTTGTGCCAGATTTACTTTTGCACTGGATATTTCTTCTTCACTGGATACGTTCTTTTTTTTGAGATGTCTGTATCATTTTTTTTTTGTTTTGAAACTGATTTTCTCTGAACGCTGGTCAAAGTGACTAAATAAACCTGTAGAATTCCAGGCCTGTGTACGTTTTTTTATTTTTTGGTTTTTTGAAGAAAGTGTTTGTGCAGCCTTAAACGTCTTAAACTATGGTGTGTTCTGTGATATTTTTTTATACATAATAAGAAGTGATAGCGTGACAGACAGACAGACAAATAGATGGACACATTTGTAGATAACTTTTATATTAAATCTTTGTAAACACATGTAACTGCTATATATAATCATGCTTTTTACAGTATATGTTGTTCATGTTTATTTTACAGATTTCAAACAAAATATTTTGAACATTTCCACTAGAATAATTTACTGTACAAGTGCGCATGTAATCGAAATGCACAAAGAAAACATCCACATAAGTAATAAAAAACAAGTAAAATCATCTCCAAAAAATAAATATCATACACGTTTTCTGGTTAGTAATCAGTGGTCTCATATGTGGGAGGTTGGTCCACAATGTTTGTACTGATGGTCACTATGACAACACGGTGAATTTTGCACATCAGTCAAGTTTTAGTTGACACCAGTTGCATCACTGTTATTTACGCACATGGAGGACGTATGGAGCAAGACGTGCAAAAAAAAGGTTTCATGTAACTAGCTGCAACATTCTGTAAACTCATACGTCATATAAGTGTTAACGGGAAGCATTTTAAAATCATTCACTAAACATATTTTGCTTTGATTAAAAAAAAAATGGGAGATCGAACACGTTCAAGTAACTCACACTTACTCAGGCTTAAGTTGTCCGCTTTGTCCCCTCGGGCCCCTTCGTGTACAGTAGTACGTACTATGTGTCCCGAGCTGGATTGGTCACACCCTCAAACTATCTATATTCCTATTGGCTGAAGCGCGGAGCGTTTGAAGAGGTGAACGTGTGTCGAGAATCATGATTGGTCCAGGGGTCCGTCTGTTCATCGCGCTTTCTGAGCTAGGCATCCTCAGCTGATGTGAGACCAGTACGAAGAGCCAATGGAATGAACCACATGCTAATTGCCTACGTCACACGTTCATCCGCATTCATCAGAAACCTGTCCGACGAAGTGAACAGACTTTACATTCACAGTTTAGTTCGCAGCACCTCTCACCAACTGTCCAAAGTCTGAGTTGCTATAGAATAACTGGATAAAAAGTCATCCGCTGGTTATTGAGTTGCTTTTGACTTGATCTAAATTGCCTGACACTGCAAATTATATTCAATAAACAAATTTATCGTAAGACACAACACGCTAACATACCTACACAAATATAACAGAATAACGCAAATTCTTGTATTACATACCATTACGATACAATTCAAAACATCTTAAATACTCTTGTATATTCAAAATGAAAATGTTAATGATATCGATGTACATTATCATTTCGATATTAATTAATTTATCAATTTAAACTTACTTTTACTAATAAGCCCAAAAATACAAACAATTACGTAACGATTCATGAGAATATTTTCGCAGCAAACTAGCAGTAAAGTCTTGGTAATGCTTAAAACTTTACGGAGGACAACGCGACGTCTTACGTCACGACGTCAATAATAAAGATCTGGTTTGTTTTAAATGGCATACGCGGCAGGATCCATCTTCTCTTCATCTGAGTCACACTCTCATGTGTCAAATCAATACAAAATGTGCTAATGCATGACACGTCACACTGTAACATAACCCAAATAAAGACCTTGCAAGAAATAGAAAGACTGCTTTGTTTATTTGCAGTACGTGTTGGGATTTTTGGTACTATATGAGATGCGGACGGATAGACTGTAATTCGTCATTCGGCGAGTGTGCGGTTGCGCGGTGGGCGGGGCTTCGCTGCTCCAGGTTGATTATGTTCGTCTGACGCTCAGAATCGCCCATGTGTCCGTCCGACCTGCCACGGCACACTAAGACCGGTCCACTGTCCGTCCGCCCGGATTACTCTATCTCCATCTTCACAGTCGCTCCAGATCCACCCTCCGGCCCGGGCCATTCAAACATGTCTAAAGACACTGAGGCGAAGAGTGAGGAGATCATGGAGGCGAAGGTGCTGTGGTACCCGGACTCGAAACGGAACACGCAAATGGACCGGTTTAGAACTCAGACGAACCGGGAGTTTGGGTTGAATCTGGGTGAGTGGAGACATGATAGCAACACACTACTCTAGTACTCCGACACGTTAATCCATTTATTAGCTCATCCTTGGGATTGTCTTGTCAGTTCAACCGGCTTCTAGTTACTGTAAGTGTAAATGTTACTAGTTTCAGTACGGTACCAAAGTACAATTACTAGTTCCAGTTTTAGTTACAAGGTAAAATTACTTATTGGAGGTTACATGGTTACAATATGTAAATATACATATTGTAACCATGTTGTTTAAATGCTTTGTACCGTGTATAATGTGTATATGACAATTAGAATTTAATTTGAATTTGAACAATTACACTCGATGTGATTATAAACACAGTTTAACTAAATGACGGATTTGTATGTCACTTTTTAAAGAAATACGGCATGTGGTTTATTTTGCAGCCAATTATAATGATCTATATCAGTGGTCAGTGGACTGTTATTCCGAGTTTTGGGCACAGGTCTGGAAATTCTGCAGCATCACCTGCTCCAAGGTGTATGATGAGGTTTGTTCTTTTTCCTCATGTCCAGCTCATCTAGACAGAAGCCTTGCGCCTTTTGCCTTGTGATTGCAATTGGACCGGCAGTGACTCAAAACATTTATCTGGGCATTATATAGTGACATCACTCAGTAATGTGTTTGCATTCTTCATGTCGCATCATCATATCGGATGCACTTTCGATATCTGTTGCTTATCACGTATGAGTCAAAAATACTGTCTCCACCTGTAAACATTTATGAATTTATAGGCAAAATTCACGTTACTGGACTACTGTCAAAACTGCTACTATTTACAGAGTGACAAAGAGGGTGTGATAAAGTGTGTCATCATACAGGAGAATATAAAATATAAAAACATATTTGTGTTCGCACACGCTCACATTTGTACTTCTACATTGATTATCTGATTCCATTCATACTGCCTATTCTATATATTGAATAGCAGTATCGATATTATACCTAATAAATATAAAACATACATGATAAATAAATATACACTGAACTTATTCCATTTCTGGGTCATTGGAAGCCGTAGCCAATCACTCAGCATCTTTATGTTTTCATATATGTATAATTCATCATAATGCAGGGATTGACTGTATTGTGTATAAACGTTTGTGTGTCTGTTTATAAAATTTGTATCATACGTATATAATCTTTACACCTCTGTGTCTTGTGCGTGAATATACGTCATTTGTAAATACGTACATTTAAAATGGACCAAAAGAAAATGTTTCCGTGCATATTGTATGTTGTGTGTAACTATGCATTGTAGGTGTTTATTACAGGCATAATTTAGCCACTTTTTTTATTTGAAGAATTTAGACTTGATTTGAATGATGTGTGACCACTCATTTCTTTTTCAGGTGGTTGATGTGTCTAAAAGGATATCAGATGTGCCCGAGTGGTTTAAAGGCAGCAGGCTGAATTACGCAGAGAACCTTCTCAAACACAAAGACCAAGACAAAGTGGCTCTCTACGCTGCCAGTGAGTTTCACATCAAACATCTGAGATGTCCCATCTTCCGGTCAAGCTGATGGAAGGAAGATAAGCCTGGCTATCAACCCTTAAAACCTGACCAGGAAATCTGATTTTCTTGTCATTTATTTTTTATTTATTAAAATGTTTAAACAAATGCGGTTGGAAAAGGTCAAGCGACCATTCGGTCAGTAATTTTTTTAACCACCTGTTCTATGGAATCAGATTAGTAAATTAGTCAAACTTAAATTTCGAAGAAACGGATGAAAATGTTTCACATTTACGTTTGCTTTTTTTTTTCCGCCCGCAATCTTCACGTTTTCGTTTGAAACTTTTTTTCGCTTCAGGTTTTTCGTTCGCTTTTTTTTTTTTTTGCGTTTGGATTTTTGACCCAAGCTTCACGTGCGGGCGGCTCTTCTCTGATTAGCTGGTGAAGAAGCAGTTATCGTCAAGGTGTACATTAGCTGAACTCCTCCAACACTTCCTGGTCAAGCAACTGTCAGTCAGATTCTCACCAGCCAATCAGAGTAAGGGAAACTTGAACCAGAAATCCAAACGGAAAAAAAAAATGAACGAAATATCCGAAGCTATTTAAATGACTGCTCTTTTTGATCCCTCTTCTCTTGGACCTATAAAATAATCCATGTGTTTCATCCCCACATACAGAACGCATCTCTGCCGTTTTCCCGCAAAACTAATCACTGTCCAAGTGATTTGATTTGCAGCCCGGGCTGTGTGTGTTTGGATGGGCAGCACGTAGTTGTGATGAATGAGTCCTGCAGTTGGCCAGGAAGGAACCAATGGGATTGTTAAAGTGGCAGTGGACCAGAAACGTCCCTTTCTTATTGAAACGCCACCGCTAACTTACCTGCCAGAAAGAAGATTAGTTCATACTCTGCGATGAAACCTTTATTGATCTCATGTTCCATCTAGAAAAGATTGCTGAAGTGGTTTAGGTCTCCACGCGTCCTTCTAAACTAGGACTTAGAGCTGATTCTATTTGCAAATTTTGCGATTTTTATGAAAAATATTGCGATTGCGATGTGGTTTTTGTTTTTTTTTAACTTTTTAAAAGTTTTTAACATAACTAAAATTATGAATAAAATATATTGTTACTTTTACAACACAGAGGGCTAAATAAGCTACATACAAAGTGATTGAGGTTTGATGAGACTGTTTGATGCTTTGTGATTAATAGATGGAGTACCTGAACCTAAATACCAAAGAATAAGAATGTAAAATAACCACTTAGTCATTAGTTTTTTAATTTAACAATCTGAAAAATAGAAAAAGTATCTCTTATTTGAAATTAATTTAGACAATGTTGTCACTGGCACAAAATGAAGTGAACAATCCTTAATGAAACATATTTTAAAATACCTTATTCTTACTGTGAATTAGAAAACAAAATAACTCATACAGACAGTGTAATGTACTGGTATTTAGTAAACATCGAACTTGCATTGCACACATTTCGCTGGCACAAAAAAAATGCTCTGATTCCATGTAATAAAAAGGCAAAATGGAAAATACACTTGAAACATTGTAGAAAATGAACAATCACCAAACATAAAACATTAGTATGACGCATAGTCATCAGGTACTTCATAAAACTTTTAATATGATTAAAAATGTAATAATAACTCTTTTGACACTCAAGTTATGAGAGGTTGAAAATAACCACGTGTTATTTTAGTATACATTAATATTGTATTAAGTAATTAATTTATTGTATTGTGTAGGGTGAGCGAGCGTCCTCTTTTGCCCGGACATGTCCTCTTCTTACGTCGTGTCTGGGGCGTCATGACAGGTTTTATAAGTTCACGAAAATGTCCGGTTTTCACACTTCTTCAAAGGACCGTTACACCGTATTTTTTTTTCCTAATTTTTTAAAGCAGCATCTAATGTGAATCATGTCACATGCCTTTTATGAAGACGTCCCATTTTCTACTTTTGATTGGGTGAGAACGAGAGAGAGAGAGAAAGAGAGAGAAATATTCACTTATTACCTGAAACATCATATTGTCCATGTAACGAAAATGAGCTAATAAATTGAAACTTTAAATTTATTTGCCGTTAATAGATAGATAACACGGTTTTTATTATTATATATATATATATATATGTATATGTTGTTGAAGCTGCGTTTTATAACAGAAGAGCTGATATTTAGAAAACTATTTTATATTATTCATTTATTAATTGAACAATTTATGTATTTATTTTTTTAGAAAGGAGTCTAGGACTTTCATTTTGTTACAGATTTGAGTTTTTACAGATTTAACTTTTTTCATTACAGAAGTATTGGGTCATGTGTCCCTGGGTCCCGACAACGCCCAGTTTGTGTTTAAAATGTTAGCCAGTATTTTTCATTCGTATGTGAACCGAGTTTGAAGCCGGGTCACCAGTCTCATACCTTCTTCTTCTTCTTTTGTTGTTTTATGGCAGTTTGCATCCATTTCTGTCGCATGACCGCCCTCTTGTGTTCATAGTATGTTTACATCAGATTTCCTTTTTCCTTCTCTTGTCTTATTTCTGTACTATGTTCTGGTCATTAGTTCTGTGTTTGCGAGATATTTAATTATTACCTGGCCTCGTTTGCGCTCTATTCTTTTCATTATGTTATTAATTCTATATCCAATCATCCCATCCTTGTTTAGTTTTTCCATCTGCTCTTGTCTTTTGTAGCTGAAGCGAATGAAGAGATTGGCAAGGTGACATTCGGAGAACTGAGACGTGACGTGGCCCTGTTCGCCGCTGCCATGAGGAAGATGGGCATCAGAACCGGTGACAGGGTTGTCGGTGAGTTTCAGCTTCTTGTCTGTCTGTCTCCACTGAAGCAGCATCAAGAACCTCTTCTTTTCTTCTTTTCTTTTCTGTTGCTTTTTTTACCCTGTTTCTTATTCTGTCGTCTTTCTGACAGTATATCTGTCTGTCTGTCTGTTGTCTCTCTGTTTTACTCTTCTCTCTGTCTATCTTTTTTTAATTTAAACGTGTGCTGTCAAAGTTAACGCATTAATGCACATGATTAATTTTAAGTGCTTAATATCGACTATTATTTTTAACGCCATTAATCACAGTTGCATTTTTTTTACTTTCGGTCTGGCAACGTGCAATGAATAGAACCAAGAGAGCCGCGCACTGTCTCCGGCTCATTAAGATCAGCAGCTCACAGTCATTGAGTTCAGGTGTTGTCACTTAGGCGCAAAGTGTTTAAGTGACACTGACCTACGTTTCCCCTCTCAGCGAGTGACACCGTTCCTTTACAGCTGCAAATAACTTGCTCTGTTCAAAAAGCCGAAGCTTTAGATTCATACGGATTAAAAAAACAGACAACACTGTATTTACTTACACTTATTTTTAAAAACAGACATTCTAAGCTTTATGTAGACATATTTCATGTTAGAGTGACTAGTATTTATTAAGTTACAGTTTGTTTTCAGCTGACAAAGAAGTTTTAAAGAAGTTTTTTACTTCAAGTTTTAGTTTTATTATTATTGTTATTTTTACAAAAAACAACGTGTACTCAAAACACAGATATGTACTTCAAACATTCAATTGATGGATAACACTTATATGAATGACTAAAATGGGTTTAAAAACAAAGACAATACATTTATTATAATAAACAATACAAAAATTATACTCAGAGACTTCCTCTCAGCTGTCTGTCTGTTCAACTGTCTCCTATCTGCCTGTCTTTCTTTACCTATATTTACCTTTCTATCTTTTACCTGTCCGTCTGTTTAACTTTCTGTCCTCTATCTGCCCGTCTTTCCTCCCTGGAAAGTTCCCTGTCTGTTTCCTGTCTGTCTGTTTAACTCTCTTTCCCGTATCTGTCTGTCTTGTCTGTCTATTTAACTCTCTGTCCTCTATCTGCCTGTCTTTCTACCTCTCTGTCTGTTACCTATTTGTCTGTTTAACTTTCTGTCCCTTATCTGCCAGTCTTTCTATCTCATTGTCTGTTACCCGTTTGTCTGTTGAACTCTCTGTCCCCTATCTTCCTGTCTTTCTACCTGTCTGTCTGTTTAATTTTCTGTCCCCCATCTGCCTGTCTTTCTGTCTGTTACCTGTCTGTCTAGCTTTCTGTCCCCCATTTTGCATGTCTTTCTTCCTTTCTATCTTTTACCTGTCGGTTTTTAAGTTAATCTACATATATACTGTCTTTAGGTTTCAAGTGAGTATATATACATTAATGAAGTATGGGGTTTGTAGCTGCTGTAGTAAAGTCTAGGTGTTTTTGTCTGGTGTGTGAGTGTGTGTCTGTCCAGAGTTTATTGATTCTGTCGTGTGTGTGTGTGTGTGTGTGTGTGTGTGTGTGTGTGTCCTTGACTGTCCCTGTGATTTACATGGTGAATGAAGAGGAGAGAATTTATGGCCACTTTACTG
Source organism: Paedocypris micromegethes (assembly GCA_028031935.1). NCBI lineage: Eukaryota > Metazoa > Chordata > Actinopteri > Cypriniformes > Paedocypris > Paedocypris micromegethes. Next base: position 8,236,407 of record CM051502.1, read on the forward strand.
ATGAGTTTATCGCTGCAGAATCATTTAGCTAATGGAGAGCGTTTCTCGTCTCTGACTCCAGTCTCGCTCACTCACTGTACATCAGGGATCAATAACAGTGTGTTAGAATAACTCGTCCACTGCATCCTCGTGGTTGCGTCACACTATACTTACAATTCAGAGAATAAAGTCAGAAATTAATATGAAATATTGTCTTTTATGAAGTGTTTTAAATAGTAAAAGCTAAGCATATGCATAAGCTTGAGTGGAATTGCTTTACTGAAAATCTGCACATAATATGGAGTCAGAAGAGGAATATGTTATAGACCGTTTTAGAGAATAAAGAGGGCAAGTGGTAAATGTGAGCGCCACTTCTGAAATGCAGAATGGTTTGGATCTGTACACAACAAATACAGTTAAACATTTCATTTGGTTCCGAGGGTTTAAACGCTACAATTCTGGACTACTGAGACGCGACAGTCATGATATTATTGTCATTCCGACACTACGTTATATGTTCAAGTTCTGAGCATTTGTAAGGAGCTTTTCACAGTTTAAACTGTCTCAAAGCGCACATGTGAAGGTCAATCTCTCAATCTCTAAGCATCTGTGTCACTACTTCATAAATGTAATCCCCCCCTTGTGTGAGGTTTGTAAGACCCAAAACATCTTCATAAATTTGACACAATGTTGTTCACCTCCCTTTTCTTCATCAAACAGTCAGAGAAAGATCATAAATTGTGAATTATTTGTGCTGTCAATGAAATGAATTTGGCCTTTTGAATTTGGTGGACTCAGAACACGGTATTCTGTATTGTTTTCTGGATTATTTCATCCTTTTGAGTCCTTTCCAACAGAGCAGTCTTCACTCATTGACCATTTAGAATAGAAAGTCCTTTATTCCTCCCACAGTGGGGAAATTTCCTTGTTACAGCCGCACTAAGAAAAAAAAACACAAGCTGCATCAAATAAAAGTATATACATCTTAGAAATTACAGCTAAATAAGAATATGGAATATAGAATAGAATATAAAAATATGACAAGAATTATAAAACATTTTTTACAAAAATTATACACACGTGGAAGTTCTCGGATATTGCACAGAGTAAGTAAAGTAAAGTTATTGCACAGTTCACTCAGTACGCATATTGCACAGAAAATAGTAGAGTTATTGCACAGTTCACTGGTAGCAGCTCTGGTTGTAAAATCTTACAGCAGCAGGTAGAAACGACCTGCGGTGTCGCTCCTTCAGACACTTAGGATGTTTAAGTCTGTCCCTTAAGGAGCTGGTTAGTGATGACACCGTCTCATGCAGCGAGTGGGCATCGTTCTCCATCATGGATGATAGCTTAGCTACCATCCTCCTTTCTTCCACCTCCTGTATTGATTCAAGAGGTAGCCCAAGAACGGATCTAGCTCTCCTGACCAGTTTCTCCAGTCGCCTCCTATCTGCTGCTGAGATACGAACTGTCACAATCCTCGTGTTTTATTTAAAACCGTCGACTCTGTTCTTAATGTCCCTCAGTCGACCCGTCTGGAGAACTCTGTTGAAGTGTGCAAGAAGTTTAAGAACTTTTTCATTGATAAAGTGGTGAATACTCGGGCCCTCATTGATTCAGCCGGTTATGACGCCTCTGATAGTGTCACATGCTCTACTTTCTTCAGTTTCAGCTTGTCACCCCATCCCGATTAGAAGAAATTATTATAAATATGAATCCTGCCGGATCTCCCAACGATCCAATTCCACCTCGTCTTTTTAAAGAGGTCTTCCATGCCATCTCTCCATCTGTGCTTAAGATTATTAATAGCAGCTTAGCGAACAGTGTGGTACCGACAAGTTCTAAACACGCAGTGGTGACGCCTCTTTTAAAAAAAATCTGGCTTAGACTCATCTATGCTGTCAAACTTTTCTGTTGTCTATTTCCAGTTCTTCCAGCGCTTTCTTAGACGATCACAATATTCATGCGGTGTTTCAGTCTGGTTTTAAGTCACTGCACAGCACTGAATCAGCACTGCTGAAAGTTTTTAATGATGTTCTTTTAGCCACGGACCCTGGTCACTGTGTTGCGTTGGTACTGTTAGACCTGACAGCTGCCTTTGACACGGTGGACCATCAGCTGCTCCGGACTCACTTGGAGAACTGGGTGGGAGTACAGGGAAGTGCATTAGACTGGTTTAAATCGTACTTAGCAGAGAGAAGTTTCTGTGTTGGTCTTGGAGCTGCAAAGTCCTCAGTAGCTCCTCTGACCTGTGGTGTCCCTCAAGAGTCCATTCTAGGGCCCCTGCTCTTCTCCTTGTACTTACTCCCTCTGGGCTTCATTCTTCGAAAACATGGCATCTCTTTTCACTTTTATGCTTATGACAGCCAAATCTATTTACCTTTAAAAAAGGAAAATGCCTTTAGGCTGGCAGATCCCCTTTCTGGTTTTTAAATCTCTATTAAAAACACATTATTTTTCCTTGGCTTTTTAAACCGGTATGAGTTGTTGGCTTTTTTTGTTTTATTGATTTTAAAATTTTTAAATCTTTTATTGATTTCTGTGTTTTTACATCGACATACTGAATTTGATGGTTTTATTGTTCATGTACAGCACTTTGGCCAACATTTGTTGTTTTTAAGGTGCTTTATAAATAAAGCTGAATTGAATTGAATTTATTCTGCACCAGCAGCACACTCCATAGAAGATGGCTGATGCCACCACAGAGTCGTAGAACATCTTAAGGAGAGTGGTACCTGGACTCCAAAAGACCTCAGTCTCCTTAATAGATACAGTCTGTTCTGAACCTTTTTTACCTGACTACAGCTTTTTCTGGTTGTAATGACAGTAAAGCTCCTTTAGGTTTGTCTCTGGTCTCTGTCTCTCTCACGCTGTGGGTGTGCTGTGATTGGTTCTCAGGTTATCTACCCAATGGCGTTCATGCGGTGGAGGCGATGCTTGCGGCAGCCAGCATCGGTGCGGTGTGGAGCGCCACTTCTCCAGACTTTGGTGTGAATGTAAGTGGAGTTTATTTCAGTCAGTGGTTTGATCTCAGACTACAGTGATGTGAGATCAGAATCTTGATAATATCTGAGGGCTGATCAAATGGAACAAATTGCTATTACGTTTAGTATTTGTCCAGTAAATTGTAATTTATTATACAATTTAGTAAATGTCTTCTTTTTCTTGTTATCGTTCTACCGTGTCTAGCTCTCAAGGTCTCACTCTTCTATTCCTACTTTCTCTTTATCTTTGTTCGTCTTTGTCTTCGTCGTGTTACTGTGGTTTACATGTCTTTACATGTAAATAATATTACAGGGTTTGTTTTTGTGCATCTGTTCTTTAAAGTGGGTTTTCTGTCTGTCTTTTCTTTCTTTCTTTTTTCTTTTATTTTATTCTGCCTTTCTTTGATTCTTTCTTTCTTTTTGCATTCTGTTTTCATGTGTCTTTTTTCTTTCTTTGTGTCATTCTTTCTGTCTTTCATTCTGTCTTTCTCCATCTCTTTCTTGTTTCTTTCTGTCTTTCTTTTCATAATCTCTCTCTCTCTCTCTCTCTCTCTCTTCTCTTTCTCTCTCTTCTCACTTTTTCTTTATGTTTGTCTTTATCGTTGTTGGGTTTTCCCCGTCTTTCTGTCTTTATTTCAACACACACACACACACACACACACACACACACACACACACACACACACACACACACACACACACACACACACACACACACACACACACACTCACAGACGGAAACACACACACACGCACACACGGAAAAACACACACGCTACAGTTACCTTGACAATGTCGCCCTCCTGTGGTCATGTTGTGTTACTGTGGCAAATGACATTACGGTATTTTTTGTGCATCTGTTCTTTAAAGGGGGTTTTAGACAGGTTTTCCCAGATCCTGTCTTCTTTCTTTCTTTCTTTCTTTCTTTCTTTCTTTCTTTCTTTCTTTCATTTCATTCTGTCTTCATCTCTTTCTTTCAGTTTTTCTGTCTGTCTTTTTTTTTCTTTCTTTCTTTCTTTCTATTTTATTTCATTCTGCCTTTGAATCTTTCTTTCTTTTTTTTGTTCTGTCTTTATGTCTGTCTTTTTTTCTTTAATTCTTTCTTTCTGTTTTTCATTATGTCTTTCACCGTCTCTTTCTTGTTTCTTTCTGTCTTTTTTTCTGTCTTTCTTTCTTTTCATCATCATCTCTCTCTCTTTCTCTCTCTCTCTCTATCTATCTATCTATCACTCTTCTATTCCCACTTTCACTTTATCTTCACACGCACACACGCACACACACACACACACACACACACACACACACACACACACACACTACAGTTACCTTCACACTGTCGCCCTTTTTTTCTTTAATTCTTTCTTTCTGTTTTTCTAATATGTCTTTCTCCATCTGTATCTTGTTTCTTTCTGGATTTCTTTCTGTCTTTTTCTTTTCATTTCATCATCTCTCTCTCTCTCTTTCTCTCTCTCTCTCTCTCTCTCTCTCTCTCTCTCTCTCTCTATCACTCTTCTGTTCCCACTTTCTCTTTATCTTTGTTTGTCTTTATCTGTGTTAGGTTTTTCCCCAACTTTCTATCTTTATTTACACACACACTACAGTTAGATTCACACTGTCGCCCTCCTGTGGTCATGTCGTGTTACTGTGGCAAATGACATTACAGTATTTTTCTGTGTGCCTCTGTTCGTGTGCAGGGGGTTTTAGACCGGTTTTCCCAGATCCAGCCACAGCTGATCTTCTCCGTGGCCGCCGTGGTGTATAACGGCAAGCAGCACGATCACATGGAGAAGCTGCAGAACGTGGTGAAAGGTCTGAAGGCACCTGCTCCTGCTTCTCTCTCTCTCTCCCTGTGACTCTTTCCTTCACGGTTGTTTCGTGTCAGGTCTCCCTGATCTGAGGAAGGTGGTGGTCATTCCATACGTCCGCTCGCGACAGGATACCGACCTCTCCAAGATTCCCAACAGGTCAGAATTGCGACCTTCAGGCCCGTCTGGGATTCTGTGTGTGTGTGTGTGTGTGTGTGTGTGTGTGGCAGTTAAGCTGTGTGTTTAAACATTTAGAAAAAACATTTTTTTTCTAAAGTGTCTAAATGGAATAAAACTAAATCTTAGGTGATCTCAATCACTTATTTTCTGTCTGTCTTTCATTTTATTTCTTAATTTCTTTCTTTCTTTCTTTCTTTCTTATTTCATTCTGTCTTCATCTCTTTCTTTCAGTTTTTTCTGTCCATCTGTCTTTCTTTCTTTCTATACGTCGTTCTTTCTCTCTTTTGTTGTTTCTTTCCGTCATTCATTCTTTCTTTCTGTCTGCCATTGTTTTTCTTTCTTTCAATCATTCTTTCTTACTTTCTGTCAGTTATCTTTCTTTCATTTCATTTCATTCTGTCTTCATCTTTTTTTGTTCTGTTTTTAGTGTGTCTTTTTTGTCATTCTTTCTTTCCTTCATTATCTTTTTTCCATATCATGTTTTTTCTGTTTTTCTTTCTTTCTTTTCTTCCTCTCTCTCTCTCTCTCTCTCTCTCTCGGACAGTCATTAGTAGGAGTGTTGAGATGTTTTCTGAGATGTGATGCTGTTGTCACAGCGTGTTCCTGGAAGACTTCCTGGCCACGGGTAAAGAGGGGGATCAGGACCCTCAGCTGGAGTTTGAGCAGCTGCCCTTCTCTCATCCTCTGTTCATCATGTTCTCGTCCGGCACCACCGGAGCACCAAAGTGCATGGTGCATTCAGCAGGGGTGAGCCACTCTCACTTCTTCACCACTCATACATAGAGATCACTCTCCTGCTCACTCTCTCAGAGAAAGATCACTACTACACCTTCTCACCCAACTCTCACTCCTTCACCACCCATACAGAGAGATCACTCTCCTGCTCACTCTCACAGAGAAAGATCACTACTACACCTTCTCACCCCACTCTCACTCCTTCACCACCAAAACAGAGAGATCACTCTCCTGCTCACTCTCACAGAGAAAAATCACCACCCCACTCTCACTCCTTCGCCACCCATACAGACAGATCACTCTCCTGCTCACTCTCACAGAGAAAGATCACTACCACACCTTCTCACCCCACTCTCACTCCTTCCCACCCATACAGAGAGATCACTCTCCTGCTCACTCTCACAGAGAAAGATCACTACCACACCTTCTCACCCCACTCTCACTCCTTCACCACCCATACAGAGAGATCACTCTCCTGCTCACTCTCACAGAGAAAGATCACTACCACACCTTCTCACCCCACTCTCACTCCTTCACCACCCATACAGAGAGATCACTCTCCTGCTCACTCTCACAGAGAAAGATCACTACCACACCTTCTCACCCCACTCTCACTCCTTCACCACCCATACAGAGAGATCACTCTCCTGCTCACTCTCACAGAGAAAGATCACTACACACCTTCTCACCCCACTCTCACTCCTTCACCACCCATACAGAGAGATCACTCTCCTGCTCACTCTCACAGAGAAGATCACTACCACACCTTCTCACCCCACTCTCACTCCTTCACCACCCATACAGAGAGATCACTCTCCTGCTCACTCTCACAGAGAAAGATACTACCACACCTTCTCACCCCACTCTCACTCCTTCACCACCCATACAGAGAGATCACTCTCCTGCTCACTCTCACAGAGAAAGATCACTACCACACCTTCTCACCCCACTCTCACTCCTTCCCACCCATACAGAGAGATCACTCTCCTGCTCACTCTCACAGAGAAAGATCACTACCACACCTTCTCACCCCACTCTCACTCCTTCACCACCCATACAGAGAGATCACTCTCCTGCTCACTCTCACAGAGAAGATCACTACCACACCTTCTCACCCCACTCTCACTTCTTCACCACCAAAACAGAGAGATCACTCTCCTGCTCACTCTCACAGAGAAAGATCACTACCACACCTTCTCACCCCACCCTCACTCCTTCACCACCCATACAGAGAGATCACTCTCCTGCTCACTCTCACAGAGAAAGATCACTACCACACCTTCTCACCCCACTCTCACTTCTTCACCACCAAAACAGAGAGATCACTCTCCTGCTCACTCTCACAGAGAAAGATCACCCCCCCCACTCTCACTCCTTCGCCAACCATACAGAGAGATCACTCTCCTGCTCACTCTCACAGAGAAAGATCACTACCACACCTTCTCACCCCACTCTCACTCCTTCGCCACCCATACAGAGAGATCACTCTCCTGCTCACTCTCACAGAGAAAGATCACTACCACACCTCACCCACTCTCACTCCTTCACCACCCATACAGAGAGATCACTCTCCTGCTCACTCTCACAGAGAAAGATCACTACCACACCTTCTCACCCCACTCTCACTCCTTCACCACCCATACAGAGAGATCACTCTCCTGCTCACTCTCACAGAGAAAGATCACTACCACACCTTCTCACCCCACTCTCACTCCTTCCCACCCATACAGAGAGATCACTCTCCTGCTCACTCTCACAGAGAAAGATCACTACCACACCTTCTCACCCCACTCTCACTCCTTCACCACCCCATACAGAGAGATCACTCTCCTGCTCACTCTCACAGAGAAAGATCACCACCACACCTTCTCACCCCACTCTCACTCCTTCACCACCCATACAGAGAGATCACTCTCCTGCTCACTCTCACAGGAAAAGATCACCACCACACCTTCTCACCCCACTTCACTCCTTCACCACCCATACAGAGAGATCACACTCCTGCTCATCTCACAGAGAAAGATCACCACCACACCTTCTCACCCACTCTCACTCTCACCACCTACAGAGAGATCACTCTCCTGCTCACTCTCACAGAGAAAGATCACCACCACACCTTCTCACCCACTTCACTTCTTCACCACCAAAAAGAGAGATCACTCTCCTGCTCACTCTCACAGAGAAAGATCACCACCACACCTTCTCACCCCACTCTCACTTCTTCACCACCAAAACAGAGAGATCACTCTCCTGCTCACTCTCACAGAGAAAGATCACCACCACACCTTCTCACCCACTCTCACTTCTTCACCACCCAAAACAGAGAGATCACTCTCCTGCTCACTCTCACAGAGAAAGATCACCACCACACCTTCTCACCCCACTCTCACTCCTTCACCACCCATACAGAGAGATCACTCTCCTGCTCACTCTCACAGAGAAAGATCACCACCACACCTTCTCACCCCACTCTCACTCCTTCACCACCCATACAGAGAGATCACTCTCCTGCTCACTCTCACAGAGAAAGATACTACCACACCTTCTCACCCACTCTCACTCCTTCACCACCCATACAGAGAGATCACTCTCCTGCTCACTCTCACAGAGAAAGATCACCACCACACCTTCTCACCCCACTCTCACTCCTTCACCACCCATACAGAGAGATCACTCTCCTGCTCACTCTCACAGAGAAAGATCACTACCACACCTTCTCACCCCACCCTGACTCCTTTACTGCCCTCACACAGAGAGATCACTCCTTTTTAACCCCACTCTCACACCTTCACCTCTCTTACAGAGACATCATTCTTTTCTTACTCCACTCACTCCTTCACCTCTGACACAGAGACATCATCCCTTGCTCACTCCACTCTCACTCCTTCTTTGCCCACACACAGAGATCACTCCTTTCTCACCCCACTCTCATTTCTTCACCACTCACAGAGACATTCCTTTCTCACTCCACTCACTCATTCACTCCACTCACTCACTCCTTCACCACTCACATAGAGACATCATTCCCTGCTCACTCCACTCTCACTCCTTCACCACTCACAGAGAAAGATCACTCCCTTCTCACGCATAGAACAACAAAAAATATCACTTTTCTCACTGCACACTCGCTCCTTCATTTCCCACACACGGAGCTCTCTCCTTCCTGACCCCCCTTTCACTCCTCCACCGCTCAACCACAGACCTCATTCTTTTCTCACCCCACTCTCACTCCTTCACCACTCTCACACAGACTTCATTCATTTCTCACCCCACTCTCACTCCTTCACCGCTCTCACAGACTTCATTCCTTTCTCACCCCACTGTCACTACTCCACCCTTTGCAGAGAGAGATCACTCTCTTCTCACTCCATTCTCACAAACATCATTCCTATCTCACCCCACTCTCACTCCTTCACCACTCTCATAAAGACATCATTCCTTTCTCACCCCACTCACTCACTCACTCACTCATTCACTCACTCACCACTCTCACAGAGACATCATTTGTTTTTCACTCCACTCACTCCTTCACTTCTCACACAGAGACATCATCTCCTGCTCACTCCACTCTCACTTCTTCACTACTCTCACACAAATATCATTCCTTTCTCACTCCACTCTCACTCCTTTACCGCTCTCACAAAGAGATCACTTTTTTCTCACTCCACTCTCACTCGTTCACCACTCAAACATAGATCACTCTTTTCTCACTTTTCTCATTTATTCACCACTTGCACAAAGAGATCCTTCCTTTCTCACTCCACTCTCACTCCTCCACCGTTCACAGAGAATGATCACTCCCTTCTCACTCAAACAGATAGGTCACCCATCCTTCATTTTCCACCCAGAGATCATCCTTTCTGACCCCTCTCTCACTCCTTCACCACTCTCACACATCATTCCTTTCTCATTCCACTTTCATTCTTCACCACTCACACAGAAAATCACGCACATCTGACACATATCTCACTTCTTCACTTCTCTCACTTCTCCAATCTTTTCTTTTTTCTTTTTGTTGATGTTAGTCCTTTTTTCTTTCTTTTATTGCTCTTGTTGCATCTCTGTTTCTCTCTCTCTTTCTCTTTTTTTGTCTCTATCTCTACAATTTTCTCTATCTCTTTTATTTGTACCCTCTGTCTTTTTTCTAGGAGCGAGGTTCTCTCTCACTCGCTGTATCTCTCTCTGACCACTAGGTGTCAGTAACACTCAGTGTTAGATTGTGTGCTAAAATTTAGTCAGGGTGAATTGTTTTGTCTTAAATTAACACACACACTGAATATTCAGCTTTTACCTCCTATGTGTGACACGTGAATAAAACACACACAATGCTGAGTAATGGAGAACATTTGCCTGGCAGCAGACTGTTATATTTGCTTATACTCCTCACATGACATGCGTTTACGTTTAGCTCACAAATAATTCATGGTCATCTTATTACTAGACCAATTGCATTATGCATTTACAATAACTCTCTGAAATAAAACAACGGAAACATTTGCAATGTAATTATAGTCTAATCATACACGTTTTCTATCTGTACATATTTTAATGTAATATATTTTGCTCAGAAGTCTGTTTTATTTCCTGTTTTATTACTTTATATCTTCGATACTCATGAAGATGACGCAGTGTTTTCTTGGACAGAGATGGATCTCATCAGACTCGTGAGGAAGGGTGTAATGGAGATATACTCTGACCTTCTTCCTCTTCTTCCTCTTCCTCAGGGCACCCTCATCCAGCATCTCAAAGAACACATTCTCCACGGCAACATGACCCACAGCGACGTCGTCATCTACTACACCACGGTGTGTGACATCACACGCAATTATACACACGATCAAGTGTTCTGACCGTTTTCAGTGCAAAATTATGAGAGAAATGGTAAAAATGTCAATGAAGTTCTTTTTCCCGGTTTGTGATTGGTGTGATGTGTGTGTAGACGGGCTGGATGATGTGGAACTGGCTAATCTCTTCTCTGGCTGTCGGAGCATCGCTGGTCTTGTATGATGGATCACCGCTAGTTCCCAGTGCCAATGTGCTGTGGGATCTAGTAGATCGTCTCGGGTAAGTCTGTGTGTCAAAATGGTTTCTGCTGGAATTAGTTTGGCTTTGCCACGCCAAAAGGAACGCCTTGGCTTTAGAACACACACACACACACACACACACACACACACACACACATATTGCTGGGATGCTTCTATTTTATTGTATTTTTTTCCATTTTAATTCTATTTTTAGATTTTCTTATATCTTCAATTTAAATTTTTGTATCACCAATCCGAGGCTGCTACAATTTTGTTATACCATGTATAATGACAATAATGGACTCTTATTTTGATTCTGACACACACACACACACACACACACACACACATACACAATTGCTGTTCATTACGTCCTATACAATTTTTATACTGTACATGATGCTTCTATTTTTTCTATTATTTCTATTTTTATTCTATTTTTAGATTTTCTTATATCTTAGATTTAAATTTATTGTATCACCCATCCGAGGCTGCTACAATTTCTTTATACCATTTATAATGAAAATAATACATTCTTATTTAGATTCTGAGACACACACACACACACACACACACACACACACACACACACACACACACACAAACACTCATGGGAACACAACCACAAAAATCTTTCACTTTCCTTTAATAATGTTTATTTTTCATTTGATTTATTTTTTTATTTTTATTTGATGGCAATAACACTAACCCTCTGTAGCTGCTGCTCACACCGTTTTTGTGATTATAAATTGTCAATAGAATTTTTGCGCTCACTTTGGATCACTTCATTCTTTTTATCAACAGAACTCACAGAGTCAAAGAGAAAAATATTCAAGATCATGAACACAATTTTTAATTATTAAAGGAGAAAAGTTTCAAAATATTTTTAAATTGTTATGTTTTATTCAACTAAAAGTCTGTGCTCCGTTAAACACTTTAGCTCATTTCTATATTATAATAACTATATTATTAACATATTATGGTGTTTATTTGTACTTAATCATGCATTAAAAATGAAAACAGTTATACCAAAAGAAAAGAGGTTTTAAATAGAGGTTACTTGTTAGAGGTTACTTAATTTTATTTTTGTATGAAAAACAAATCTATATTTGCTTTTTGTTTTAAAATGTCAGGAACGCTTTTAAAATTAGAGTTGATTATATTTCTACATCTTAGAAACGAAAAAAAGAAAAATTTTTGTTCTCATTTTTGATCCCCGAGTCACTACGTGTTTCGTTGCGCTCCTAATTCTGTTATTGCAGCACACAAATTCAATGTAATGCGCTGATCTTCTTCACTCTTTTACTGATTCATAATAAAGCATTTCTTCTATATCTATAAGTATGCTGTTAAATACATAATTTAGAGAAAGTGATTGCTAAAACACATTTTATTGAGTTTCACATTTAGAGAAAATAACCGCTAAAGCGTCAGATTTCATTCTACTTAAAAATTAATATAACAAGATCTTCACAAGTTTGACTGACAGACCACATGCCAAGTGTAATGTATTGAAATTAAACTTGCTGCGTCGTTGCTGATGTACTGTTGCCTAAGATTGCAAACGAATATTAATAAAAAAAAACAAGTTTGATATTTTTGGTATCAATCTGATTTCATACTTCGGCCCGGTACCAATTCCTCCACGAACCGGTGCCGGGCCGCAGACCATGGCTTTAGATCACAGAAGATGATTCCGGTCTGTATGAAATGAAGTGCCCCTGGAGGAAGTGAGTGGTTGGTCGGCCATTACACCCACACGGCCGTGATTCCTCTCACCGTAACCGATCTCTTACATGTAAAATCACACTGCGCTTGGCCTGATATAGGATCCCTTTCTTACATCCTAAATGCCCAATTATTACCAGGGGCTCGCCAGCTGCCACCAGTCGCACGCAAGCAGCTGGTTGTCATGGCACCTGTCCACACAAACACCTCTTCTATTTGTGATTATAACTATAAATAATGAAGTGTGATGAGTTAATGGACAAATTCAAGAACGTAACTAGTGATTCTCCAGAACACCGATTAAACAAAAGTGGTTGGTTACATTGTTGTTACCGAGTAAGACTGATTCCTCTGAAGTGTCTGACTGAAACATTGTAACTTCTTGATGTAACCACATTATAACCAGAGGTGTAAAAAGTACCAGATGGTTACGTACTGTATAAGTTACTCCAATACAAGTAAAAAGTCACCAATATAAAATGTAAACTAAATGTAACACCATGTTTCAAAAATGGTAAAACAAAGTAAATAAAGAACAAAAGTCAGTCTCAATCAAAGTCTGGGCAAAAAAATAAATAAATAAAAACAATTTAGAGCTTACTTTTATGTTGTTCACAGTGACCTCTCAGTCAATACCTACAATTACATTTTTTCATGTTGCACAAAAAAATTAAGCTAAAATATAGTCATGTCACAATGTTTTTTGCCTTGTTAGGCTTGGTAACTTGGTAACATTACACTACCACTGTAGGTGGTCAGGGAAGATCTGTATAGTTTAACTTAACATTAAAATCACTTTAAATTAACATAAATACACTCTTACCTCAATGTGTTTTCTCAAATTTTGCGGCAGATTTATAAAAGCTCTTATTGTTGTTGTCCGCAGTAAACAAAGCAGACACTGCGTCTTTTAAGAGTCGTTTTGTTTTTCATCACTGAAGTCAGCCATGTCGCGATAGTTAAAATCCCGGTTTACATTCACGCCTCTAATGCACGTTCATGTGGTTTGTAATTCACAATTAGCTTCCAGTATCATCAGCAGACTACAGATTGCAAAATCACCTCGTTCGCCTAAGAAATAAATCGTGGTAAAAATCGATTACGTTTTTTTTTTGCGCTTTTTTTTTACCTGGTTAAATAAAGGTTATATATAATTTACTCAAGTACCTTTCACCTCGGATTGTAACTAACTATTTGGTCTTTGGGTGGACCACAATACGGCTCATTTTTTTTATTTTTATGGGAATTCACTAAAAACATTAAAACTCGTGCTGGAGAAATTGATAGCGGCCCTCAGATGTGACCGCTGACCCGTGATTTCTGACCATTAGTGATTCTATCAGGGGACGCTTGACCGGGGTCGACCTGCTCTTCACATCCATTCCACCTCATCCACACAGAGGCTTCCGGAGATATGGAGCCGTGCTTCTGTTCTGAGCCGCTGATTGTGAAGTGATTTACTCGAGAAAGAGGGAATACAGTGGTTCTTACGAATGTCCTAGAAATATTCCGAAATATTTTCGCTAGTACTATCAAACTATTCATTTTTTGAAACTAGTTAATCGCACTTCCCTGACCAAATTAATTGCGATTATATTTTTGTTCAATGTGCAATGTGTTGTCTTTGTTTTTTAACCCTCCAAGGTCAAGTCACACTTTTTTCAAGATAAAACACACACAAACAAGTCACTTTTGGTTTTACATATAAGTGTTTACCATCAACTGAAAGTTTAAAGCACATTTTTTTAGGTTACTCTCTTAATAAAAACAGGACGTTGTAAAAATAATAATAATAAAACTAAGAATGTTTGCTTTCTCTTTGTCAGCTGAAAAAGAACTGTAACTTAATAAATACCTAGCACGCTTAACATGAAACATATGTCTACATAAAGCTTAGAATGTCTGTTTTTAAAAATAAGTGTAAGTAAATACAGTGTTGTCGGTTTATCTAATCGGTATGAATGCTTCGGCTTCTTGAACAAAGTTATTTGCAGTTGAAAAGGAACTTGCTGAAGGGGAAAAGTAGGTCAGTGTCACTTAAACACTTTGATTAATGGCGTTAAAATTAAAAAAAA
>CM051502.1:8250934-8331829 GCA_028031935.1 Paedocypris micromegethes
AAAAAAAAAACGCATCACGTGCGTTAACTCGTTAACTTTGACAGCACTAATTTTTTGCTATACGAAAGGAGTGCGTATTTTTTTTACCGCTAGCGTGCATTGAGCTGAGAGTCCAGACAGTTGATTAATCTTCTTTGTACGTCAAATAAATAAAAAAACAACAAAAACACTAGTTGGTTTCAGAGATCTTGCTTACAAAATATAAAATAAGCTTGTATTCTCCCAGAATGGCGATGTTTTTATTCTCTCCCGTAGAGCCGCCATCTTGAAATGATGTTGTGCAAATCCCTGAGATTTCCATAATTTCGCCAGAACGGTGACGTCGCTTGGTCATTCCCCACGGAAATCTCAGTGATTGTTTGACGTAATTTAAAAATGGCGGTAATGTTCACGTGAGATTGTTCGTATATCGTTATATACTGTACCTCTATAAACATCTGCCAAAGAGCAAACTAAACAGCTGCTATGTGCATGTTTACATTTATTATCAATATTTTATCATTTATAAGAATTTTTTTGTCAGAATTTATGAAGTCATGGCACAAATTAGAGGGATTACATGTAAAAAACAAAGCGACTCTCTGCGCGGTTTAATTTCGTAAGATGGGTTACCACTATACAGGGATTCAATATGAAAATCTCTTCTGATCCATCGAGAAATTATTTGTTTTATCCGTTACTGTTAGAACTGGAGGCTTCTTAATAATATAAGTCAAATGTTTCATCTTACCGCCACGGTGCATGTCTCTCTCGTGAGGCAGTTCTCTCGTGATCCGTGAGGCATGCAAGGAGTTTAAAAATGGGTTCATTCGGAAGAACTCTTTCTTATACCCTATATTACGTCATATATCATATCATATGACGGAAGATGTTTTTTGCCGTTAGCGGTGCTTTTTTTTCTAATGGTAATGGCTTTAATGTGTATTTGTGTTGGTTTTTCTCATCAGAATCACAATATTTGGCACTGGAGCAAAGTGGCTGTCTGTGTTGGAGGAGAGGAATCTAAAACCAGGTGAATCTCTTCACTTCTTTCTGTTTAAGGACGATAAACTGTTTCCTGCAAATGTCAAACATCCCAAAAGTGGCTAGAAATATTCGATTAGAAATCCATTATAAATATTAGAAAACATACTTGATTATTTTATAGTATAAGCTTTTATTGCCTCAATAACAGAAGTAACGAAACATTAGACATACTGCGACACTTCACAGAGACAAAATAACACCGGAAGAAGTAATTTTAAACTAAATATAGTACAAAAGTTTATATTCAGAGACTACAAATCACGATAGGGTTATCTTTGCTAACAAACGGGTCCAATGTGTCATCGCAGAAAGAGTCAAAACAGTCAAAAAGGAAGAACACGGGCCAGAAGTAAATAATTCAAGGAACAGCCGCAATCAGAACGCTCGGTCTGCTAAATGGGGGATAATAATCCTTCACTTCGATTCTCTTCACAGCGTCGGATAAACAGAGAGCTCGACAGGCCTCACACAGTTGCTCTGCGCATGTGCGGACTGGTGCAAAGGATCTTGGGAAATAACGTTCTAACCACTAGATTACACTTTTTGTTATCTATTATTCAAGTAAAACAATATAAAAATGATACGTCACAAGTTAGATTAAATAAATAAATGGTTAAATAAAGAACAAATTGTATGTTTAAGGGAATTTGATTACCAGTGTTGGGGACGTTACTTTTAAAAAGTAATTAGTTACAGTTACTAGTTACTTTTAAAAAAAAAATTGTAATTGAGTTAGTAATTTGGTTTCATCATTATAAAAGTAACTAATTACCAGGGAAAGTAAAACTATTACGTTACTTTTTGTGACATCTTGAGCCAGAAAGGCAAAGTGAGTTCAGTTCTTTTGCTGTTCACAACCTAGTGGTATAGTAACAACCTAACGATAACAGCGTTATAATGGAGGAAAAAGTAATTGCGCTAGATTACTCGTTACTGAAAAAAGTTAGTAACGCCGTTTATTTACAACGTCGTTATTCCTACGTATTCGAATATGTAATTGAAACAGAAATGTAAAAAACAATTGGGGTTTTTTTGTCCCTGAAAAACCAGGGGGGTGCTTAAAATTGCGTAAATACAGTATTTCACAGAAGGCATTAACAGTGATGATTTAAGATTCGCTCATAACAAAGCCTATAATGATCAAACTGTTTGATCATTATTCTATATTTTTCATTATTCTTCCCTGTTCTATAATCCCCGGGTGTCACAGTCGGCCCCGGGGCCTGAGTTTGAGGACCTGTGGTGCCGAGGTCTGTGCCGCACAAACATCTTTACACCCGTTCACTTCCGCGAGCACTAAACTGCTCTTATTTGTGAAGCTCAGGGTGTGCGGCATGTGTTGACAGAGGTCAGGGATGTGCTTCCCGGCTTCTGCGGGTCCCTTTGGCTGCTTGACATTTCCGAGCGACACCTGTTAGCCTGTGGGCTGTGGCACAGACTCTGATAACCAGGGCGAGAGACCCTCTCGGCACAGGACCCCAGGCGAGGAGCCTGGCATGACGCCTGCATATATTCCCGGAGAGTTTACTGCGGTTCATTATTCCCAACACCGTCTGCCTCCACACTACAAAGAACGGCAGAAATCTGTTTACTGTTCCTGAGGCACATTGACATTCGCCGCATTCGTCACAAACCAAATTGAATCGAATTGTTCGTGTCACTGATTGCTACATCAATGTCAGAAGCCGCAGGAGCGCTGTTAGTTGGCGGCGATTAAGCGCCACCTACAGGATGTCGTACGTTTGGCTGAAATTATTACAATGTCAAGGGGAAAAAATGTAACACATTTCTCACAAATGTCATCTAGAGGCACTGTGACATTGACCACGCACTCGCCTGGTTCATGGTTTTCAAATTCAAAAGAATTTAGTTTGATTTGCCAATCACGAAATTGTGTACGGTGTGAAATGTGCCATTAATAACAGGTACACTTGAAAGTAAAAAGGAGAATTATAAAATGTAAAAAACTAGATTAGGTTAGATTAAATAAACTTAATTGATCCCACAAGGGAACATTTCTGCGTTTAACAGCAGCAAAAAAAAAACCCTCAAAAAAGCAGTGTAACAAAGATATTAAAATTCCATAGAAGAAAAACAGAACACCATCAGAAAAACTTTATCGACGACAGTAAATAAACTATTATGCACAATGAAAAAAGGAAGTAAAAACAACAATAAATCTAACGTGCAAAAGTAAAATAGTGCAATCTTGAGTGAGTTGGGTGAAAAAAACGGTCACTGCATTGCTGTATTATGCTGTCTAATGGCTGTGGGGAGAAATAATTTACATTATACATTTGAAACATTTACAATAGATCTATACAATTAGAAATATATACAGTATAACTAAATTATTAAGAACTAGAAATTAGTGCTGTCAAACAATAATTTTTTAAAATAGTTAATCGCACTTAACTTACCAAATTAATTGCGATTAAATGGCTGAAGCTTGTATTATTGGATATTGAGTGAATATGTAAATCAATGTAAACTCAACACTAAATAAACACTCATTTAAATATTGTAAAATAATTTAGGATCATTTTTGTTCAATTTGCAATGTATTGTCTTTGTTTCTTAACCCTCCAAGGTCCAGTCGCACTTTTTTCAAGAGAAAACAAAAAAAAAGTCAATTTTGGTCTTACATATAAGTGTTATACATCAATTGGAAGTTTGAAGTACGTATTTTTTTTAAGTTACACTCTTAATAAAAACAGGACGTTGTGTTTTTTGTAAAAATAATAATAATTAGAATGAAACTAAAACGTGAAGTGTGTTTTGCCTTCTCTTTGTCAGCTGAAATCGAACTGTAACTTAATAAATACTTATCACTCTAGCAGGAAACAAATGTCTACAATAAGCTTAGAATGTCTGATTTTAAAAACAAGTGTAAGTGAATTCAGTGTTGTCTGTTTGTCTAATTCGTATGAATCTAAAGCTTCGGCTTTTTGAACAGAGCAAGTTATTTGCAGTTGAAAAGGGGAAAATTAGATCAGTGTCACTTTGCGCGTAAGTGACGACACCTGAACTCAATGACTGTGAGATGCGGAACTTAATGAGCCGCACCTGGAGACAGTGCTCTCTTGGTTATGCACGTTGCCAAACCGAAAGTAAAACAAAAATGCAACTGTGATTAATGTGCGTTAACGCGTTAACTTTAGCACAACTAGAAATATATGTCAGGGAGCACAAATGACGTATATATAGTCAAAGACATGCTAAATATGAACAGACAAGAAGCAAAAACACGAAAAGGTACAAGAATGAACAACAAACTAAAGGGAAAAAACGCTTTTGTTGGGGATTTTGCAATGCATTGTGGGAAATGCAGTTTCCAGCGGTGGGCTGATTCACCAATGCCTGTTTGCAGTGAACACGCACAGTCTGCAGAGCCTCCACACGCTGCTGTCCACCGGATCCCCCCTCAAACCCCAGAGCTACCAGTACGTCTACAGCTGCATCAAGAGCAACGTGCTGCTGGGTTCCATATCAGGTGTGTGTGTGTGTGTCACAGTGTGATCTGGTGCCCGCGGGGCCCTGCGGAAACAAATTAGCATCAGCGCTAGCAGCTGCAGCGGACTGCTGGTTGTGTGTGGTGTGTGTGTGAGTGTGTGTGTGTCGCAGCACGACCACCTGTGCCAAGTGTCCCCCTGCAGTTTCACCAGATGAGCTTTGTATTTCGTGGCAGGTCGTCGTCCGCCTGTTACAATCAGGTTCTTTTGATGGAACCTTCCAGAAGTGCTGCTTATTTCACTTCTCGCCCCAAAGAGCTTTTAAACACACACACACACACACACACACACACACACACACACTCACACAGGATTTACACATGTATATGTAAGACGATAAAATAAGAAAGTCCTTTATTTGTTCCATAGTGGGGAAATTTCCCTGTTATAGCAGAACTAAGAAAACGCGAGCAGCATCAAAGAAGAAGTATATACAGCTTAGAAAATACAGTTAAATAAGAATATAGAAAATAGTATGTGTACATGTGTGGGTTTTGTCATTTAGCCCAAACTGCGGACCAGACTGCAATTTTTTAGCACAAAGTGGGGCCCTATTTGCACATGAGGGGTCTTTGTCTAGGGCAACACAACTTTAAAGATCTGTTTGAGTCAAGATGGGACTTTAAGGCAGAGGTTGTAAT
Source organism: Paedocypris micromegethes (assembly GCA_028031935.1). Lineage (NCBI taxonomy): Eukaryota > Metazoa > Chordata > Actinopteri > Cypriniformes > Paedocypris > Paedocypris micromegethes. The sequence goes on from CM051502.1 coordinate 8,256,114, forward strand.
TGAGTTTTTGTTAAGGTTAGAGTAAAGCGGGTGGGACCCCTCTATGCCCTAAATGCAAGTGTGTGTGCGTGATTTTTGTGACAGTCCCGTTGTCAACATTTATTGACATTGTGGCTCCGCCCAATAATGGTGATTAATTGGAACGTTATTAATGATTTCGGATGCGAATGATTATCTATGGCGTCTTATTTGGGTTAAATATGTACGTATTTTTAAGTGTCATTGGCATCATGCTACATTGATAATTAATATTAATAAAAGTATTCTTGACTATTTATGATTAACAGTTATTTCAATCAGTAATTGAGTCTTGATTTACTGATGTACTAATAAAAAGTATTGAAGTATTGTTGTTTTTAAGGCTGATCTCAATTCAGACACACACACACACACACACACACAGTGTTGATTTAGGTTTTACTCCTTATTCTCCATTCATCAGTAATGGCAGATATTTTCAAGCATTCAGCATTGATCTTTATTCAACGCGGCTTTTTGATTTGCCATTTTGATCACACTTTCGGCATGTCGGCTGTCTCATTGATTTCTGATGTGTTTGGCCGCGTGTGAACCTGCTCTTTGACTGACACTTCCTGTCTGCGGAGGTCTTAGAAATGTCAGACGGGAGACGCTCGGCTCCCTGGAATACAGAGGAGTCGCTGGTGTCGTGATGCGTGACCTTTGATTTGACCTTGACCCGTGTGGTGCGGAGCATATGTCCCCGGCCTGGTGTCCTGTGGTGAGCCTCAGCTCAGAGGGACGGCTGGCAAGGAAACCTCAACACTTTCTGTCTCCCACAATCACCTGGATCCAACAGAGCCCCCGTCACCAGCCGCCATCTGTCCACACACACACACATACACACACACATACACACACACTTCTTCGACTCACTCTTAATTTGGATAATTACTAATAATTTGGCATCTTTTTCTTGACATGCTTTCCCCTTCAATCTCCTTATCTTCATTATTGAAGTCTTGTGGTGAAATATTTATCTGATTTCAAACAATTCTGTCAATTGTGTCAATTTGTGGAATGTTTCTCAGGTGGAACCGACATTGTTTCCTGCTTCATGGGTCAGAACATGACGGTTCCTGTTTACAGAGGAGAAATCCAAGCTCGGAATCTGGGAATGGCTGTGGAATCGTGGAATTCTGAAGGTGAAGAGAGCAGGTTTTTGTGTCATTTGAATAAGTTTGACTACAGTTTGTACTGTTTTCAGTTACAAATTACAATTCTACACTAAAAAGTGTAAAGTTACTTTGTAAAAAGTTTTTTAATTTTTTTTAAATATTGTGTTTACACTAATATATGCACCTCTTTTTTCAATTTTAGAAGCTCAATAACTTTGGGTGCTTATGTTCGCATGTTTCAAATATAAATATTAAATATTTGTAAAGGTAGGAAACGCGGAGGCGCGTGTAATCCATCAGTTGCGTGTGCGCAAACCAGACTCGCGGTATTTATCACCTGTGTGTCTGAGTATCGGGGTAAATCATTGTTTGTCAAACACGTTGACGGTTCTGTCTCCGCTCGCTTTGGTTTGAATGGCTCGCCTGTATTGTGACTACACCTCTTGCCTGACAGACTTTATTAAAAGCTCACCGTTCCTAAGTGCATTTACACATGAATAAAAATAGAACAAAAAACCCCAAAATGAGTAAAAAAGACTTAAACTAAGTAAAATTATCTGCCAATGGGGTGAGAATATTTTACTTCGTAAGACGGCTTGAATCAAGACATATTTTATTGAAACAAGCAAATTAATCTTTTACTCTTAGTTCTAAGCTAGTTAATTTATCTTGTCTGAAACAAGCAAGATTTGTGTACAGAATTGTGTAATTTCAAGATCTTTTGGCTTGTCAAGAATTCAGTTTTTGAAGTGTAGGTCTCGATTTGCTCCCATTAAGCATCTCTTTTTCTAAATGTTAAGTCTGGAGCAATAAAAAAAAATGGAATCACTTCGTCTTTAGTAATATTACCCATCACTATTAATTGAAGAAGCAGAACTGATGTATATTACGCTCAGTCAGATACTCGTGCTCCATTAGACACAACGTCAGTAAAGAAGATTCTTTACTGGCAGTGTAACACAGACATCATCTTCTTTCTTGTTTAGATAGATAGAATAGAATAGATATAAAGCCTTTATTGTCACTGCATATATACAATGTGGATTATACATATGTAATGTGAATATAAGAACGTCTTCAATTCAGTGCAACATGCAAGAGACACTTACAGTACAAAAGTTAACATCCTATTAACAGTACAACATTTACATGACAAATAAGTTGTATGATATTGCACATGGGTTTTTTTTTACGACTGTCGGACCATTTTTAACAATTATAGTGACCAGAAAATCCATTAATTCACACACGCTCACATTACATGAACTTTTTTTTGTGAAATGATGATCGAAGAAAAGTTTAAGTACTGTACATAGCCCGAAATGTTAGGTTTCTGGAAAGTCAGAAAAGATAGGGTGACCGCATAGACGTAACTACTGTTACACTGGACCAGGAAATGTATAGGTTTCAGTTGCAGATGAGAAAATCATTGAGAGCGTGAAGAAGAATCTCAGAATGGCGTATCAGGACATGGCAAAGTTAGGAGCAAAGAGACAGTTACGGGAAGTTCATGAGACGTTTGAATGAACAGCCACTAGTAGAAATGACAAAATAAAGGGAAAACTGTGAACATATAGTGTACAGAAATAAATAAAGAAAGAAAAATATATTTACATTTCAAAAGTAAAGTGACCAAACCTTGCTTACTGTACGGTTTTGGTACTGGACAAATCTGATTTGAGCAACACGCACGCACACACATACAATGCCAACTTAACCTTTTTCATTGGCGATTCAAGCTTACTTAATAATAAATGTTAAAGGCATTTTAAAACTAATTTCCTTTAACATATGGTTATGAAAAGAAAATTTACATTTTTCTTTAGAGCGTGAAAATCTCCCAAAAAAAGGTTTTTAAGTATATCCGCGTAAATGCGATATCCGTTCTATTGAGGGGTGTTTGTTTTTTAAGTTTAATTGCTTGTAGTTTAGAACTGTGGTTTTAAAGCAGTTTTGATTCTTGTCTTTGTCGTGAATGCATTGATGGTGAAGTGGAGCTTAATGTCGATCCTGCTGCTTGTTCTTTAGGGAAGCCAGTGTGGGGCGAGAGCGGAGAGCTGGTATGTTTGAAGCCCATCCCGTGCCAGCCCACTCACTTCTGGAACGATGAAAACGGCAGCAAATACCACAAGGCCTATTTTTCCACCTTCCCAGGTGTGGCTCACAGCAGTTGCGGTCTGGCTAGCGCTTACAGAGCTAATCTTGTGACCAAAGGGTGGAATTTGTGCATCATGAAACACACACTAACACACTAGCACATACAGTGGTATCCAGGGTTCTTAAGGCTGAAAATGCTCGGGTTTCAATAATGTGTTTTCAAGGAATTGTTTGTTTTTGCTCTTTATTGTCTTGAGATTCCTCGTTCAGACAATAACTCTTGTGTATACGTGTACAAGAAATATTACATGCATTTAGTTTTTTTTCACCCAGATACTCCCCCAAAAACATAAGAGTACAGACACTAGTATTGTGACAACACTACTCTACTAGTATTACTGTACAAACACCACAAACCCAATGCTGTTTTGTGAGGCCTACTGGACTTCATTTCCAATCTTCTCACAGAATGTTCTGATGCTCGTCGTTCCTTTTGGTCCTTGTTCCGAGATGAAATATGTCACCTTAGTGTGTTGGAAAGATACTTCAGATTGTTTTGTGTTATTGATGAAATGATTTCCGAGGCTGAAAGGAGAGAGAGAAGCAGCTGCAGCTGTCAGTAGGAGAAAAGCTGTTCCTGAAGTGGCACTAGCGTCAGTGTGGAGAAGCGGGAAAAGGCCAGTCGGGAGGTTTGAGTCTCATTAGTGTCTGTTTCCCGTCTGATTCAGGGGTCTGGGCTCATGGTGATTACTGTAAGATCAACCCTCAGACCGGAGGAGTGGTCATGCTGGGGAGAAGGTCAGCAGCTCCTCACATGCCTCTGATGATGATCAGTTCCCTCACGCCGTCTGTGTGTGTGTGTGTTCGCAGTGACGGGACCCTGAATCCTAACGGCGTTCGCTTCGGCAGCTCAGAAATATATAACATTGGTGAGAAACCATTCAATTTTTTGTGAAACCCTGAGATTAGTGGCCTGAAGAATTCAAGTTGTTCCTTTAAATGATTGTCCTCGTTCAGGCAACGTTAGTTTTTTGAGGTACAAATAATTGTTTCAATTTTAACTTTTTTTTTCTAAATTGCTCTTTGTTTCATATTTTGTTCTTTTTTCATGGTGTAATGAAAATTAGAAGTTCCGTTTTTTTTGTATAAAATGTATTCAAATCTGTAGTTTTTCAAAAAAGATTATTTACAATGAACACTATTGAACTTTTGGTTAAAATCTTAAAATGGATGGATGAATGGATGGATTGGTTGGTTGGTTGATTGAGTAATTGAGGCCTTCTTTCTTTATATATATATATATATATATACACACACACACACACACACACACAGTGGAAGCTCTCTTTCCTAATCACAATAGTCCTAGTCGATAAAATATTGTCTCTTTTATCGAAATGATTTCACACTATGAAAGGCGACACGATTAAGCAAATACCGTACATATTTTTCTTACCGCGAGATTGCGTTTGTTCCCCTGCTGTTCCTCTGTCTGGTCGAGCGGCAAATGGCGTGACCAGAAAGATGAAAACATAATTTTCTCTTTGCTTTAAAACTCGTTTTATGTTTTTAAATATCTGTATGTAATATATCTATACCTGTTATGTAACTTTTTTTTTAATTACAGATATTAAAAATATTTTATCATTTATAATAATATTTGGAATTTACGGCTCCTCGGAACGGATTAGGGCTTTTACATGCAAAACGCGGTGAACGTATTTAACGAAACTGCTGTTGGCACAAATTAATTTTTTTAAGAGAGGTACCACTGTGTAAATATATATAAAAGGGCTGTCAAAGTTAACGCGTTAACTCGTTAAATGCGATTAATTAAATTTGTTTCGCGTCAAATTTTATTAACGCCATTATTCACACTTCCGGTGTTTCCTTTTTTTCCGGTTTTTGAGTTTCACTTCAAAACCATTCATTATTATTTGTACAGTTTTTTGCAAAGCTGAAATCACAGCGCACTTATAGAAAGGATAGAGTGCAATTCCATTATTCACAGTCTCTCAGACGACTGCGTGCACATGTACACTGCGCACAGACTATATGTCGGACTTTTGTTCCTTTAGATAAAAATGTGTGATCAGCCTTTTCAGCTAGACTAATTATCAGTGCCATACTTTTGCCACACAAATATATAAATACATAACCGTTGTCTCTCAAAATAAATTACTTATTTCTTTTTTTAATTATTATGACCGGCTTACCCATTGTTTTCTTTATTCAAAACGGTATATTACAGTATTTAAACAAGTGTTTATTTTGTGTTGAGTTTACATTAATTTACATTTTACCCTTCAATATTTAATATTACAAGATTCTATACTTGTTCATGTTATTAATAATTGTTAATACTAAATAATTATTAATAATACATTATTATTATTATTATAGAGGGCTGTCAAACGATTACATTTTTTTAACTAGTTCAGAATCAGAAATTCTTTATTCATCCCCTTGGGGGAAATTATTTTTGTTTCATGCTCTCGAAAACAATCTTTGATTTACAAACATTAATTTGAAATAAAAGTTAGAAAAAAAGTAAAAGAAAGAAAGAATACATAAGTATATACACATACACATCCACATACATATACATTCACTGTTTATGCTTTGTATGTACACAAAGGTAGTCCTAAGTATATGGTTCTAAACTCGTTCTGACTGTTCTCCAGTGTTAATTTTGACTAAGATTTTTTATTTCATTTTAGTCCTAGTCTTTTGACTAAAACTCAAGTTTAGTTTTAGTCTCAATTTAGTCATCTTTATTTGTTTTAGTTTTAGTCTAATTTTAAGTCGACTAAATACCACAGCATTTTAGTCGACTAAATGACAGTACGTATAGATTTAGTCAACAAAAATATAAGTGCTGTATATTCTAAATGTTTACTTGAATTGCTACGTCTAAGAAATTTGAATACGTAGTTAACCATGAACATATAAAATATACACAAGGATTTTATTTGGAAAAACATTTATTTTTCTTGAACTTATTTAAATGAACTTTTCTTTCAATCCAAATAAATGTATTCTCATAAATTAAACCTCAACAAAGAGAAATATAAATACAGTAAAATAAATTTAATTATAATTGCATCCCGTTTATATGAAGCAAATAGTTGCACTGCGAAAAAAGAAGTTTCATCAGCAGATGGCGCTTCAGGTGTGTTGTGTTTCTGCTCGTGATTGTTGCTTCACACGCGGTGTACAGATAGTTTTTCTAAGGTCGTGTTGAATGTAAAACGAATCCATATATCTGAGCGTTGTTTCCTGCCGTAGAAGACGTTATTGAAGACGCTCGCCTCTATAACTACCTCGCCAGCTGAAAGGCTTTATGTCCTGATTGGTTCTCTTTGCGTTTGCACCCGCCTTTCTCCACAAGCTTGGATTATGATTGGACGTCGTCACGAAAGGCATTTTTGTTTCGTTTTTATTCGTTGACGAAAGTGTCAATAAATGTAGTTATAGTTTTCCTCCCTGAGCGGGAGTTTTTATATAGTTCTCGTTTTCGTCAGGGAAAAAGTGTCGTTGACGAAGACGATGACAAAAATATTCCGTCAACGAAATTAACACTGCCGTTCTCCTGAGCAGTGGAAGCCTTCGAGGACGTGTCCGACAGCCTGTGCGTCCCCCAGTACAACAGCGACGGCGAGGAGCGCGTTATTCTCTTTCTGAAAATGGCGCCCGGCAGGACGTTCAGCGACGGTCTGGTGGGTAAGATCCGCGGTGCCATCCGGGCCGCTCTGTCCGCGCGCCACGTTCCAGCCTTGATCCTGGAGACCAGAGACATCCCGGTGAGCACCAACCCGCTCTTCATGTCCTCCTGACCTCTCTGACCTCTGACCTCTGACCACAGTACACCATCAGCGGGAAGAAGGTGGAGGTGGCAGTGAAGCAGGTGATCGCAGGCAAGGACGTGACGCAGCGCGGGGCCTTCTCCAACCCCGACTCCCTGGACCTTTACAGGAACCTGCCGGAGCTGCAGAACTTCTGATCAGCCTCATCTAGTCATATCTTTTCGGAGACTCTGAGCGATTATTCTGGACTCTCTGGAGGGTCAGGAGGAACTGATGACCACCAGGAGGCGTCCTTCATGAGGATCACATTCTTCTCACGCTCCATTTAACAGATTCTTTCATTCTGTCTACAACTTTGGCTGATTTTTAATGTCACTGAGTTATGTTACTATATGTCGAGGTTTTAAACTAAATGTGTGTGTGTTTGTGTGTCTGTGTGATTATATTTGAATGAGTGTGTGTGTCATGTACAGTATCTGTTACTGTATATCGTTTCCTACTGTACGGTAAATTTCAGTTTCTGCTGCTCAGTCGCACGTTGCAGAACTCGTGCTTGGACCCTGATGAAAAGACCATCAAACACATTAAACTGCGAGTTAAATGCAAGACGGATCTTTAGTTTTGTATTTAGTTAGCTGGTCATTTTACGTGACTTGGATGTGTAAAGAAAGTGCATCATAACCTGTGTGTTCAGCTTCAGCAGACAGTTGTCGTGCTCCGGTTCACCTGACCACTCCATCCTTATTTATGCTTCCTGGCGGTGAAATGTAAAGCGTTTGTCCCTGAAAACAGCGGCGGGAACGTTTCTCACGCATTCTAGTGACACTTCTGATTCTGAGATCATCATCCGCCGTTAACTTCCTCTTTGGGTTTGTTTTTTAATAATGGTGATGAATGATTGTGACACACGCTCGTGCTGTGATGGAGAAAATATTTACTCTTAATATATTATAAAAACTCATTAATGGAAATGGTATTTCTGTCATAATTAAACACTTCTGAAGATGGTGGTGATAGTTTTTTAAATATTAAAATGTATTGATCATGTAAACGTACACCTAATGAAAGTCATATTCAGACACCCCTGTTTAAATAATTTACAGACACACCCTTCTAATTAGCTTGTTATACTTATAATAAAATGTGTGTGCCGTTGGAAACATCCTATGATTCGATACAAAGAAGTTGGAAGTCAAAGTCAGAATCACAATTATCAAACTGCTAATATATAAATAAAATTGTGTGTATTGCATATTAAATATGATGCATGCAATGAATATATAACACTAAGATTTTATTACATATGGTTAAATAGTTAGGTACAAATATAATTGAAATAATAGAAACACTTAACATAAAAAAAAAATAATTTTAGTATTATTGAAGGCTTTCTCAAACAGGTATATATTCTAATGCTCTGGATACTTTTTTTTTTTTTTTTTTTTTTTAAAGCTTGAGACCTCTGTTTTCATGTATATTTTTATATCACGAGGCATAAGTGAAAAAAATGTAGCTTTCAGTAAACACGTCGAATCATTTCCCTCACGCTTAAAGTTCCACTTTTAACACAGAGGTCATTGTGGCGCTCGGCCCGTTCGTCCGGTGGACGTTTCTCAGCAGGAGCCTCCGGAAAAGAAGCGGTGAGCGGCTCGTTTCAACCCCAATTCATCTCGCTCTCCACCCCGAGGTTTTCCACGCCGCCATCAGTATGAAATCCTGTCTGAGGAAGCCAGACGCAGCCGGGACTCAAATGAGCGGGTTGGGAGATTGGGCGACACCGTCTCCATACGAATGCCATCATTTGTTGTGAGGAAAGACGAAGCAAATTTGTGCAGGTTGGATTTGAAAGCGTCTGGCTCGGGTGGGATGCGCGAGGGGCTCCGTGCATATGAAGCATTGTCACTGGCCTTTCTGGAGATGATTGAAATGTTCAGGCTTGTCTGTCGGCAAATTGCCTGGGCTCAGCGTGTAATCTGCCGACCCGGCGCTCGCCCGGAGCGTTTTACATCTAACCGCCAGTGTGTGTGTGTGTGTGTGTGTGTGTGTGTGTGTGTGTGTGTGTGTGTGTGTTTAAATGGATGGGTTGCAGGTATTCATTGCGCTGGAAAAGCAGACAGGCTTTGACAGAAGGATGCAGATGGATGAAGGACTCTCCTGCTTCCCATTAAATCGTTCCGAGATGTTTTGGATGGTGACAAATTACAGCACATGTGAAAACAACAATGGAAGTGTCAGCGGTGAGGCGGCACGTGTGCGTCTCTCAAAGCTGTTTGCTCGGAAGGATGGTCGTTTGTAGATTTTTTTGCCACCAAAAGATGGTGGTGCGTTAGATTCTCAAGGAAACGGGAAATTGTTTCTTGAACGTGAATCCTGTGATGGGAACAGAATCAAACCCTGGTTGGTGTGGTTCGAGTTCTTGTTTTTATTTTTATTCTCGTGTGTTTCTTTAGGTCTCCTGTTTTAGACCAAAGGTGGGGCCTGTTCTAGGATTGGTTGGCCACCGACTGAGAGGGTGTGTCCTGCACTGTGGTTGCAATCTAGGAATTATCTACTGCTTTGTGATTGGTCGGTCAACACAGGGACTGTGTGTGGCTCTGCAACTGGTCGCTCCCCAATATAGGTGTCCTGCTCTGTGGTTGGTGAGATAACAACCATCTAGGGGGTGTGTCTTGCTCTGTGGCTGCTCCGAGCTCGTGTCTGATTGGATGGGTTAAATGCAGAGAAAAATTTCCCAATGAGGGACCAATAAAGGTTCGATTATTATTATTATTATTATTATTATTATTATTATTATTGTTATTATTATTATTATTATTGAGGCGGTGTGTCCTGCTCTGTGGTTGGTCAGCCAACCAATCCAGGTGATGAGTCCTGCTCTAGCATTAGTCAGCCACTGATTGAGGGGGTGTGTCCTGCTGTGTGGTTGGTCAGCCAACCAATCCAGGCAGTGAGTCCTGCTCTAGGATTAGTCAGTCACTGTCGGTCACGACGACCATTCTAGGGGGTGTGTCCTGCTCTGTGGTTGATGAGCCATTCACCATCTAGGACACATGTGTCAAACTCAAGGCCCGGGGGCCCGCGGGAGTTTAAAAGTGTCTAAAAAGAAATACCAAAAAATAAATTAAGTGTGCGTTGAGAAAAAGCTTTTCACCCTTTATTCACCCTCATACTACAGTAAGCTCGTTTAGTAACATCTAAATCAGTGAATCTTAACCTTAGGGCCACGGCCCATTGTTGGGCCCCAAGAAAAATGAAAAATGTCAGTTCTGTGACATTGGGCCGCACAACCATAATGCAGTTGTACACTGCAGGAATTTGGCTGATAATGGAAAAGTTCTTAAGATAAACAAATGAAGATGAAAGTTATGAACTCTATACATTTATAATAATGGCTAAAATAACAAACGTACATTTTGATGAAATGCTTAACATTATCGTTCTTGAATTTGTTTTCTTGCTTGCAATCTTTAAATTCTTTTGTGAAAATGCAGGAAAAAATCTGAAATGATCCTTGAGCGAAAATGTGAAGCCTTTCATAGAAATTTACGTTTGATAATTTTTTGCCACTTATCTGATTTTACAAGCCTGTTGTGTTGCATGTGGGCTTCGACATTAAGGCGAACAAGTTATAAAAAAACGAAAAAATGTAATTGTAATATAAACGTAAAATACGCATAGATTTTTATATTAATAGTAATCAGAGCAACTACTTTATTCATTGTTGTATGTGCAGGATTATATATGTACAAAATAAATGCTTTGCAGAAGGTCTTGGTGTAACACATTATTTATTTAACAAAATTAAAGTTAAACTCTGTAAAGAAAAACTCTTGTAAAGTGTACTTCATATAGTTATTAAATACAACTTCAATCATGATTTGGATTGGCTGAAATAATTGTCTTTGTTTTAATGGGCCGCGGACCACTTTGATATGGAAAATTTGGACCATGAGGTCAAAAAGGTTACGAACCCCTGATCAAAATGATACGAAGAGTGTGACAAACATAAAGAAACGGAAACGTGACACCGTTTAAGAAATGTTCCACATTTGAGCGATCAAACAGACCCTTGTTACAGGCTGATGTATGTAAATGAAAGACAGGTGGTGCGATTCATTTGAGCATTAGAGAAGCGGATGAAAGTGGCGATTTCCCACTGGTTAAGTAGTTCTGAGGTATAAAGAGCCACCGAGAGCATTTTCCACTCCATTACATTCGCCTGTAGGTGATGTGGAGGGAAGCGAATTAACGATGACGGAAAGTGTCCAACGCAAAAACATGCCCGAAAAAAACAATGTCATTTATTTTGCATTATTTTAGCACTAATCATTGAATCAGGTTTTGAAATTAACAGTCCTTGTCTGCAATTGTTTAAATCCGACATAACTTAATTCCTGAGATGGTTGTCACAAAGCAATACGTGGCTTGTCTGCAAACTTTCAGGAGCAATTCTAAGGCAAATATTTAAATTTTTTTTTTTTATTTGTATTTTTTTTTTTTTATAATTTTTTTTTCAGACCAGACCAGGTTTCAAACTCAGGTCCCTTGAAAGTGCCAACCATCCTTAGTGTGGCAAACATCGTGATGTTGCAAAATTGCATTTACCAACAGTTTTTTTTATTTTTTTTTCCGGTTAAAGTGTGATGGAATTCAACATACCTGTTTATCTATGAAACAAACCAGAGCATTACACTGCAAAAAATGCCAAACAATCATGAAATTACCCAAAAAATCTCTTGTTTTCATACAAGATAAATAAACTAGCTTGGAATTAAGAGTGAAAGATTAATTTGCTTGTTTCAAGAAAATGGGCCTTGTTTCAAGCCGTCTTACCCAGTAAAATGTTTCTCACCCCGGTGGGAGATAATTTTTCTCAATTTAAGTCTTCTTTTACTCATTTTGTTTTTATTTCCTTATTTTTTCATGTGCATTTTTGGCAGTGCAGCACCACACTAATTTAAAGAGGAAGGTGGTACTTCCTAAACTTCACTTCATTCTCCTGCATCCAAGGTGTTGCCGTTCTCTAAACCCCGTCTGGATTAGGAAGATAACACTCACAGTGTTCCTGCGTGCACCGATCGTGAGGTTGAGAGTGTGTTTGTGTCCGTCTGAGTGTGTGTAAAGCAGTATTAACTGCAGAATAAAGCTGGTGAATCTCAGGGAAGATGGTGCAGTGCTTCAGCGGAAACTGTAAGATTGTAACAATTGATGAAAAAAGTCATTTTGACTCTTTTTGAGATTCTATGTGTTGCTTATAGTATCTTTTAAGCTTTTCGAGGCCTTTTTTTTTGACTTCCGGAAGCTAAACTTGTATTTATGCAGAAATATGATTCAGTGCTGGTGTTGGTGGTATTTCTCAAGAACACTTCAGCTGTGGGACCCATAGGACCGGGACATGAACCTGCATTTGGGTTGCAGAAACATCTGGGTTGCAGAAACAACTTCTCACTACTAGGTCTCGACAGCCCACATATGCCCACATGTATGTCATACCAATGGGTGTACAGGCATTTTGGTCACGTGGGGTCCAAATACTTGGATATAAAAAAAAATAATTTTTTTAACTGTGGCACTTGTGTGGACCTTTGATTGGGCCTTGAGAATGAGAGTGAGAATGGGATTTTAGGGCAAAAGTTACGATTGAGTTTTTAACCCTTCTATTATGTTCAGGTCAAATTGACCCATTTTCAAAGTTTAACAATATTTAAAAATACTCTGAAAAGTATTCAAAAAATGGTTCCGTTGACATATTTGTAACGCCGACTGCATGGTTTTGTAACAATAAGACTTCGAGTCAATTCAGACAAAATGGAAGCTAAAAAGAGTCAGAAAGATCAAATACTATTTGTTTCTTTGCAACATAATACACCGCTGTCACACAATCTCTTTCTCTCACACACACGGTTTTGGGGATCTTTTTGGTTTCTGACACATATATGCATAATAAAAGGCCCTGGGTCAAACCATTATTGATGTTCCACTGAAACGAACATAATAGGAGGGTTAAGGATAGAGTAAGATGAGTGGGAGGGTGAGGGATTATAAAACCTCTAATAGAAGGCCACATTTAGGAGAAGGCCACCTCTGATAGAAGGCCACCATGACGGAAGGGTTTAATAAATAGAAGGACATGTTCTAATACAGGTTTTATATGGTATGTATATAGTATATAATAAATTATATATATCAAGTGTGTATATAGTTTCACTGTGCTTCTCTGTTGCCCGACTGATCAGAGAGTAGTCAAGAGTCAATAATTCACAATTTATGATAACAAATCATTAATAGAATGGTTACTGTACTTATTGCAATATTGGCGATAATAATTACCATATTTACCCAAATATAAGCACCCCACGAATAAAGCACCACCTGATTTTTCAGACACAAAATAAAAATTTGCATACATTTTTTTACAGTTATTAAAAGTACTATTCTTTATTTATTTAACACACCTAACTTGTGACGTGTGTCACTTCGATGTTGTTTTATTTGAATAATAGTTTAAAAAAATTTACTCTAGTCTTTAAAACTCCAACTCCCATAATCTTCCATTAAGGCCTTATGGTCCCATGAGCCTCCAGTGCAGCCGCCAACCAGACCAAAGCTGAGCTCGGTTTTATTAGACGTAAATATCAGAACAATATAGTTTTTCTGTGTATCAGACAGGATTAGATTGTATTTGACTCTGGTGTTTTTCGTTTTGAACTGTTCTCTTTTTGCTTCAAAGTTTTTGTGTGCTGGAATTGTTTTCAGGTGCTAGCCGTTAGCCTTTAGCGGGGATCACCCGGAACGAATATGGTCTGTCTCAGAGGTGTGGACTCGAGTCATGTGACTTGGAATCGAGTCAGACTCGATTCACGAATTTGGTGACTTCAGACTCGACTTGACAAAATATAAAAAGACTTGCGACTCGACTTGGACATTAACACAAAAAACTTGGACTTGCGCCTATTGACTTGCAAAGACTTGCCACCTCGCTTGAAAAGTCGGTACTTCTGTTTGCGATTATTTGCGCGCGGTAGCTGTATGACCGCATACATTTGCGCGCGTCGCGCGCATTTGTGACTGTCAAGAGCCTGCGCGCATTTGTAACGTCGAGAGGCTACGTGCACTCGGCACGTCCAATCAAAGTGTTTTGAATTTTGAATCGACCGCCTCCCAGTGTTGCCAACTTAGCGACTTTTCTGACCCCCCTAGTGACTTTTTTTTTGAAAAAGCGACTAGCGGCAAATCTAGTGAGTTTTTTTTGCTGTGACTGGCGACTTTTGGAGACTTTGATTTGTCCGTACTGTTCATACACATCTCAATTTGCCGTCGCAGTGATCGCTTCTCCCGTGCCTTCCGCGTCCCAAACTAGTGACAGGCGAATCTCTCTCACACACACACACACACACACACACACACACACACTCTCGCTCTCAGCCGCAGTTCTAGTGAGACACTTCTCTCTGACTTCCGATTGCGAACGAATCGTGCATGCGCAGCCGGCGCTTGCTAACTCCGCCGTGGCTTGTAAAGATGCACAGTAAATGTAAAATGTTCTTTGTCTAAAATAAGCACAGTAACTGCACACAAATGGATCACTGCATTTAACTCGAGCTTCCTCAGTCACTTACCACTTTGTGTGTGTGTACTCTGTGACAAGCTGGCTAGATGAAAATTTTGTTTTTTTTAAATATTTACTTTATATTATAATAATTACTACTACTATTATTATTTATTTTGGTTATGTATACACACACGCCGTGTAAATCAGCGATATTTGACAAATGCTGTATTTAATACGTGTTACGTAATACGTATGCAAATTAGTATGTAAATTACGTTAGACGTCATCTAGCGACTTTTAGCGATTTTTTTGGACAGCTAATGGCGACTTTCCTTGCTGAGGAGTTGGCAACACTGCCGCGTCCAATGCGAGTACAACAACGTGAGCGCGGCGTTTGTAAAATGATACCAAAGATCGTTTCGTCTGGCTGTAAATGACGAGGTGAACAATAACAACAACAGTGTGTAAAACATGCGAGTCGAATATTGCAGACGATGACGCCACAACTTCCACAGCTTTGTTCGACACCTGAAGCTGCACAAAGGTACGTTTTGAATGAAAGTCAAGACTGTCTTATTAACTAAGTGACCTACTAGCTGCGTGATTATATCAATGAGGCTGTACATTTACTCAGCATCACCTGCCAAACTCCTGCTGCACACACGCGATTGTGGCTACACACACACACCCTACAGCACACAATTGCTGATTGTGACCTCTCTCTCTCTCTCTCTCTCTCTCTCTCTCTCTCTCACACACACATCAGTCTCTGTATTAAATGTGTAAAACGTTGTTAGAAAATGTTGGAAAACGTAAAAAAGGACTGTCTTGCAGAACTGTGGATATTTTGTGAAATTTTCTTCTGCAATATTCTGGGGAGAACAAGTGAACAATTGGTTCGTTCACGTGTCGAGTGACAGTGGAGATGCACAGACTCTGTAGCGAGCAGCACCAGCCCATTTTTTTGTGGTTTGTTCAAAATAGTTTGTTCGTTCTTTCATTTGTCATGTGACTGCTGCGCTGTTAACACAACAATGCCATCGTATCTTTTAACACAAAAGATGCAGGACACAGATCATGTTAATGTGGTGTGTATTTGGTAGGTTTGATAACCTACCAAATGATATTCATTACTTTGTGGCATGTTGTGAATTATATGTTGTCCACTGAAGCAGACCATGTTGTCTTTTGTGTAGTGTTTTGTTTGAGAGCGCTGTAAATTGTTGTCTCGGCAACAGTGCCGCATGCTGTTTAAAACGAATGACTCAAAATGAATTGTTCCCTTTACAGTTCGAGAGTTAAAGATTGATTCAGTTAAAAGAATCAAACTTCCCACCACATGACAGCAGCACTTTTTCAGAAAATATAATTTGTAGCTTTATGTGTCTGAAAGCATTGTTTTTTCATTTAAAAATGATTTGTTTAATAAACAGGTGTTTCAACCTACATAAAGTATAAGTAATTTATACTTTTTATTTTTTTGTTAAAAAGACTCGAAAAGACTTGAAAGTTAAACCGTAGGACTTCGGACTCGACTTGAGACTTGTTAGCTATTGACTTGGACTTGACTCGAGACTTGCTTGTCCCTGACTTGGGACTTGACTCGGAACTCGAGGGCAGTGACTTGAGACTTACTTGTAAATGGGCGCGTATATTTACTCTCATATTTGAAATCGCTGATTAAAAGCACCCGCCAAGTTTTTGATCGTCGAAAATTTGAAATAAAGGGCTGTTTATATTCACGTAAATACGGTATAACAAACTTTTGCTATATAAATAATGTACCTATTAGTATTGCTCAAACCGTAAATGTTCTATATACGTACACCAGCTAAACAGATTTTGAAGTGCTCAGGACGGATTTGTGCGTTAACTGTTTTTTTCAGCAGCGACACCTGTTGGGATCCCACAGATCAGCATCCTGTTAAAAATCCAAGCCATCTTCAGCTTCTCGCACTCACAGACTGAATATTCATGACAACCTGCCCCGTGCTGGACGTGTGTCCAACAACCGACAGCCAGAGTGAAAACATTCCCGCTTTGGGAGGAACGAGGTGTGTCTGCCGCTCCGAAATTCCTCTGGGTGTTCTCGCATCCAAAAACGTCTCTGGCACATTTGGCTTGTAGATTGAAGCTTATTTCCGCTCAGACAAGGCAGCTTAGTGGCTATTACCTGGATTAGACGGCAATCTGTGATGGTAGAGTCTGAAGCTGCGATGAAAAAAAAGACCAAAAAAACTTCAGGAGACAGAAGAGAGACAAAGACTCTAAGAGCCTGAATGATCTGCATTCAAACTCAGTCGTGTTTTATGAACGATTTACGATTATGAGTTAATGCGCCGCGGCTCTGTCTGTCAGCGCGGGAAGTTTCACCAGGTATTTGATAGGCTCCTCACTATTAGGGTGACACCATTTTGCTTTCCAGAAAAAAACAGGACAATCGGCGCGGCCTCAAGACACAAATAAAAATCTGTGAAAAGCTGTAACAAAATAATAGTATTTTAGACTTTTTAGAAAAATAAATAATAATAATAATAATAACAATAAAACAAAAAAATATATATATACATATTATATATATATATATATATATATATATATATATATATATTTATATAAAAATAAATAAAGCAATAAATTATTTGGAATCATGTTCTAAATATCAACTCTTCTGTTAAAAAATCCAGCTTCAACAATATCTCTTGATGAGACAAATAATAAAAAGCTTTTAGATGTTTATAATCTGAGCATAGACTTACCGTAGTCTCCAGCACCTGACAAAGAGACTTACGTATATACAGATTTACACTTGTACCGACCTGGACGTACGTGAGTTTGTGTGTGTGTGCGCGTGCGCAGTCCCGTCCACACAAGGCAGCATCTGGATAATTTCATTGGGTAAAAAAGTAGTGAGGTGTTTTGTGTGCAAAGCGCCGGTCAATTTACCTACTCGCGTAAATGGTCCTGAACCCGCGTAATGAAAAAGAGTGAAACCCCGGCATTTTCGTGAATTTATTAAACCCGTTCAGACTCCCCAGACAAGAGGACATGTTCGGAGAAGAGAAGACGTTTGGTCACCCTACTCGCTATCCTCATGCCAGGCAGGATGTACCCGTCTGCCGCTGTCCTCATGCTGATGGTGTAATAATGATCGGTAAAACGGGCACCATCTGCCCGCAGGCTCGTGGCACCCGTGCCACCACAGCAGATGGCATCAAGCGCGCCAGCTGATGTGGTAGTGTTAATAAACAAAAGTTTATTAACAGTCCTTTACCTCTCTCAATTTCTTTTCTTCTCACCGTCCTGCTTTTCCCCATACACTGGCAACCGTCTCCCTGCCTTTGCTTTCCAGCACACTCTTCTTTTTCTTCTCTCGCCCTCCTCCTGCTCTCCTTCCTGTGTGTTGAACGACGCATCTGGGCGCTGACACCTTGTTAGCTCTCCTCCCGCGCTTCGTCCGACTCCAGTAAAAGACTCGCTGACAGTTCAGCTGCACTGAAGAGCATCACCATGGAAATGTTTGTGTTTAACCAATAATAGGGTTATGGAGTGTGCTGTGACTTTGTAGCATTGCAGTAAAATACAGTATTTTTTTATTTATACTGTACTTCAGAAAATGTATTTATACTTCAGAAAATGTCACATTGTAGGCTAGTGATTTAGTTTTTTTTTTCTTCGGTATTTCCTTATTACTGTTTGATAATTGTATACGTATATAATTGTATACGTAAATGTTATGTAAATGTTAGTATAAGTATTTTCTTCAAAAAGGTCAAAATCGTCTTCAACAGCATTTAGATCTCTAACAAAAATTTTTTTTTACTTTACTTTAGAGTCATTTGGCAGATGCTTTTATCCAAAGCGACTTAGAAAAAGAGGAGATTTTACAGATTTTAGTTTTTTCACATTTACAGATTTTAGTAAATGTGTCACAGATTTTAGTAAATGTGTCACAGATTTTAGTAAATTAGTTTTTCACATTTACAGATTTTAGTTTTTAAACTTCTGCATTTAGTTTCAGAATTGCTTTTGTGCTTATTGTTTATTCTTACCCGTATGTGAACCAGTTGTTAAAATACAAATTACTAGTTTTCAAATTTTCTAGTAAAAAAATGTATATAAAAAAAGAGAAAAAACGTTTCAATATTCAAATTCCTTCGTGGAACGGATCTGCTCACAGTCTTTCCTCGGCTCCACTGTTCGGTTTGATGGAGACGTCGCTTTTGCTTGAATTCCAGTCTTGTAGATTTTCTGTAGAGATCCGCCACTTTATTACACTTTGTTACTGACAGATGCAAATGAAAAGTTTGCATTGAAAGATCATTTAATTACCGTAGATAATAGAAATGAAATAGAAATGAAAGTTTATCCAATGAAGGAACCAGTGGAAAATAAGATTCACATTTTTTGTTTGTTTGCCAATCAAACAATTTCTGCAAAACTCACAGAGAAAGAAATGACAACATCTCACAAGCAAAGAGCTGGCACATAAACACCATCCATTTTGGAACCCTCTTTTCCATTTTTTTCTGGGCCACGTAGAGCTAGAACTAATTGGGACTGGAGGAGTCATTTTTGGCCAACCAATCACAGAGTGGCTCACAGAAACAAACATTCACACTCTCACTTATCTCTGAATGTTGGTTATATATGCATGTTGTGTGTTTACATATGAGTGTGTTGGTGTGTGAGTTTATAAGCTTCAGTCATTTGTGTGTCTTACAGATATGGACATTACTGGGGAGTTGTGGTCCAGTGGTAGAGGACATGGACTCGTGTCCCAAAGGCTGCAACTAAGTGTCCTTGGGCAAGACACTGAACCCCACTTGCCCCCCGGGCGCCACGGCTTAGGCTGCCCACTGCTCCGGGTTTGTGTGTGTTCACTTCACTGCGTGTATGTGCACTTTCATTTGGATGGGTTAAATGCAGAGCACCAATTCAGTATGGTCCCTAGTGGCCATATTGCCGTCACCTCACTTTCCTTCCTACTGTGTGTGTGTAAACAGTATATGTGTTTGATTATATGTTTAGTAGCTATTAGAGCTGCACGATTGAGAAAAAGAGAAATTTTTTTGCTTAGAATACAGATCACAATTCGTGTCACAGATATTTTATCATTATAATAACACATATTTATCTTTGCTTTAAATTTAAATAAAGGGAATGAGAAATATAATGTAATGTAAAGAAAAAAATTACCTTTAAACGTAAAAAAAATAAACATACCAAGGTACAGTATTTTGTACAGTTGAGGGCAGAATGATTAGCTCTGTTTAAGCTCACTTTTGAAATATTTTTCAAATGATTTTTCAATTATTATTTTGTAGGCGAGGTTAATAGATTTGTCCTCAACTGTAGATGTTTGCTGTCTGTGGTTTGCTGAGTGTCGTCTTCTGGTTTGAAGCCACAGTAAACACACACACACACACACACACACACACACACACACTTCAGAATAAAATCATTTTTCAGGTACTAAAATGTACTAGTCGGTAGCAGACTTACTTTACCGTTGTGTTTCCTCACTCATTCTCCCTGTTTATTTTCTGTTTTTTAAAACTCGACTGCTGCCCGACTCGCATCCAATGTTCTAGTGCAGGTTATTAAGCGTGTGAGCGCTGTTGAGCCAAACAGCAGGTGGCCAATTAGGGCGTCGCCCCAAAATACGACACCGATACACGCGCACACACAAGCTGACAGATAGACCGCTCTTCAAAAATCAGAGTTTGCCAGAATCGCATAAATGCTGTGTTTAGATCGTGAAGGGGTAGAACTGAGATTGCGACCTTTTAATGATTAATCGTGCAGCTCTATGAGTCTATGGTATGTTGGTATGTCCATTTAGTGCACAATTGTATATGTGTTTGTGGAATTTGTCGGAATTGAACGGCGTTGAATAGAACAAGGCTATAATTTTGGAATTTCTCCTGCTGTTGATGTTCAGTTCTCCCAAGCGAGAACAGAAAAGGGTCAATTGTCGGCAGGAATCACGAGAGACATTAATACACAAGAAGCTTCCTAAGTAGGACATCTCCTGTGCCGCACGTGAGATCTTCTGTGAGGATAATGATGTGTGCGCACTCGTACACCTTCATCTGTATGTAAAGTCCGCTCAAACCTGTTCAAACAGGGCGATGTTTAGCTTTCATGTGCACATGGAGTCACCCCCTCGATCTCTGATTGCAGCTTGTCACAGCCATCTGCCACACACTCGTCCGCGTCTCATCCCCCCTTTCTGTTCATTAGCACAATTATTTCTCTCCGTTTGCGAGCACAACTCCTTCTGGTCATCCAACAGCCGTATAATATTCTCGACACCCACTAATGGATCCTCGTGTGCCTTGAATAAATGTGCAAAGGCTGTTTCTGGATTACACTTCATTGTGATTTCAGTTTTTCCCCCATTTCTTTCACTCTTGGGTTTCATTCTTAGCGAGTGCTAAATTAAGCTCATTAGCTAATCGGCTGTGTTGGCCCAAACATTGGTGTCAGTATTGTGGAACCGGTAGTGTGGGATTTGCCTGGCAGAAGATCCGAATCGTTGCTTTTATTGCATGTAACTGTGAGTGTTGGGTGATTGAAGAGTTGTTTTCCTCCAAACGCTTGAATGCTCTGTTCACACAGTCGTGTGAGGACTGTCGTTTGGCTCGTGCAAGTCTATACTAAACCATACACTATATTTACACGAGTATAAGCACCCTAATTGCAAGTTTAAATGAGTTAAAGTTCTGAGCATTTGTAAGGCGCTTTTCACAGTTTTAAATGTTTCAAAGCGCATATGTGTGAATATGTAAGAGGATTGTTGCTTTTTATTCACAGTCGTACGGCACTCGGCGCTCAGGTGAGGAGTGAAACACAGAAAAAACAAAGCATTAGGAAAACATGAAGTACCATCATTAAAGATTTTAACAGTTTTAGGAGGTGCAGGTGTGATTCGGTTCCGAGCACTAAACTAGGAAGCCTTTCTATACGATTATATTAACTTATTCTGTATGTTGGTACAACAGGCAAATATATGCTTTGTTGAAGAGACGCATCTTCAGTCTAGACTTAAATTGACTCACTGATTCCGAGTCTGGAATTGTGCTAGGCAGAGCATTCCATATTTTAGGTGCTAAATATGCAAAGGGTCTTCCTCCTTTGTAGATTATAGCGATTCGTGCGTAGATTTTAGAACAAGCATCTTGTTACTTCAAATTCAAATTTGTATTCGTCACAAACACATTATTCGTGCATGTAGTAAAATGTGTTTTTGATGTGTCGCAGGGTTTTTTTTAATCAATTATTTATATTTTTCTCTTAATTTGAGACACAGATGAACATTCTCTCTTTACTCTTTTTTTTTTTTTCCTAATTCCGCATAGTAGCCTTTGCTGAGACTGAGAAAAAGGCTACATAAGTAAACTTGAACTTGTACTTCTGTTGTTCTGGTAATCTTGCTATTTGCATATTTTAAATTCGGTTGCATGTGATGTACCGTAGCTTAGCCACTGCTAAGTGTCGCAGCGTGGCTAATGTTGCCGTTATTTCTGTTATTGAGCCTATACAATTCATGTATGCTTCCGGAACCATTGTTTGAAGAAAAAAAAGAGAACACAACGCAGAAGTGCATCGCTACATAAAGACGACAAAGTTCCATACATTTGTGATTGCTCCTGACTCGAAATGTGGAAAAATGTCTGAAATATACAAATATTTGAGTAACTACAATATTTACTAATATTGTAATTGCACAGAATACATTATTATCAACTTGTTTGACCTAATTCCTCTGTTATGTCCATCTCTTTGTGCTTTGGATTAGGGTCACAGCCCACCGTGTAGTAGCCCACTGATGCTGATTGGCAGATAGAGTAGCACTCGGGTTGGCATTTTAATTTTGCCAATTTATAACAATGCAAATGATTTTTTTTGCTGTCATTTGAATCCTGACACACCGAGTTCACATTATAGTTTTCTTCAAAAACATTGTCAAACTTGAAACATAGTTAAATTAAAAATGCACTTAGCAGACTTTTTTATTTAAAGCCACTTACATTGGACTGATATTCCAATGTCGTGATCTACCAAGTGAGCTACAGGAAAGCTGCTTATATGACGCAAAGAAAGACTTTTACTATTTTGATTGCTCAATAGCCCACTGTTCTAATTAGCACGTGGATCTGTAATGGGACTGGAGGTGAATGGGCAGGTTTTCGTTTGAACGACTGTGTTCACCACACGCCTCATCAAACGGCGTGCTCGTCACCGCCCCGTCCTGCCCCGTGAGTCACGCCTTGCGGCTCGTCCCGAGAGATGCAATTACATGCAAATGAGGGTAATTAAGTCCTTGCGCTCCACGGGACAAGATCAAAATTAATATTTACAATCTTCCTAATAAAACCATCCATCTCCCCATTCTCGCTCTCTTCCGGCAGGTGGGAGGCTTTCTCTGGGGGAATCTACTGGCGAGTGAGATGTTTGCTGAAATCACGCCTCACTCGCTCACTGCTAATAGCAGAATCATGGAAAGTCTGTCATTACTGCTATTATTCCCTGTCTGTAGTTTCATCCTTGCAGTTGATTGGGGCACCGATCAGGGGTCTAGGTTGTTGATTGACTGGCAGAATTACACAGACAGAAGGATTGATTCTGATTATATTTGATCAATTATCACAGCAAGGGGTTACTGACTTGTGCCTTAAACTAAAAAAAACATATTTGCGTTCTAGGTACAGTTTTCACCTGGATCCTCTATAATGCCTTGATCTCACCTTATTTAAATTATGGTATAGAAAATTGGGGGAAAACATGCAAAAGTGCTTAAAAATCTATATACTGTGTATATAAATAAATATATAATAATAATTCACATAATTTCGCAGTTTTAACTGTCTCAAAGCGCACGTGTGAATATGTAAGAGGATTGTTGCTTTTTATTCATTAGTATTTTATTGTTAAGAAAATTGCTATGATTATCACTACGACTATGAACATGACCATGACCAGTGAGCAAGCACATATGATGAGGAAAAAACCCTGGGCAGAACTTGGCTCACTGGTGCCAGTCTCCTCCGGCATTCTAACACTACACAATCAGTGCGTTGGTTGAACCCGAAGCTCCTAGGAGATTCCATCTTCCCAAGAGGTCTGATAGATGTCATGATCATCTGGTGGCACGACACTCCTCCAGGCGGTCGTACGGCACTCGGCGCTCAGGTTTGGAGTGAAACACAGAAAAAACAAAGCATTAGGAAAACAAGTACCATCATTAAAGATTTTGACAGTTTTAAGAGGTGCAGTTGTGATTCGGTTCCAAGCACTAGACTAGGCAGCCTTTCTATACGATTATATTAACTTATTCTGTAAGTTATTATAACAGGTCAATATATGCTTTGTTGAACATGTGTGACTGTTGGAAATCAATGTACTAAAGGCACAACGACTGCAGAAAGTAATTAATATTGTATATCAGTCCACCTGATTGTTAATGCTAATTTGTAATCAGCCAATCACATGTATATATATATATATATATATATATATATATATATATAGTTTCATAGTTGTTTTTGGAACTGCTGATTTATTAGGATTTTGACACACGGCCATGTTTTGAACTTATAGAGAATGATCTAAAATATCCAGTGAGATGCAGGGCTATGGAGGGAAATGCCTGGTTAATAGAAGAGGTCAGAGAAGAATGGCCAGACTGGCTCGGGCTGATAGAAAAGCAACAGTAGCTGAAATCCTCACTCTTTACAACTGAAGTTTGTACACTACACTAGCAAACCTTATGGCAGATGCATTACAGCAGCAGAAGACCACACAGGTTGCCACTCCTATCAGCTAAGAAATACAAACTAATGCGTAAGCTCATCAAAATTTGACAATATAAATGTGGAATAACATTCTGATCAGTCTGATGTGTCTCAATTTCTGCTGGTAGCGTCAGAACTTGGCATAAACAACATAGGTCTTCCTTGTATTCATAGTTCTAGTTGGAAATGTAACGGTGTGGGTGACTTTTTTGGCACACGTTGGGCGCACTAGTACCAGTTTACGTAGCATCGTCAATGCCACAGCCTGCCTGAGTATTGTTATGACCACGCCCATCGCTTTTATGACCACACTAGTGGTCTAGTCTTCTGATGGCCACTTTCAGCAGTATAACGCAATCGAATAAAAGCTTCTTCAGGATGTGGTTTTGCAGCAACTGAATGATGCTATCATGCCAACAGGGTTGCGAATCTCTGAGGAATGATTCCAGTATCTTGTTGAATCATCTTTGTATGTTCAATCAACCACGTATGATTAAGATTCTTATCATACTGGTGATAAAAGGTGGTACCCAATAAAGTCTGGGATTTACAGTAAGTATTATAAGCAACTGAAGAGCTGATGCTTAATTTTGTTGTGGTCAGACCTGAATGTGGGAAGCTGATGACATCAGGCGTCTCTGTGGGATGATGTTTCAGATCCTGTGATGGCTGCACTAAATGTCCTCCTGTGGCGAGAGTCCGTTTTGGAACCAACGCTATGTGGTTCTGGCTCGACTTTTTTAGCAGATGTCTTTTTAGCAGATGCGCCTTAACACTGCCAAGTTAAAATGGCTTGATGCTGCCTTTGATTTCTGTGTAAAATTGCAATGGTGCAAATTTACTGCTTCACCAAACTTTGCTGTTGTCGTGGCAACAAGATCTTGCTTTGTTGTGGAATTGTTTCGATGCATAATTAACCTTTATCGTTCTGTTTGACGGTTTGTGAAACATGTTAGCATTTAGCTTAGCACTGGACAAAAACTGTCAAAGTAAAAACTGTGACACACACATTTCATTAAAAAACTTTCTTGGTAAAATAGAAACACGCACTGCATTGATGAAGTGTTCGCTGCTTTTGACTGTCACACAAGCACTTATTTAAATCTCGCTCTTTTGATTCATATAATTGCACACACTGATATCCTAACTTATCACGTAGCCTACATTCAGATGTTGATTTGGAACGAAACAATAAAAAAAAATAGCAAAACATAGCATTTCATTAATGACAGTCTCTCTTCTGTTCCTATAAATTGCTGATAAATGTGCAAAAACTCAAGCTTGTAATAAAAGCTTAGCATTAGTCAGATTTCAGAATCAGACCAATTGTTATTCCTTCCATGACACCTTGTGTTATATTTTCCAGTGCGTATAGTTTTGATGTCATTTTCTTGTCTTGTACCATATTGATGCTGTGTGTGTGTGGAATCGATAGAGCGTGCACACACTTTTCTCCTTGCTGTGATGTATTTTAATTGTTAAACACGCTGAAGAGCCAGAGGCGTCCACATTTCATTTCTCGTAAATAACCCACCATGACATTCATAAAGCTGGTGGAGAGATTTCTACACACTTTGCATTTTCTCTTCTCGATCGCGCCTCTTTCACATTGACCTTTCACCTCTCACCTATGATCTCTACAATTGTATTTCACCCGGTGATTTTTCTGTCAAAAACCAGCGTGGCACGTACGTATATTTCCATTGTATAATTCCTTATTTCCTAATAAAGACTATTACACTTAAACGGCAATGAGATGTTCATTTTTCCCCCCAAACTCTCATAACAGCGTGGCAACCAATTAATAGATTTTTATGAGCTAAAGAGCTTTATGCCAACTAGGACATCATGGTGGCACAAAGCTTTGCTTTTGTCAGCTCTTGTAACGTGATGTGTGAAGCCGGTTTGTCTATCTGGTTTACATAGTAAGTTCAAGTTTATTTATTTAGCCCTTTTCTTAGTTCGAGACCAACGCAAAATTGCTATGTGAATTGGGGGGAAAAATAGTCTTTAATAAAAAAAATGTCATCATTTATCTGTGTTAAAAATTTTGGGGTAAAGAGTCAGTTAAAAAAAGAACAATGTCTATTGTCCATTGTTGTTCAGACTATGGGCTATGACCAGAAGAGAAGATAGATATGTCTATCTTCAATTCCGGTTAAATGGCACAGCAACATAATTGAGCCAAGAAAAAATGAATGAGATTATCAATATGACCACTCGGGACCGTATGTGGTACCATGGCATTATAATTGTCGTTTTGACCATGATTATGAAAGATTCAGTATGTCTAAAACTGTTCACTTAATTGTGACAACAATTGTGAGATGAAAGATTAAAGTTTGTGAACACAGAGCT
Source organism: Paedocypris micromegethes (assembly GCA_028031935.1). Lineage (NCBI taxonomy): Eukaryota > Metazoa > Chordata > Actinopteri > Cypriniformes > Paedocypris > Paedocypris micromegethes. The sequence continues at coordinate 8,282,863 of CM051502.1, forward strand.
GAATGTGCTGACATGTTAAAGACTTCAGCACTTTAGTTTGGAAAAAAAAACATTACTATACTAATAATGATATTGAAGTCTATTAACTTCAATATTTGGCTTAAATGGATAAACACTACTGCAGGATTTAACCATTCTTTTATGTTTAAGTCAAATTGACTCGTTTTCAAGGTTTATATATATATATATATATATATATATATATATATATATATATATATATATATATATATACTATATGAAATTATGTTTTCACTTTGAAACTTTTCCTCTTGGCTTATTTGGTGTAATCATCCTATAAAAAAATATGCTACAACATGCTACATGTTTATATTACAAATATTATGTTCTGGTCAAATTGGCCCGTGTTAAAAGTAAAAAAAAAAAAAAAAAAAAAAAAACTTTCACTATTAATAATAATAATAATAATAATAATTGAACCTTTCTTAGTCCCTCATGGGGAAATTGTTTCTCTGCTTTTAACCCATCCGATCAGACACGAACTCGGAGCAGTGGGCAGTCACACGGTGCGGCGCCCGGGGGGCATGTGGGGTTCAGTGTCTTGCCCAATCTCCTGCTTGTCTTAGTGAGTGTAATCTACATATAAACAAAAATGTTTCTGTTTTTGACTCACGAACATCTCTACAATCTACAAGGGAGAAACATTTAGCACCTAAACCAGGGGTGGCCAACTAGTCAGATCACATCATACACACGGGCACACATAAGCGTCATCCTATTCCTTAATCTTGTGTGCACACACACACGCACGCACACACAGACCTCTGCTCAGCCAGATTTAATTAAAAAAACCACATCAACATGAAAATCTTAGTTATTTTTCAACAGTTAACATTGTGTGCAATGACATTGACTCATGTCATGTGAAAGCTCCTGAAGAGCCGCATGAACCTAGTTAAAGAGACTCAAGATCCACGGGTTGGCCAGCCCTGACCTAAACTATGGAATGCGCTGCCTAGCACAATTCCAGACTCAGAATCAGTGAGTCAATTGAAGTCTGGACCGAAGACGCGTCTCTAATAATATTAATAAATACAAATGAATTAACAGAGTGCATTGATTTTTGCATGGTGCCTGAGAAAGGAGAAACAGATTGGAATGCGAGCTGCTGGGAGGTTTTGGCTGCTCTTCCACATCAGGAATCCCCCGTGAGACGCTGCTGAAGTGCTCCGCGTTTCTCTGAACGTGATCCAGTTGAATGAAACACTCCCACCTAAAGATGGATGACTCCTGACAAGCCTATTTCATCTGAAGAGGCTTGTAAACAAACTAGGCCGGACGGGTGCAATATGGAAATGTGATCGGAATGTCTAAAGACCAGGAAGTTATGACTGTGCACGCTTGGCGGCTCGGTTCCGGGTAATATACTCCCCACACATTCAGTCATTATAAACGGACCATGGCTGGGGCCAAATTGACATCAAATGAGAGCTTTGAATTAGCTCTTCTCATCGACATTGATTTATGCTCAGTGGTAAATTGCATCTCCCGAGGAGACGTGCGGTTAAACAACAGCTTTCGTAGAAGGTAATTGATCTCGGTGTAAAGGATCCTGAAAGGGATTCCGGCCCTCAGGTGGCAAAAGGAAAAGGGAAAAAGAAAAATAGCCCGGTCTGGTCAGAAACACAAGGGAAATTGTGCTCTGCATCTCTGACATGGGGTTTTTTTTTGCGCACACACACACATACACGCCAGTGGTGTAAAGAGTTTCTGAAAACCAAACTTGAGTAAAAGTACGTATACCTTACTTAAAAAATTAGTCACCAATTCCAAGAAGTCTTTCATAAGAAAAGTCACGAAGAATCGTAAAGTATTCAGTTTTAAAATAACCTAAATATTTTGCAGCTATTGAATTTAGGCAACAAAGAAAAAAAAAAAAAAAGATAATACAGAAATGCATTGTAACATCTCTGTATGTCAAAATGGCAGAACAAAATAGATATAAAAGTCAAACTAAATTTGCAAAAAAAGTGCAACCCCTCACAAATGGCATCCAGTACCTTCATCATCCTGCAGATGGCGATATTGCTTTGTTCCCACAAGAAATTAACAGCGCTAGAAAAAGATGTCGATTTGTCGTGCACACGACATAATCACAATGTAACGGGTAACAAACGGTAAGTGTCCATCTGAAAGATTTATATCTTTCTTGGAGGCTTTGTATCATAATTTCAAATCAGTCAGGTGTCTCATTATGGCCGAGATGCAGGTCTCTTGTCGAAGGCAGTTGTTCAGAAGCTGGATCCAGGAGTAATGCATGAGCCGACACCGCGTTAAGGTTTAACGTGTTTATTTTGCCGTTCAATGCATCACTCAATAACAGTCAGGAAATGCGGATCTTTTATGCCCTAAATTAGGTCATATAATTGCGTGATTATGAACAGGATGCGAGATTTGTCAGAGTACGGAAATCATGTGATATCTATTTAAAACAAAATAGACGTTGCTATGGTGACACGTAATCAGGTCTCCATTCGACCTTCAGCGGTCTCAACATGAGGAGAGTAAGAATAGCATTATTAAACACTATTATTAAATAAGTTCTATAGCCTAAGTATTATCTTCAAATATATAATAAAATGTTATCTATGGTCAATCATAAATTAATATAAGTTCTGAGTTTGAGTTCTGAGTTATTTTAAGAAGCTTTTCACAGTTTTAACGGTCTCAAAGCACACTATGTAAATCTTTAAAAGAATTATCACTTTTTATTCATTTGATTGTCTGGTTATTGGTGTTATTTAAATTGCTATGATTAGAACAAGAAAGTATTAATATAAATATTATAGTCAAACAAACGTCAGGATTTCTTAGTTAAAAAGTTTCTTAATCTTTGACACAGATTTTAGCTTCAAGCTGGCCTGTCCTTGATCTGATTAAAATCAGAGAAAAATAAGTCAAAACAACTTTTAGATAGTTACGAATCTGTATCTCTTATGGAGACACAAGTATGAAACAATTCAACGGCATTCAGCCTTGGCCTGGTTGTGCTGCGTTGGCGCAGGCTAAAATATAATAAGCTTTTAACATTAATATTAGAAATAAGATTTAAGTTAATAAATATTCTTTCACCATCCAAATGTAGCCGAGGAAAGTACATACTGTCTACTCAATCAAAACTTGCCTTATATTTTTGATACTTTGTACAAGTACAAAGTTGCCAAAAAATACTTACGTAAGGAAACAAAGTCCATTTACTCAATTATCACTGACACACACAAACACACACTAATATTTTAGCAGACCCCACTTTAATACAAAATGCATTTGGGGACCCAGTTTGATCTAATACTTATACACACACCAGTGTTAATTTCGTTTTTCATCATTGTCTTCGTCAACGACACTGTTTCCCTGACGAAAACAAAACAAGAACTACATAAAAACTCCCGCTCAGGGACAAAAACTATAACTACATTTATTGACACTTTTGCCAACGAATAAAAACTAAATGAAAATGCCGTGACAACGTCCAATCATAATCCGAGCTTGTGGAGAAAGGCTGGTGCAAACGCAAGAGAACCAATCAGGACACGAAGCCTTTCAGCTGCAGGAAACGAACGGTGCAATTATAATGAATTGTATTTTACTTGTATTTAATTCTCTTTGTTGAGGTTTCACTTATGAGAATGCATGTATTTGGATTTGAAAAAAGTTCATTAAAATAAATGTTTTTCCAAATAAGTAAAATCTTTGTATATATTTTTTATGTTCATAGTTAACTACGTATTCAAATTTCTTAGAAGTAGCAAATTTAGTTAACATGTAGAATATACAGCTCTTATATTTTCCTTGACTAAATCTATACTTTAATTTAGTCAACTAAAATGCTGTGGTGTTTGGGCAACTAAATTTAGACTAAAACTAAAAAAAAATTATGACTAAATTGGGACTAAAACTAAACTGAGTTTTAGTCAAAAGATCATGACTAAAACATAAATTAAAAATCTTGGTCAAAATTAACACTGACACGCACAGATTTTTCTAGAAATGTAAAGAGGGGCCGAACTGAAAAGAACGGAGTCCTACTAAATAAACAACCGCACCAGGAGTTTGTTGAAGCGAGATTGTCACAACGTTTCACCAGCAGGTTCGTGATTCGCTGCGGCTTGTATCTGTCACATCACTTACATTTGTAATTAGAGAGCAAAAAGTGTAATAGAGAGCAAAAAGTGACGTGTCCGATGACCGACGTGAGGTGTCGGTTTCCTCCGCTAATTGCTTGATTGTCTGTGGCTGCTGTCTTAATTGGAATATAGTCTGTGTAATTATGATGCCGTGTCAGTTCGCAACAACTTGTTGTGTGAACTAATGAAGTGTGTTTCATGAGTCTTGTGGCGTGAAACACAGGGTTTCTGGTCCGAGGCTGCTAATGCCCTCAGAGCCCTGCAATCCTCCCACCGCTAATGAGATTCTAATGTATGCTGCACGCTTCAACACACACGCCCGGGCTCCTGCTCCCTGCGTCATCACGGGCGTCTCTGTGTGTGTGTGTGTGTGTGTGTGTGTGTGTGTGTGTGTGTGTGTGTGTGTGTGATCTAATGAGAAGAGCTGAAGACTCTGCATTAAGGCCAGGTGATCTTCCTCCTCTACGCTTCTGTCGTTGCAGTTTCAATGATAAAGCCACATGTGTTCTTCAACAAGCTTTATCACTAAACTATACCTTTATTGCAAATCTTAGGAGTAGATTGTTGAATTCGAGATGAAAGCAGTTCATTAGAATATTAGCAGGCAGGTGGTGAATGGTAAAAAAAATATATCTTCAAGTAAATCCAAACTGATATCCAGAGATCTTTCAAAGTCTTGGTTTTGGATTTTGGCTTGTAAAGAATTGTATGCGTGGACGTGGAAAATAAAAGTAAATCTTACATAATTTACATTCACAACAAAAAGGCAAAATAACCAAAAATCTAAATAAATCAGGAATAAATTTGAATTAGGTAAATCAAGTCACAATACATACATCTGCAATAAAACAAGAAAATGAAACCGCGCCCCCCTCCTTCACTCACTACCCCAAAATGGATTCAGTCCTTAAAATGGCTGATAGAAATGCCACACCTTTCTTTTACCAAACAAAAAGTGGTGAGCATGCTTGGTTTTTACACTCGTTTTAATATAATGATTTAAACTGAATGTATGTATTTAACCTATGCTTGAAACTGACAATGTAAATTCTAACTGTAACAAAGTTAATAAAGGAGAACACATGGAGCACTAAAATGTTTCAGTGATGGTCCTCGTCATCACACCTCAACATAAAGTTTGAGGTTTGATTTTAAACTATTGTTAAATATTTTGAAATGTTTAGATTGTTCTCGAAATTTGTAAAGATACATAAAACCTCAAATAGAAGGCCACCATGACAAAAGAGTTGAAAAATTAAACATGGGGCCTTCTTGGAGTTTTTATTGCAATTTAGTTCATATCTGCCTACCTATGTACGGTTTGTAAGAAATCCATCCCTCTTTCTTCGCACGGATGCCCATACCCCTTACTGTTTCATGCAAATTATGATAAAAAAAACATACTTGTCAGAGTCCAACATACATGAATCAGGTTTGAATTATTGCAGGCAATGCCAACCAAATTCCTGTTTTGATTATACAAATAATGAATAGCCCATATCAGAGGGTCTGAAACTCAGCTCTGTACTTAATACCCCTTACAGGAAGCCACAAAGGACATAATCGAATGCCTTTTAAAGTAAAGTTAGTGAGTTTTTCAGTCAGTAGGAAACCGGCCTGGTTTCCTACTGACCGTGACCTCTGTGTGATGCTGCACAGGTGCGTCAACCAAGACAGCCAGAGACATGGGGACATTCAGACTGCCACAGTGACTTAAGTCAGGGTGATGGATGAATCAGTGTCTGAGTCCTCAACCTCTGCTTCCTCCACGGTAAACCTGTCGGGAGGGTTGAAGATTCTCAAAATTCCTTCCAGCATCCCCAGTGGTGGCCAGCAGCTTCCCATTTCCCCCCCGGTGATGTCATGGTACCACCCCTCCCACCGTCTCACTCTCTTTGTCTAACGTAGTTCATAGCTCAATAGTGCTTTGTTCCTCGGTTACTTGAGGCTCTCTTGAAGGTGTGAGTTGAAGACCCTCTTGAAGACCATGTCAAACTCATTTCACATTGTGGGCCACATACGGCCTAGTGAGATGTCAAGCGGGCTGGACCATTACAATTATACCATACTCTGCTTTAAAGAACCAAAAAAAAAAATCACGCCTTTCCTTTGTTTTGGTGTAAAGAAGCACAAGGACACTAGGAACCAGTGGCGTTGCTAGGGTTAGTGTCACCTGGTGCGGTACACCCCCCACCCCCCGTAACCACGTCTCAACCGCGCCCGTAGCACGTCCTAGCGCATTCGGTCCGCGTCAGTACAGCGTCGCGTAACGCGTGTGGCACCCCACATTCGCATTTTTTTAAGTTTTGATGTCACCCCCTGTGATGCTAGTGTTAGGAACATACTGAAAGTTAATGAACTGTCCTTCTTCAAGAGATTCCATAAATTACCTCATATTTAAAAATATATAAATATATTAGAAATATCTGTAAATAAACAGGACATGGTCCATTTTTTTTTTTTGAAAATTCTACACTCTATCTACTTTTCTCCATTTGGATAGCGACACTTTTGCTAATGAGGGTGTAGTGCCGGGGTAGAGACCAAGGTATTCCGTCTGTCTCAGTGATACGGTGTTGTACTCTGATGAAAACAGCGGACAATCCATGAATTGCGGATAAAAATATTAATTCCAAGTACTTTTTTCCTTTTTATCCACTTTAAAATTTTGATTTTCTGAACCTGCGGGCCGTATGTTTGACACTCCTACTCTATGCAGGCTTCGGCTAAACAGGCTGTGCTAACATTGCGTTTGGGGCTGCCAAGCCTTGTCCAGCGTCTTCATCGTCCTCCAGGTGTTTATCAGACGACACCTCCGACCCCTTCTTCACAAAGTCCTATCGTCGAAGGCCTGACGATGTCAACGAGGGTATATGCTACAGTTATTTACAAATATTGGTAAACTAATGAATTGATACGGCCGGCGATGTGAAACAGGGAAAACATTTATGAATTGGTTAGCGAGAGTGTTTGTTCCAGAGGTGGCCGCTAGGGGTCCCCGTTGCTCTTTTCTTTCCACATACTGTACACATCCGCGAAACTTAATGTGTTACGCTCTCACTTATAGTTAAAGTACCAGCTAAACTAAAATATTTCAACGAAAGCTGAATGTGTTTTGCTTTTCCTTGCCTCTTGAAGGATTTGGTAAGTTATTTTAATGAATATGGACAGCCCATCAAAGCCGGGTAAAAGGGGTTAGGTTAGTGCAGATTAAATGGTTTCTAGTTAAAGCAATCAAATGGATGTGCATAAAGCAATGCCAGATTAATCAATATTTATACACCCGAACGTGTCCAAATAAAGAAAACCCTTTCTTTTTTATTCTTTTGTAAAACTTAAAAGCTAGATTCGCAACGTTGCATTGATTGTTCTACTTATTATTTTCCAATTGTCTAGTGGCATCTTTTAATACTCCAGTCCAGTCCAGCACATCGGATGTGCTCGTGTCCGACTTGCCTTTTCGGGATGCATGGCTGAAGGAAGGGCCAGCATTTGATTGGCTGTCGTCTTCGCGCACCTGTTCTCTCAATACACCCGATTGGCTGCGCGGGACGTCAATCATTCCCTTCTCTACTCCTCGCGCTTCCCGCTGTTAGTGTTGAAGTACCAGCTTGACTGTTGGCCTTTCTGTCTCCGGAGAACTGTCCTAGCAAGTTCAATCCAGTTGAGCAGTCGCAACCTTCTGAAATGTTTCCGCAAACGCATCATCGCAGGAGCGACGGGAACGTTCCTGAAAGTGTCGGCGGCGAGCGTCGCTGATTTGGCGCGCCCGAGCGTCAGGAGTCAGACGCGTAGGACGCGCGATTATTTGGGAGCGACCGGTGGAAAACGCAACTTAAGCTGAAGAACCTGACTTACCCGAACCGACTCGAAACTTTTACAACAGAGGGAACTGCGAAATCTGACGGAGAAGTGGCAGCGTTTCCTCTGGTTTACAACTTAAAGCATTTAGTGGATTTTTGGAGAGAGTTTACGGCCACGGATTTCCAGGACGCGGCAGCCCGTATTCACTGACGATGTATTAACAATTTCATGACTTTCCACTGGAATATGTTAGTGAATTAACAGTCTTCAAGATGTGGGGTTTGAGCAGTTTACTACGCGGGAAGCCGAAGATGCTCGCGCTAAAGACGACGTTATGGCACGCGCTCCTCCTCGCGTCTCTTCCCAGAGGTAAAACACATTTTCGCTATTTTTAGAGACTGAAATTCACCTGACATTATCAACTAAACTATTATATCCACAGCGACTGAACCCGTAATGACAAAAACAAACTGCGAGCGGGAGTCCAACTCTTTGAAATGAAGGATTTAGCGCATCCATCCCTTCATTCGCATTTCTCGCGTATTAAAAGTTGCCGCGCTGCGTGTTAGTCTGCCCGTGTTAATCGTTTCTTGAAATATTTATGGCGGAAAACACTTTTGTTCGGCCGCGTGTTTAAAACATCGGGCTGTGGCGCGCGCGGTTTGCTCTGTGCCGAGCGTGTAAATAATAGAAATGCTGATTCTCACCTGCTTGTTTGGCCGTACCGTTATGAATTATGCATGATTATCTGGCCTGTCACACAGAGATGTCGGATCTGTTGGATCGGAGCATCTTGAATCGTCTGTTTTCATTGATGCGTCTGCCGAGAAACAAGCGCGTTTCGTGGTCGAGTTTTTAAAAACGTCAACACTCATATCGGTGTTAATTTAATTGAGCGATTATTTATTCAACAACTGTTGTAGTATTGTAATCTAATGTGTAACTAATCAGCACCTTATTTTTTGACCCACGAATCAATTGATGCTTTGCACACCTGATCACCTTTTGCCAATACATTTGTTCCATATTTTATTCTTTTATTATTTTTCATCAATTTTTATTGGTTTTTATTGGTCCTGGAGCTGAGCTGGAGCTAGCAGCGGTCCTGAAGCTGAGCTGGAGTCTAGCAGCCACTGTTTTTCCTCCTCCTGTCCAGCTGAGGACTAGCAGCAGCCTTCACATCTATTTTTACTCGCACTATCCCAGCAAGTCTGGAACTCGATCTGTCACACCAACAAACAAATGCTGTTTGGGGTGACGAGGACAGACCGAGAATTTGGGGAATTGCGAAATTGGAAAGTGTGGGCTGAAGATTTTGTGAGATGCCGAACGCTCGTCGGGTGAGATCAGTGGGGTCGACTCCGGAGACGGCGTTTGCTGATCAAGCACGGAAACTGTCATCATCATCAGTACTTTTTTATCCATTTTCAGCCTGTGCTGCAAACACGGTCTCTGGCTGCTGTGTGTAATAGACTGCAAACCACAAATACAGTGTTTGCGATTCAGACAGCGTGTGGCTCAACGCTGTCAACTGTGCGGCATCCATAAGAACACTTACACATCGGTGACAAGCGCCAGCTGACAGTGGGAAAGTGACGAGGCTTTCGGTTTGTGTATGTTCTCATGACACACGGTTGTTAAACGCTGCCTGTTTCAGTCCAGCAGCTTTTAAGCAATGAGGAATACATGATGTGTTGGGCAGAATGTTCCGGAGATGCATGTTCCAAGAGAAGCGCTGGTCTGCTATTGAAGGGCTCGGAACTGTTCTCAACTAAAGCATTGATGAATACGGTGCTGCATCAGGGTTCGTTATTTCTGGAAATTTCCTGAGAGTAATTGACAAAAGGACGCAGAGTTACTTTAACATCAACCGGTCACTTTTACAAACACTTTCTGGGTCACTGAGTCACTTTTTAGACACCTAAAACTGGACACTTTAAACCTTTCTGGAGTCATTTGAAGACATTTTTGTACTTTACTCACTTCTACATTCATTTTTTTTATCTTGGACATTTTGTATTTTTATTCATATTATATCTTTACATCTTGTTTTTATCGTAATTATTTTTATTGTATTTCCCTTTGCACATTTAGAATAACAAATTTTATCTTTATATCTTGTTTTTATTGTATTTCTATTCTTTATTTCTTTTTGTATTTCCCTTTGCATATTTTTTAGTATCTCCCCCATCCCTAGGTTTAAATGCTGGAATGATCAAAAAAAAACACATTTCACTACATGTTGTACCACGCTGTATAAATTGTAGGTGACAAACTAAATTTGAATTTGAAAAAATTCTTGCATCTTCAGGCAGATTCCTGAATTTCTCCAGTTCTGAGGTGTAACAATTCCAGAGGTGTGATTTAAACCGTCAAACTATCAGGCTGTCAAACATCATTGCCACACACACACACACGCGTGCACACACTGACCATGCCTGCGAGGCCGACAGAACAAGGAGCCCATATGTTTGAGGGTTGGCTGACACCGGGGAGATGATTTGCTCCCGGGAGGCGGTGAAGCTTATTTTTTCATTCTTTTTTTTTTTTTTTACTCACTAACACTCGCGGTCATTCAGGCATGCAGACAAGCATTTGCACACACTCTACGCATTCTCCTGGAGTTGGTCAAAATAAGCTCATGCTTTTTTTTCTCCTCGCTAATCTCACATTTCCCTGGCTAATTTCACCATTGTGTGGCGATTGTGTGCTTGTAATGAAGAGTATTCAGAAATAATCAAGAATCAAGATATTTCCCAATTTTGGCATCTGGGGAGAAAAGAAGGATGGTGGAGGAATGGGTAAATTAGTAAAAGTAATGACTGTGATCATTATCTTTTGTTATTATTTGAGATAATGACTCGCAGGAAGACAACAAAAGTCCTTCAAGAAAAGGTTTCTTTTCCTTTCTGTCTCATCTTACCTCTTTTTGCTCAGTCGACTGCACCAATCTCAGCTATTTTGAAGCGAGCCGGAGTTCTAAACAAAGGATGTTGTGACTGTCGAGTCTGAAGGTAAATGCTCCTCAGAAATCCGATACAAAAAGCCTGTCGTGAACTCTTAGAGCTGAAGAGGAGGAATATGCCTTGACCAAAATGATTTTCCATTACAACTACAAAAAAAGAGCAGTTCCCATTTTGCAAACATAATACAATTGAAAACTTTCATTTCAGCAAATTGATTTCTGTGGCTTTTAGAAAGTAAGAATGAAGAGGAGGGGTGAAATCATTAGATCGCTGGAGCGTGGCTTTACAGCACCACTTGTAATTTGCTTTTTAGTGCCAAGAACGCACACTATGGTTTTTTACGTCTGTCCATTCACCCATTTTTTCACTGTGAACTTTGTAAAGGATGTTTCCTGTTACTAGAGAGCGATGGAACGAGAGAAGGACTGAATAAGAGAAAAAGAGAGAGATAGAGTGGGGGGTGAAACGTAGCTATTTACAAGACAGTAAGGAGAGAGAGAGAGAGAGAGAGAGAGAGAGGGAGACACAGTGAGAGTAGAGAGAGAGAGAGAGAGAGAGGTGAAATTGTTCAAGGTGCCTCTTGTTTGTGTAGATGCAGTAATTAACACTCATTATGAGGGCGACGAGAGGCTTAGGGGTGATGCTACATGTTAGGCTAATTAGAGTCAAACAGGCATCGTTATGGAAATTGCAAGGAAGTATGATTCTGTCATTGTTTACCTCAGCTCTGTGGTACTGAGAAAGAAAGAGGGTGTGAGAGGGGGTGGGGGGTGGAGAGTGTTAGAGAAACAAACGAGAAAAAGATAAAGAAAGAGAGAGAGAGTGTGGAATGAAGAACGAGAAAAAGAATGACAGACAGACAGACAGACAAATAGAGGCTATTGACAGCTAGACCGGATTAATATAGGGGGGTGGTGGTGGAGAGTATTAGAGAAACAAATGAGAAAAAGATTGAAAAGAGGGTGGCGGAAGGAAGAACAAGAAAAAGAATGACAGACAGACAGACAGAAAGACAAATAGAGGCTATTGACAGTTAGACCGGATTAATAGAGAGAGAGAGAGAGAGAGAAGAGAGAGAGGGGTGGGTGGAGAGTATTAGGAAACAAATGAGAAAAAGTTTGAGAAAGAGAGTGAGAGAGTGTGGAAGGAAGAATGAGAAAAAGAATGACAGACAGACAGAGAAATAGAGGCTATCGACAGCTAGACAGGATTAATAGAGTGAGAGAGACAGAGAGGAGTGGGGTGGAGAGTGTTAGAGAACAAACGAGAAAAAGATAAAGAAAGAGAGAGAGAGTGTGGAATGAAGAACGAGAAAAAGAATGACAGACAGACAGACAGACAGACAATAGAGGCTATTGACAGCTAGACCGGATTAATATAGGGGGGGGTGGTGGTGAGAGTATTAGAGAACAATGAGAAAAAGATTGAGAAGAGAGTGCGGAAGGAGAACAGAAAAGAATGACAGACAGACAGACAGAAAACAAATAGAGGCTATTGACAGTTAGACCGATTTAATAGAGAGAGAGAGAAGAGAGAGAGAGAGAGAGGGGTGGGGTGGAGAGTATTAGAGAAACAAATGAGAAAAAGTTTGAGAAAGAGAGTGAGAGAGTGTGGAAGGAAGAATGAGAAAAAGAATGACAGACAGACAGAGAAATAGAGGCTATCGACAGCTAGACAGGATTAATAGAGTGAGAGAGACAGAGAGGAGTGGGGTGGAGAGTATTAGAGAAACAAACGAGAAAAAGATTAAGAAAGAAAGTGAGAGAGTGTGGAAGGAAGAACGAGAAAAAGAATGACAGACAGACAGACAGGCAAATAGAGGCTATTGACAGCTAGACAGGATTAATAGAGAGAAAGAGCGAGAGAGAGTGAGAGCGAGAAAGAGTGTGAGAAAGAGAGATAGAGAGATTGATAGAAAGAACGTGTGAGAGAGAGAGAGAGAGAGAAGTAGTAGTAGCTAAAGCAAGAAGACAAGAAGGAGGGATAATGAGAGATTATGGGGAGCGAGGAGAAAGAAAATAATGGATCCATTTAAGAGCTGCGAAAGAAAAGCGAGTAATGAGATGACAGAAACAAGGCAGGATGGATGAAATCTGTAATCTCTAATCAAATATAGGCTCCTGGGCCAATGAAAGAGTCTCTGTTTGCAAGGAAATGAAATGTTTCTCCGTTTATTTTACCCTGGAGAGGTCTGGGGAAAAACCAGAAAAACTCTTTAATGGAAACGGTGGAATTATTTTAGTTATACTTTAGAAAACTGAGTTTTCGGGCTTAGCTTGAACTGATATTTACAGAACACATTGTGTAGTAGAGTTTAGTTGTGAACGCTTTCAAACTCAGTTTAAATTAGACTATTATTCTAACCTAAAGCATTTTTTTTTGGTACATTTTATAAAAAACCCATTGTAACATGTATCTTTTTTTTTTTCTTTTTTTTTTTTTTTTCTCTCTCATCGTCTTAAAAAAATGCATTAATTCAGACCAGTACACTGTTGGGCCCTGGAGCCACATGCGGACTTTATTCGGACTGTGTAATGTTTACAGGAAATTTCCCTTTTTAGTTTTAGTTTGTAGTTGTTGATTATTCACCTACATAAAGATGTGAAACATACGTATGCCCTACTGTATATCAAGAAATGCTGCTCAATGTCTTAAACCCTAACAAAAAGCCAGTTGCTCTAAAAGAAGAATTTAGGGTTTACAACACCAGTCACAACTGAATTGGTGAATATATATATATTTTCCAATGTCGGGAATCGGGATTCAAGCGTGTGATGTGACAACACGGTTACCCATCAAAACACAAAGACAAACACGAACAACAAACAAAATAAAAAAAAACATTTATTGTAAGACTAAATTGCCACATGATACGGACTTGATGCAGTTTGTAATAATAATAACAACAATAATAATAATAACAACAACAATAATAATAATGGTAGTAGTAATACTACTACTAATAATAATAGTAATATAATAATAATACAAATGGTAATAGTACTACTACTACTACTACTACTAATAATAATAATAATAAAAAAACAAATGATAAAAAATGTCTTTGGTGTCCTTCAAGGTCACTAGCATCCACTCACATCCAGGTATTCCCACCATACACGATCACACACACACACACACACACACACACTTTCAAATTTACTTCAATGCACGTTTTTGGACTGTGGAAAGGGTTGATAAGTAAGCCGGATATCCAGAGATAACCCATGCAAACACGGGGAGAACATGCAAACACCACACAGAAAGTACCTCATATATGGGCTCATGTTTCACAAATTCCACTGATTTAAGTTACTGATTCAGAATCAGTTTTCCTCGGCCTTCTCTCACAGATAATTATTTTTGACTTAGGCATTTAAAGCAAGAAAACCAAATGGCCCGTCTTTTCTGCTGAAGGAAGGAAAAATAAAGCATAGAAGCAAGCACTACGGTCGAGGTCCGAGAGAGACTGAAGAGTGTGACATGCATTTGTTTTGTTCTTACAGCGACAAATGTCGTTTTCCGCTTCGTGTGATGAGAAAGAGCTGATTTTGTCCTCGGCAGCGTTTACAAATTGACAATCCACAGTGCAGAAATCTGTGTGTGTGTGTGTGAAAGAACCGACCTCTACGATGACTGTGAGGTCTGTGTGTGTGTGTGTGTGTGTGTGTGTGTGTGTGTGTGTGTGTGTGATGGATCGAGCTTCTCGTTAACCACTAGCCTCTGTGGGTGATTACTCCTCTCAATAATGTTGCCCGACCTGCCGTGCTTTGGCACACACACACACACACACACACACACACACACACCTAAGTGACTTTGCTCAGTACTGGGTGGTTGCTGATCTTGGCACTACATCACTCCATCACTTTGCCCGGCATAAGTTCTGTCAGATGGTCCGTCTGCTTGCTGTGACCTCACTGCTCTCTGTTCTCCAGTACTGAAGTCATAGAAAAATAATGCCCTTGTTCACAAGATGAAAGTCTCTTTAGCGAAAATTAAGCTCAAGAATCTTTTACATTTTTTGCACGTTTAGATTTTTGTTGCGATTTCCATTTTTTCTACCAATATGAATATTAGTTCACTAATAAATAAATAAAAACAAATTAATAAATACAACTATATATATACCGTATTTTTCACCATATAAGACGCACCCAATTTTAAAGGAGGAAAATCTAGAAAAAAAAGATTCTGAACCAAATACTGTAGTAAAATATTTTTTATCAACTATAAAAGTTAACAGCAGTTTAAGAACAATTGTATGCCAAACATGTTACATGAACAGTCAGTAAAGTCAGTAAACAGTGAAAGTAGGGCTGGGCGATATACCGGTATTAACGAGAATACCGGTATTGAGATGTGCCACAATATGGATTTTGCAATACCGTGGATACCGTGATAATTCATGATTTAGATTTTTATATAAGTATATAAACACCTTAATACAGTATTACACTTTAGTTTTGTTACAAGTTGTAACTTACAACTACCAATGACGGCACGGACATTGCTAATCGAACACAGAACGCAGTAACAGACTGAATTAATAGATCACACACGCGACGCGCATCTGCGCTGTGTCTTTAAGAGAAGAGCGGCTGTTTTCAAGAAGCGCGCGAGAAAATCTGCTTCTTTTATTTTGATCAAAGTCTGTTTTCGTTTGGAAATCATGGTTTCATTGTTTCACAAGATTCTGCGCGAGAAAGCGAGACAACGTTTACGAACGAAGACCAGAAACCGTGTTTTTGCATACCTGACCGTGCTCCGCGGATATTTGCCGTATAAGACGCACCAACTTTTCGCCCTCAGTTTTGGGGAAGAAAAAGTTGCGTCTTATACGGCGAAAAATACGGTATATGTTTTTATGTTTTTATATGTAACTTTTAAAGTTCACTGGCCCATATTTCAGAACCACTGGCCCAGGTCTATGCCTTGTGTATTTATCTCAATAATCGCCAAAAAAAAAAATTCTTGCTTGAACAACATGAAAATCATATAATTTGTTTAATGTAGGTTTAGTGCAAAGTGCAGCAATACTAAGCAAAAACAGAACAAGTGCAATTCTCTGCCTTTTCTTTTCGTATTCTCTTTTGCTTTCCCTCAATTTCTCTCGTGATTTTTTTCTTTCTTCCTGAAGGGCTGTCAAACGATTATTTGTTTTTAACTATTTAAGTTAATCACACTTTCCCATCCAAATTAATCGTGAATAATCGTGATTAAATGACTGAAGCTTGTAATATGTAAATTAATGTATTCTCAACACTAAATAAACACTTGTTTAAATACTGTAAAATAATTTAGTTTAATTTTCGTTCAATTTGCAATGTATTGTCTTTGTTTTTTAACCCTCCGAGGTCGAGTCGCAGTTTTTTTAAGATAAAACACACAAAAATGGTGACAAAAATGTTTATTTTATTCCTACATATAAGTGTTATACATCAATTGAAAGTTTGAAGTACATAATTTTTTAGGTAAACACATTGTGTTTTTTGTAAAACAAACAAACAAACAAAAAATAATAATAACTAAATTTAAAATAATAACTAAAACGTGAAGTGTGTTTTGCCTTCTCTTTGTCAGCTGAAAACTAATTGTCACTTAATAAATACTTATCACTCTTAATGACATTTGTCTACATAAAGCAGGGGTGGCCAACCAGTCAGAAACTAAGAGCCATTTTTTTCTGTGTAAGAGCCACAAAAGAGCCACGAAGAGCTGCAAAGAGCCACATCATACACACAGGCACACATAAACATCATCCAATTCCTTGATCTTGTATGCACACACACACACACACACACACACACAGACCACTGCTCAGCCAGATTTAATGATAAAACCACATCAACATGATAATATTAGTTATTTTTCAACAGTTAACATTGTGTGCATATTGTACTCATGTCATGTGAAAGCTCCTGAAGAACCGCATGAAACTAGTTAAAGAGCCGCATGAGGCTCAAGAGCCACCCCTGACATAAAGCTTAGAATGTTTTATAAGTTATATTAAAATAATAATTATTTTCTTTATTTCTCTCTCTCTAACACACACACTCAGTCTCAGACACACACTTACACGCACAATGATATTGATGCACATCTGACATTTTGCAGCTGTGTTCGTCACGAGAGGTGGGGTTGGGGGTGGGACCGTTGACATTTCAGGCAGCCTTAATGTTATTCATTGTGGCACAGGGGCACCGGAGAGGGTACAGCGGGCGCTGGCTGTGTGTGTGTGCGCGCGACCCATCTGTCTCTTCTTTACTTTCTCTCTGGTTGGGTTTTTCCCTTCACCCAGAGGCCTGAGACATATCTCTGCCTGCTTTCCTCTGATAAGATGAGCACTTACCTTTCCCGCTCTGCTCACTTCCCCAGACTTTACTTGAGAGAAGGGGGCAGGGCTGTGGGGGGGGGGGTCTTGTGGGAATTCAGGACTCCCTCATTACTCAAGATGTTTATTCTACCCACTAATATATCGGTCTGTCTGTCGTCGACTGTATATGCAGTGTTTATATGTTTGTCTTTATGTTCACCACACACACACACACACACACACACACACACACACACACACACACACACACACACATCCTTTCACATCTCTTTCTCTGTTGTTCACCTGCTCTTACACACACTCCTGCTCTTTATTTTTCTCCATCTCTCTCTCTCTCATTCTCTCTTTTTCTCATCCTTCTTCGTTGACTCTTTTAAACACTTTATACATATAATTAGATTCAGTAATGATTGTATATTTCAACGAGTATCTCGTATTTTGCTCCACTCTTTCTTTCATTAATGCATTCATCTCATATGACTTTCATTTATTCTTCCCGTCTTCCCATTGAGTCTTCTTTTCTTGTTTTCCTTTTGCTTTATTTATTTTTAAAGAAACAAGAGAATATATAAATAAATTATATATATTTAAATCTTTTTTTTATATTTATACTTTTTTTAACGTTCCATTAATGCTTTCCTGTCTGCATTGCTTTCTGTTGATTAGATATTTATATCAGTTCATTTTGCAGCTAAACAGGATGGTGATGTCTATTTTGCCAATATTTGAAATCTGGATTCAGTGAGGTTTTGTCATCTCTGGCATCTTCTGCTCCTCTTTTCTCCCTGCCGGCAGTTTACGTGCCGTTTACTCGCTTCTCATTCCTGAGAGAGATAATTAAGAATGGCACAGAGATTAGAATGAACCAGAGTTTAAACAGCTCTGAGTTTCGCTTCAGTCTGATGCTCCATGAATCATTCCTGCTTTTGACATCAGTCATCAGCGTTTGTTCCTCAGTCTTTTCTTTCTCATCTTTAAGTCTCCACATTTTGTTGTACCCCCCCAACACACCTTTTCACATCTCTTTCTCTGTTGTTTATTCTTACACACAACAGCTCACTCCTTTTTCTCTCTCTTTCTGTCATTCACTCTCTCAGTCTTTTTATCATACTCATGTTGCTTACTCTTATACACACACACACACACACACCCTTTCACATCTCTATCTCTGTTATTCACTCTTACACACTTTGTGCGCTCTGAGACAGTTAAAACTGTGAAAAACGCCTTACAAATGCTCAGAACTGGAACTTGAAAACACTTTCGCTCACAATGTCCTGCTCTTTCTTTTTCTTCCTCTTTTTCTCTCATTCACTCTTTTTCTCATCAGCTTTCGTTTACTCTTTAAACACATCCCCACCCTCTCTTTTAATTTTTTTTTATTTCTCTCTCTAACACACACACACACACACACACACACCAGGGGTAGACAATAAGGGAAATTTTCCACTGTAACTTTTGAAGTTCACTGGCCCAAATTTTTAGAACCACTGGCCCAGGTCAATGCGTTATGTATTTATCCCAATAATCGCTAAATAACAAGTGCAATTCTCTGCCTTTTCTTTTCGTTTTCTCTTTTGCTTTCCCTCAATTTCTCTCGTGATTTTTTTCTTCCTTCCTGAAACATGTCACCTAGCTCAGTGGCGCACATTGAAAAACATTTTTTGTCCCAATTTATTGGGCCCAATACCGCACCTAATTTTTTTTTACATCCTATTGTCAGTTAGATGCTTTTATCCAAAGCAACTTTCATTTAATTAAAAATGTGTTAATATTTGTAAAAATTGTACAGATTTTCCTCGGAATCGAACCCATGATCTGGTGTTTCCAACCTCAGCTCTACTGCCTGAGCTGCTGCACTTCCCCTGCAGTGTCTGGTTTGCTCTGTTCAGAATGAATCAGTATCAGTTGAAAAACATCAGTTGACCTTTTTTTTGTCGTCTGCTTATTTCCAACAAAATAGTTCTTGTTGTCATGCTCAGAAATGTAAAGGCTTGTTTTTCAACATTTAGACATTTGAAGTGTTTTCCATGATGGTGAATAGTTAGACTTCCCCTGCAGTTGGGGAATTTAGGTTAGTTAGGTTTGCTCTGTTCAGAATGAATTAGTATCAGTTGAAAAACATCAATAATAAAAGAAAGTGTATCGTCCAAGTGCAAGATTAAAAGTAAAAGAGTGATTTAAACCGCAAAAAGTTTTGACCTTGAAAAAAAAATGCAATAACTATTTTGCGACGACGACAACAACAACAACACCAAATAACTGAAAATACAAAAATATATTTTTATTTATATTTTAAGTTAATCTAACTCCCAGAATGTCTGGATATTTTTATTAAAGACCAACAAATAAATTATTTCAAATGTGTGTTTAGACGTTTGAAATCTTGGACAAAAGGATCACTTCCTGTGATGAGGCTGCGTCTGAATGTGACGGACATCACGTGTCAGATACTTCAGGTAAAATTCATGATAGTAGTTTAGCTATTGTATTATGGTTTAATAGTAAAGTGTGTCGTTATTGCACAGTCAATAAAAGCGTAAATATAGCCGCGTTAGCGTTTGGTGATTGAACAAACATTTCTTTTAACAAATTATAGCCAAACAGTTGCCGTCTTTTGTGCCGTATTTTTTAAGTTTATTTTTTCTTTATTTCTCTCTCTTTCTAACAAACACACAAACCCGCATACACACCCTTTCACATCTCTTTCTCTGTTGTTTATTCTTACAAACATCCACACACTTCTTTTTCTCCCTCTTTCACTCATTCACTCTCTCACTCAATTTATCATACTCATTTTGCTTACTCTTTTAAACCCTCAAACTCTTTATTTTTCACCCTCACACACACACACACACACACACACACACACACACACACACACACACACCAACACACACAGACACACCATTTCACATCTCTATCTCTGTTGTTCACTCTTACACACTTCAACTCACAATCCCCTGCTCTTTTTCTTCTTTTTCTCTCATTCACTCTTTTTCTCATCGTCATTTCATTTACTCTTCTAAACACATCCTCACCCTCTCTTTTTATTTTTCTTTATTTATCTCTCTCTAATACACACACGGGCATACACACCCTTCCACATCTCTTTCTCTGTTGCTTACTCTTACACACTTCCGCTCACAATGTCCTGCTCTTTCTTTTTCTTCCTCTTTTTCTCTCATTCACTCTTTTTCTCATTTGTTTACTCTTCCGAACACATCCTCACGCTCTCTCTTTAGTTCTCTGTGCGCTTTAAGACAGTTAAAACTGTGAAAAAAGCCTTACAAATGCTCAGAACTTGAACTTGAACTCTCTCTCTATCTTCCTACGCACACACACACACACTTTCTCTTCATCACTCAGTTTATCACATTCTCCCGCACACACACACACACACACACACACACACACACACACACACACACACACACACACACACGTTCTCTGTCTCTGATCCTCTCTGTTAAACATGCTCACTTCTTTTAGGGTGAAAGGACATTCAGAACTGTGGTGTAGAACAGAGTTTAGCCCAGGGCTTAACCCTGCGCTTCCCTGCAAGTAGATCCGTCTCTGCGGTTATTTCTCTGGAGAGAAACCTAGGAACATAGAAAGATGTTGTGCTTTTCTCCACCACTGTCTTCAACCAAAGCTTGAGCTTCCGAAAGTTTAAAATAAAATTAATAGAAAATGTACTGTGCTGGATGAATTGAGATCATTTTTTTTTGTCGTCTATTTTATTTCCAACAAAATAGTTCTTGTTGTCATGCTAAGAAATGTAAAGACTTGTTTTTCAACATTCAGACATTTGAAGTGTTTTTCATGATGGTGAATAGTTAGAATTTTATAGTTAGAGTTTCTAAATTGGGCTTCTCGACTCTAAAACTGTTAAATGAACGGACGGTTCAGAACTATGAAGGGCTATATGTATTTGTACAAAAGCAGCAGATATTCCTGATGCAAGAGACGATGGAGACCACTTGGATAATTGCATCATCTATGTACCATTTAAATAAAAGTCTATGTACCATTTAAATAAAAGTCTATGTACCATTTAAATAAAAGCTTGAGATCCTCAAAATCCAAAAAGAATACGTAATTAAAGAACCAAAATGACACATTAAATCTCCTTTGTGTGCTGATCCGCGTGTTTAAGATCCATTTGTATTGAATCAGATTAGTGCCAAAAATATCAAACGTAAATTTCGAAGAAACGAATGAAAATGCTTCACATTTACGTTTGGTTGTTTATTTTTCGCTTGCAATTACGTTTGTTTTTTTTTCCTCTCACAATCTTCACGTTTTCATCGATAATTTTAATAATTCGCACCAGCCAATCAGATTAAGCTCCGCCCCCACGTGAAGCTTGGGTCAGAAATCCAAACGCAAAAAAAAAAAAACGAACAAACAACCTGAAGCGGAAAACAAGTTTCAAACGAAACGTCAGATTGCGAGCAAAAAAAAAAAAACAAACAAACGTAAATGTGAAGCATTTTCGTTCATGTCTTTGAAATTTACGTTTGATATTTTTGACACTAGTCTGATTCCGTACATTTGCCTTTATCTTCATTTGAAATGTGAAGGATCTAAATGGACTCCACAGTTTATAAAGCACAGAGAGTGATGTAAAACATTAAAGGATACTGGCCATCAAGTTGTTCCCGACCCTCGTCACCCGCATTTCTACTTGAAAGTAAACGCGTTTAAGAACGGCAAAAGATAAAAACGTAAAGCGTCTTTTATGTCTGTCCGTGTGAACGAGGTGGTGAGATGCCGCTAATCTTGAAAGCGTTTCGAGACAAAGCCTGCGGCGGAAATGAAATTACAATCATTATCAGTGGTTTGAAATCCATTTCACTCCATTTGGATTAGAGCTGGTGTTGAGTGTGTGTGTGTGTTCTTGTTTGTTAATTTGCCGAGGGATATAAGTGGGGCCAGACAGGCTAAGTGTCGCCAGTGTTTATGTTCACGAGGGTGTGGGAACGCCGTGAGTCAGAGCCAGAACCAGCGCGCTACGATTATGTGTCAGAAGTGGACTCTAAATTTGAGTTTTTATTAAAACAGTCAATAAACAGACAAAAGCACTTTGCTTTTATGAAGAGCACCATGGCTCCTCGGAGAGCCGTTAGCGGTGAGCTGGGAACAAACAGCGAGAGGATCGGCGTAATGCCTCAGAAGTGTGAGAGAAAACATTCCATATTCCGTGTCTCACTTGGACCCGCAGTGATAATTTTGACAAACATTTTTTATTTAGTTTTAGTACTAATCTTTTGACTAAAACTCAGTTTAGTTTGTTTCCCAATTTAGTGATCTTAATTTTTTTTAGGTTTAGTTGAATTTTAGTAGACTAAATACCAGAGCATTTTAGTCGACTAAATTACAGTATAGATTTAGTCAACGAAAATATAAGTGCTATATACTCTAAATGTTTACTAAAGTTGCTATGTCTAAGAAATCTGAATACGTAGTTATTAGGGGTGTGACGAGATCTCGTGGGACAAGATCTCGCGAGATGCGATTGCATCTCGTGATACTGCGATAATTTGGCGCCATCTTTGCTACAGTGTGTGGAATCAAAGTTTTTTAAAGTTTTCGTGCACAAGCGTCCCGTTTTTCGTGCCGGCATGAGTAGCTCCAGTTGAACACACGGATCCTTGCGTTTCAATTGACGGTGGCTCTAACAACCGCGGACTTCTCCCTCTTCTCTCATGCGCTTAATGGATTTTTATTCTATTGACAATTATATTTTTTTGTGAAATTACTTGCCTGGCAATTTATGGCATCATATTTTGTATTATCAATATTATGTTGATTATCTGGTTGTCACTGCATGCAATTGATAAAATTAGAAAGAGTGAACATCAACAGTTTTGATAAGTTTTTAACGTTTTAGTTAAAGTAACTAAGTTTAGTTTAGTTTTAGTTAAGTTTTTAGTTGCTATCCTTATATTTTATCAAACATTTTTTTTATTAAAAAAAAATTGAAATCTCGTATATTATATATATATATATATATATATATATATATATATATATATATATATATATATATACAAAGATCATATTTGGAAAAACATTTCTTTTTCTTGAACTTGTTTTTATGAACTTTTCTCTCAATCCAAATAAATGTATTCTCATAAATGAAAACTCAACAAAGAGAAGAATAAATACAGAAAAATATAATTAGTTATAATTGCATGACGTTTATAAGTAACAAATGGTAGCACGGTGATAAAAGAAATTTCATCAGCAGATGGCGCTTCAGGTGTGTTGTATTTCTGCTTGTGATTGTTGCTCCACACGTGGCGTACAGATAGTTTTTCTTAGTTCGCGTTAAATGTAAAATGAATCCATATATCTGAACATTTTTTCCTGCCGAAGAAGACGTTATTGACGCTATCGCCTCTATAACTACCTCGGCAGCTGAAAGGCTTCGTGTCCTGATTGGCTCTTTGCGTTTGCACCCGCCTTTTTCCATAAGCTCGGATTATGATTGGACGTCGTCACGAAAAGCATTTTTGTCTAGTTTTTATTCGTTGACGAAAGTGTCAAATAATGTAGTTATAGTTTTCGTCCCTGAGCGGGAGTTTTTATATAGTTCTCGTTTCGTTTTCGTCAGGGAAAAAGTGTCGTTGACGCAGACAATTATGAAAATTTTCTGTCAACAAAATTAACACCACTGTTGCGATAATTCCTTTCACCTCTTCTAATTTTGCTTGTGCATAATGCTTTGCCTAAGATATTTGGAGCAGACATCAAACTGAGAGAAAAAAACATCAAAGAATTCTGGGAAGCGCAGTTCAGGCGCAGAGAAAGTTGTGAGATTTGGGGCTTAGCCATCGAGGGACCTGACGACTGCTTATGTAGTTTAGCATATTTATCACACTCACGTTGTGCCAGCGTGATTATTCTTTGGTGTGCACAAACCACGGAGCTGTTTAAAAGGGACGGTTCACCCGAACATGAATGTGTCAGGACGGCCTTGTCTTGTTTTCCTTGTGTTGTCTGTTTGGTTTCGCCTGGAGCTGCTGGTTTGAATGCACTGACAGGTAAATGGGAACACTCCATAGGGTCTTCCACAGTCAAGGTTTAAAAAGATTTCACTCCTGTTTGACAAGTTTAAAGAGATCCTGCCAGGTTTAAGAGAGAGCTGTGTGAGACCGCAGTTGAAAAACCGCAATAGTTCTGAGATCCTTGTCAGGCCGTGCCTCACCAGACAATTTATACGTACATTGGTACCTCCAAAAATGTCTTCGGAAATGTCCTTTTACGAAGAGCGTCGTTGAGAAAATATTGTTTCTTTTTATGGAATTATTTCACTCTACAATAAGCCAAATGTTCAAGTTCAAGTTTATTTATATAGCGTTTTTCTTAATTCAAATCCAGCGCAAAGTCGCTATGCGAATTAGGGGAAAAAATTGTCTTTAAAAAGAAAAAAAAATGTTGTAGCGACAAGAATGAAAGCAAACGTTTTTCTTACCACTAATGTGCAGGGAGAACTTTTGTGTGAAACATTCAATTGTCTAGCCGTGTAAAACAGTTTTATTTTTATTTTTCACAAACGCCAATATACAGAAGTAAAACGGTTACAGGTATCTTACTTCCGGAACCGCACTAAAGTACAACCCGCGTGAGATGCTCGGCTAACATAATGATGATGCCATGGTCCGCGCTGATCCGTTATTGTGAGATTATTGTGAGATTCAATATGACAGATGTAACATGTTTCTTATTACAGTTATTACGATATTCTGTCATATTAAAAAACATTTTGTCTGAATTTACAGACTCTCGGAACGGATTATAGGATTTACATGCACAGTGCGGCCCATTTTACAAATTTTCCAGTTTAGGAAACTGCTGTCGGCACGAATTCATTTTGTAACGTGAGGTACCGCTGCATATATAAAATGAAAAAAATAAATGCATATAGTATTGTATAACATTTTTTTATATATTATATTTGTATTTTAACGTTATTTTCTATTTAAAATCACCATTTTTAATTATTATTATTTTATTGTTATTATTTATTTTTTTTTCAAAATTGCTGACTTTTAACATTTACTGTTCAAATACTGAGCGCAATGACCTGTGCTATGCAGTGAGAGCGTAATGCTGTCTCTCTGTATCTAGATATTCAAATGTTCAAACACTATTAGCTAAATTTTCTTAGTTTTGCCAATGTATATATTATACAGTTTCGCTTGACGTCCCTCATTCTAGGAGCGCTGCTGATCTGGTTCTTATGACATCTTGATGCGCAGAACAACAAAATTACTAATTGTTCAGAATAATTCTGTATTAGTGACAGCAAACTACATTAAACAGCGAGAAAGTCATTTTTGTGTTGCTTATCCTTAATTCTTCTTCAGTCCTCATCCGGCTTCTTCCGTATTGTGTCAGGAAAAGTCACATACTATGAATCTAGTGTGACATATTGCTCATTGATGTTGTTTTTGGGAAGCTGTTGTAGCAGGAGTTAAGAGCAAAGCTTGTAGAATCTGTGAAGGTCTGCCCTGTTGATAAAACTCGCTTTGGTTTGTTACTCAGAGCCGTAAATTCCACGCTCTTCAAATCCTTGCCAGCGAGTTCTGACGTATTTTCTCACATCCCTTGTGGGAAATGGCATCCTCCTTTCAGTCACTGAGAGGAGATCCGAGAGTTGAAAGCAGAGGAATCTTGATTGAATTGGACTCTGGAATCCCAATGGAGTCGGAGAGAAGGACAGAAAGCAATGGAGGAGAGTTTAACTTGAGGGGACACCCACACATGAGAATGAGAGGAAGCGAAAGACAAACACAACGGGGGGAGTCTGTGAACCATGTTCATTTTAATTAATCTCTACTGTTAGTCAGAGCTGTATTTTTAGTAGTATTGTGAGTGAACCACATCTGGTCCCTAGGCCCGAGGGGGAAACCGGTTTGTGTGTTCTGGTGTGTGTCATTGCGCTAACGTAGTCTGTTTATTAGCATTTAGTGTTCAAATGACTGTGTGTGTATATATCATTGAATACATCATCCAGACTGTTGCTGTTGGACCTCATGTCTGTGTTTCTGAGTGTTTCTACGTTTCTAGCTTTTACCAAACAGTTCACACAGTCATACTATAATTTCAGAACAATCTGAATGAACAACTTTTCCCGTGGAATGCAGCATGGAGCGTTTTTTGTAGAGCATGTTTGTAGTAGGGGTTACTATTAAGTGAATGGTTTTAGGTCAAAAAGTAATACAAGCTTGGAATTATGTGGCTGAGAAAATGGTTTGTCATGGTAAAAATGTTTAAGCAATTCATTTAATGCAATAGTAAACAAATCATATCGTCATTTAATTCTCACCTGAGTTCCTTGTATTTGTTGACTATTGTTAATTAGCCATTCCCACAAATAATTTCTTTTTAAATATGGTTCGCACAACTAAAATAGTATTAATAATAACTGATCATTATCACAGAATTGAAAAATGTTTTTAAGTTTTATTATCAATTTTTTTTCCCTGTGTACTTGCGTAACCTCGGTTCCCTGAATTCAGGGAACGAAACATCTGTCAGATGGACTGACGATGGGAGATTGTACGTCAGCTGAAGGCAAGTAACCGTAGACGTTCCCTTTCATTGTCAGTTCACTTTGACGTCTACAAAGAGAATACAACAGGCCACATCCGGGACAGCATCTGACCGAAAATACCCCTCTGGCACACACAACTGAGGGGCAGTAGGTGGATCTTCCGCAGCACCTGGAGGTGGGCCTAGCCCGAAGGGTGATAGCACTCACCTTCGAGGGACAGCCAGGGATCATGCTGGCTCTCAACCTTTGCTGTGGGGGACCCTCACCAGGGTTGACGAATAACACCACTAAATGTAGCCTGTGGTGCGCGTTGAGTTGTCACAAGATGCACACCCATCATCAGAAACCCAGTGTCTGTCGCTGACAGAATAAGGCTCGGGAGAGGGTGGACGGCAAGCCATACTGCTTGACCTTGTCCCTTAGGGAAACACCGGCATCATACTTGTTGAGAGTACAGAAAAAACCTGCCAGAACCAGGGAACTAGTCTGGAACCGATGGCACAGAGGGACCCCTACTTAAGCGTGTTTGCTGACCCCAGGGAACAGAGGCCGGGCTGCCCTGGTGTCTCGTGTGCTGAGCGGACCGGTAGTGCCTTCGCCTGGCTTCAGGTGAAGGCACTGAACACTGAACACGGAGACTGGGTCCAGAGTCTGGGGTTTGCTCCACAGGCCTACACCATGTCGGTATTGCCCCCCACTGCAGAAAGAGTGTTTGTAGAACCGGATGAAGGTGTTGTGTGTAGCCCAGCTGACAGCTCTACATATGTCTGCTTTAGAGACTCCTCTCGCCACTGCGTACGATGAGACCATGCTCCTAGTGGAAGGAGCTCTCATGTCTAGCGGGCAAGGCAACTTACGAATGTCATAAGCAAGTCTCTGCTTGGTGACGGAATTCCCCTTCTGTCAACCACAAGCGCAGACAAAAAGCTGTTGCGAGTGAATCACACGTACTGATCACAGCCAATGACCGACTAGGTCGTGTTCCCTGCGGAGAAGGCCTGCAACATCACTACTTGGTCCCTGAATGGGGTAGTAGGCACTTTGGGCACGGAACCACAACATTGGTCTTAGCACTACGTCACCAGGACTAGAGGACGCCTCTGGGTTCCCAACCCGTTTCACTGAAGCCAGTGCTAGGAGTAACGCCGCCTGCAGTGTGAGGAGCTTGAAGGTTGATTGCGACGAATTAATCCTGGGGCTGAGTCGCCCTCAGAATGGTCATCTGAGTAACTGAATGAGAACCTGTGCAGGTCACAATTCAAGGATCTCAGATCCAAAATGGGCCGCATTCGTACCACGAAGTACGGTTTGAAAACCTGTGCTATGTCTCGGCTGGCGACACCACCACGATGGCGTCTTTCACTAACATGGAGAAAATCTCTGCACTTAATATCTTTCCGTCTCTCGAGCCCACCTGAGTGGTAAGGACGCCTTGGAAAGCGCCGGCGTGCAAACAGTAGTGCATAGCCGAGTCTCACAGTTAGGATCACCACAGAGACGGCTGATGGAGTGTGCACCACTCACTCAAGAAAATGTCTGTGGGGGATCAGCAAAGCCGTGGGGTTCCTGAGAGCATTGTCTGGAAGGTCCGACACTCTGACGGGAGTCGCCCCATCCTGGACCGGGTGGGAGCTTGGTACGGCTTGGTGCTGCTGAGTTGGGATGACTGACAGGTTCCCGTCTGAGCTCCGAGGCAGCTTGAGACTGCTCAGAAGTTGGTTCAGAAGCCTGCGCCTCAACCCGCCCAGAGGGGCGCTCGGCGTGGACCTTGATGAGACACACGCAAGGTGCCTTGGAAGCATGTCCTCATGTTATGAAACCTCCGGAACAATCATTGGGAGCTGCCAGCTAACTGGACTGCTAACCAAGGACAATTGACTAGTCGCGACCGTAACAGCAGACGGGACTACCGTCTACAGTACACACGCTTCCACAAAAAAAAAAGTGCTCTTGCTTTCCATGTAGCAAGAGTACATCTTCTACCGGGCGTTCACCAACACTGACGGCGCTCGTCGTGCGGCGAATCTAGCAACCGCGTCCAAAGCTCACGCATGCGTAGTGGAAAAAGCAGGCGGAGCACCCAACCTCTAAGATTCAACATCAAAACATCTCAATATTGTCGCGGCCGGAGAGTTAAACTGTCCGAAGCTCACCACGGACACGGGAGGCGAGTAAGAACGCCTCTCTACGCAGCATCGGAGCGTCGCCATTGTTTGTTTACCAATGAGGCACGAACTTGGCACGAACACTGTTTTCACTGCTAGTCATTCAAGCCCAAAATGGTTTCACTCTCTGTTCTCCCTTTTAGTGCTTAGTTTTTACAGTTAAGTTTTTTACAGTTACGTTTTAGAGTTTATTCTTATACAACCAAACTATACTGTAGTTATTTTAGGCCGAACATTAGGCAAATATAAAAGATAATAATTCGCATTATAAAATATATGCATTTTGCAGATGCTGTTATTAAAAGCAATTAGCATTACAGTGGAACCAGTTGTTGCTTTCACTGGGAATCAATCTTACTCAGTCTTGCTCTAACTACTGGTCTCTAATTTTGACAACTTTGTTAATAGTGTGTTTAATGGTTTAAAGAATAAATATGGCTTTATGCAAAAGTTCCAGATTGTTCTGCATTTTAAGCAGTTAAGTAAATCAAGCTTACATTAGTGTCTCAAGGATGCTGACCTGAGCGGTTCATTTTAATCAGTGAAGTAAAAAAAAAGTATTTTTTAAGTAGTTCCTTCAAATTGGTCTACATTAGTTGGTTATACAGTGTATCAAGTTTTTCTAATAAAAAAGGTAGAGAGATTCCTACATGACTTTGCCAAATTTAAAGCACAATATTTAAAAGGCAATGTTAGAATGTGGCAGAATTGCCATCTTCAAAGTGTTGTGTTGTTTACGAGACACTTTTGATGCATCAGTCTTTTATTGCAAAGCAATTTTTGCAAATGTCTCATAGCCCGAAATAAACACGAAACTAGCTTGTTTTGATGCAGGGTGTCATTAAGTGCAAAAAGAAGCTCTATTGCAGCTTGGCAGTAAATAATATTCTGCCGGGTTTATCCTACGCAAACGTCTGACCTAATGTGCATTTAAATGGCTCTGAGTGCTGTTCAGCGAGGAGATTTCCTTCTGCGGCCCGTTGTTGTATCACGAGCCTGCCTGTGAGTAACTGCCTCTTTCTCTTGCCATCACTCTTATTTTCTTGGTACATGGCTGTGCAGAATGGTCTGTTTGGCAGGCGGGCACGCTTGGCTGGACCACAGTGACTCTCAGATGGTGTTTTTAGACAAGTCCCTGTAGAGGAAAAGACAGAATGTGAAGGAAAGTCACCGTCCCCCGGTGGTCTTGGGGAGTCTATCCATTGGTGCCTGCTTCGTACATCTTGAAGTGCTGTCCAATGAACCGTCTAAAGGATTGAGTTGGATTGCTGCTAAACCTTCAGTTGTAGTCAGATACTGCTCACTGGAAGCTGGATTTAAGATGTTCATTCTCAATGCTCTGTGCTTTTAATTATCGTCCAAAATCGGGACAGCATTTTCGCCAGCGAAAACCTGTTGGCGGTTCCAACAGTGGCGTTACTTTGAACGGTGGCGGTTAACTGTCACTACCAGGTTTATGACAATTTACGCTGGCGAAAATTGTAGGGGTATCTCATGGTTCAATATCTCGCGATATCCGTTGCTTCTCGTGAGAAGGGATTGCATATCGTGATATTGCGAGAATTTGGCGCTACCTTTGCTACAATGTGTGTAATAAAATTTTTTTAAAGGATTTGTGGACGAGCGTCCCGAGTTTAGCACATGGATCCTTACGCTTGGGTAATGGATCTTCGCCATTGTTCCTCCTACCCCGACAGGTCACATTACAAGATCGTTTGTGATAATATAGTAAACGAGTTAAACTTTAATTAATGTGTTTATACAATAAAACCGATTATTTCAAACTAGGGCTGTACGATATACCGCAAAATTACAGTACAGAAAGAATAGTGAAAAGAATCGTGATCTTATTTTAAACCGATTAAACGTGATTCTCATTTGATCCAGAATCGTGCAGCTCTAATTTACAATAAAGGTGTCCAACAACAGACGATCGATCAAAGTTTTAAAAAAGCAACGCCGTGTGAAAAAACATTGAACCACCATCACAAACTCACAAATAATAATAATAATTCATTCGATTTTTTATTTATTGGCGCCTTTCATGACACTCAAGGTCGCCTTACATGACACACAACATTCACACACACGCCCGGTGAAATAGCGGCAGCCAATCTGCGCCAGCGTCCACTTCACTCAGGCATACACACCACACGCTCACACACTCACACGGCCAGATTAACCTGAAACGCATGTTTTTCTCACTGTGGGGGAAACCGGAGCACCCGGAGGAAACCCACGCAAGCACGGGGAGAACATGCAAACTCCACACAGAAAGGCCCTGACCGGCCTCGAACTCACACCACGAGTCACAATCAGAACCTTCTTGCTGTGAGGCGACAGCGCTACCCACTGCGCCACCGTGCTGCTATATGCACACACGCTTTTTAGTCAAAGACTTAATGCAAGATTGCCAGTTAAAACCAGGTTTTTAGCCTAAGTGTTTACACTACTAGACAGCCCAAATTAAACTAAAATGGATAAAAACATATTGCCTGTTTATTTTAGTATGAGGATTCATTTTAGTAATCAGTAGTTTTAATTATCAGACAGTTTTGGGGTTTCTTGTGTGGGAACATATATCGCAAGCAATATCGTTATCGCAATATTCAATAGCAATATCGCATATTTTCTCAATATATTTGCAGCCCTATTTCAGACTGTTATTAGCTGCACATGTGAGTTTAATCTAAACGATTCACTCTCACTGCAGTAGAGCAAAAATATGACAGAAAACGAGCTGATTACTGCTGTAAAACTCATTTAGATGATGTGAGTCTCACCAGCGACACCGTGAAGGCGTAACCCATTTTATCAAAGATTTTTTTATTTTAAAAAAATTTAAATATCGTCTTG
This sequence comes from Paedocypris micromegethes, assembly GCA_028031935.1. Taxonomy (NCBI): domain Eukaryota; kingdom Metazoa; phylum Chordata; class Actinopteri; order Cypriniformes; genus Paedocypris; species Paedocypris micromegethes. The sequence continues at coordinate 8,314,707 of CM051502.1, forward strand.
TCTCGTTATCGTGAACCCAGTGTATCGTCTCGTCTCGTCTCGTGGGAAAAGTGTCTCGTTCCACCCCTATTTAATTGTCTTGGGAATTGTCATGTTCTTTTTAAATAAAAGGCCCTAACATTGTTGCAGTTTTTTTTTCGAGTATCTATACTTTTTAAAGTTTTTACTAGTATCGTGTCAACACTAGTACTTACTTCATGTTTCATGTTCTGTCATGTTCTTAGTGTTCTCTGTTCTCTGTCAACATGTTCTTTGTTCATGTTCTGTCTTTAAAGATCATTAACCAAATTCAGTATGTCTTTGTAATGTTTAGCATAAATTATCCTACGGTATTCAGTTGAGTGCAAAATGAATATATGTTAAATGAACTTAGCCTAGAATAAAAAATTTTAAAGTTATGATAGTTTATGCTACTTAAGACACCAAAAATCCAATCCCAATAAGACACCTAAATAGCCAGAAACAGATTTCATTTGTATTATTATTGTTATTATTATTATTATTATTATTATTATTATTACCGTTAATAATAATAATAATACTTGCATACTCCTACCTGTGCCAAGATTGATTCATTCTGCATTAGAAACCTTTTTTATACATTTGTGAAAATACAGAATCTTTTCTGACAGTTTCCGATGCTGTAGGTTTGAAAAACCTGTTTCCGCCGAGAGTGTAAATACCGGTATTTACCGCGGTATTTACTGCCTTGCAACCATGTCCAAAATGTTTACTTCTTTCTTGACTTGGGTTTTCAGCCTAATTGATGCCTCTACCTCTGGTACCTTTTCTTACAGACATGTGTCTCTTCCAGGCCTCAGCCTCACAGATCTGTCTTCTTCTTTCTTCTTTCTCTCATTCGTTCGCCTCTTTGCACGTGTGGGTGTATTCTCAGCTCATTTCGGCGAGTGCGCACAACAAATCTCTCTTCTCGCTGCTGCATCCAGCACAACAAAAAGGGGCTTTTCATTTTTCAAAAATAAACTCGTTTGGACAGGAGAGGGAAGACACGGTGGCTGTTAAATCGATCCGCCACCGCAGGGATGCTTTGATTTGCAAGCTTAATCAATGTCTCTGTAAACGTGCACATCAGAAGCCTTGACTTCTGCAAAGTTGCATGGGGTGTAGAACAAACAGACATACAGGTTGCAAGTTTCTGAAGCGGAATGAAAGGAAAAGTCAGGTTGGGAAACTTTGATATTCTTTGCTCTCTTGAGTCTTCATTACACAGGACCGTACCTGCAAACAGGAACAAACGCTGTATTAACTGATCTTAATGGATGTGTTGGAGGAACAAGTACAAGATCAAGTTAGTGATTGTTCCACACATGGAGATATTTACTTCTTACACTGCAAATAATGCACATGAAAAAACAAGAAAAGAAATTCAAATTTTATTTGTCACTTACAAATTATACGTGGTACAACATGTAGTGAAATGTGTTTTTGATCGTTCCAGCATTTAAACATAGGGATGGAGAAGATACAACAAAATGTGCAAAGCGGGGGAAATGCAATAAAAATAAAGATTAGAATTACGATAAAAACAAGATATAAAGATAAAATATGTTATTCTAAATGTGCAAAGGGAAAGATAAAATATCATAAGATAAAATATGAATAGAAATAACACATTTCCAGGATAAAATATACAATTGAATAACGTAGAAGTGAGTAAAATACAAAAATGTACATTTAAAAAACAAATATGAGTAAAATAATTATCTTTTGGCTTGTCAAGAATTCATTTTTTGCAGTGTACATACTGTAGATATCCAGACTCTTGTGGTTCATTGCGTGCTTGGTTTTACATTTAATGTAAAATATCAATCAACATTAAATATTTTACCTCCATTTTTAAATGCTTATTCCTTGTAGTCTTTTCTACACGTTTTTAAATGAGAGTAAGATGATATGCTTTGTTCCGTTAACATTCATTTAACACACAGACACTCAACATCAGCCCAGAAGTGGTGGGTGATACTGGAAAATTATATATCGATCCGATACCAAGTAAATACAGGCCAATATCGCACATACCGATATCGATAACGATACTTTCTTATTTTTAGCACACCATATAAATTACATTTGTTTTCTTGCATGTGAGGGGATGTCACAATTTATGAAGTGATTGTATCATTTTTCTCAATCGGAATACATGACTGTCAGTCATATGTGAGGTGAGAAAAACAAGACATTTTCAAATGTGAAAAAATATAGTATTGATATGAACTTAACGAACTTAAAGATATGAACTTAAAGAACAGGAAAAACAGAATAATACAATAAAACACGTACACTAAACAATAATATAGTAACAAAGATGTCCAAGCTCAATTCGTTTTTTATTTTTTTTACCTCTATACCCCAATGACAGACAACTCCTTTTGCTCGTCATCCTTTTGAAAACGACTTTGATGTTGATTTGCTGGTGTGTTCCCGCAGTGTACCCACAGTAGCGATCTTTTCACAATTCGCTGTTCATAAAACGGTTCCACACAGCGCTCCGTTTTTTTGTTTGCTGCCTACATGATACCAAAGCAGGCGTGCACATTGCTCTCAATCTCGCTGGTTGGCGCTGCTGGTCACGTGATTGCAGGGCAACCAATCACAGCAGAGCAGGGAGGCGTGTTTAATGTGCGTGACGTGCGAATAGAGCTGTGTAAGAGAAAGGGCTGAATACAAGCCAATTTAAAATAGTATATTTCATGCGTAATTAGTATTGAAACTGGTATAAAAAAGACCCAAAAGTATCGATATTTTGACTTTTTGATCAATCAATACCGATCCAACCCCAGTATTGATAAATCAATATTTGTGCTGTCAAACGATTACATTTTTCAAACTAGTTAATCACACTTTCCCAACCGGTATTGAGATGTGCCACGATATGGATTTTGCAATTACCGTGGATACCGTGATAATTCATGAATTTGATTTTTATATAAGTATGTAAACACTTTAGTACAGTATAACACATTTGTTTTGTTACAAGATGTAACTTACAACTATCAATGACGGCACGTACATTGCTAATCGAACACAGAAAGCAGTGTAACAGACTGAATTAATAGATCATACCCCCGATGCGCATATGCGTGCCGCTCTGTTTTCTGCGCATTGCCTTTAAGAGAAGAGCGGCTGTTTTAGTTTTAAAGACACACGCGAGAAAATCTGCTTCTTTTATTTTGAACAAAGCCTATTTTCGTTTGGAAATCATGGGTTCATGTAAAAAAAGAAAAGCGACGAAGACCAGAAACAAAGCTACCGTTCTCTCCCGCTTTCTGTTCTCTTTCTCTCTCTCAAAAGTTGCCAATTATGTTAATACGGTCTACTAAAATGTAATGGCCCCCAATACTGCGATAAATTACCGATACCGTCTGTACAGTACAAAATACCGTGATATGAATATTTGCTCATATCACCCACCCCTAATATCGTGATAATATGGTATAGTGAGATTTGCATATTGTAACATCCCTAGTAGAGACCCAACACAAGAAATCGACAGACACAGGACTGATGTCTGTCATTACGTAAACCAGGAATGTACAGGACTAAACTAACCCGACTAGAGTAGATGATACAGGTCCGAATCGTTTTGTCCCACCAGAGAGGTTTTGTTTGCCTAGCCACTATTGCAATCTAGCTTGCACTTTTGGTCATAGCCCAAAGTCACAGTATTTTCCGGACTATAAGCCGCACCTGTATACAAGCCGCATCCACTCCACAAAAAAAGTTCCCTTTCCAGTTGTTCACTTGACACTACTGGGGACAACATTACCTGACAGGGAACAAGGGTTTCAGTCGAAACCTGGAGAGTTTTGCAAGCCACAGATATGTATGTTTTTGGATTAGATTTTTTTTCTTTATTACATATGTTCGCGGATTCACGGCTTCACGTATGCATAAATTATAAAAGAAATATATTCGTGCACGACCGCAAGGTCTGCTGATGTTGCGTGCATCCCGCACTTCCCGCAGATTTCGCACGCTTCCTGTGCGGCTGGAGAAGGGCTTCTGCGGACGCGTCTGGCGCGGAGAAGTGAATGTCGGACGTCAGCAATGTCGGACGTCCCCCGCGGCCCCAGCGCTCATGCCTGATATTCCCCCATTCAAACTTACTTCACTTTGAAAATTAATATCTCAGCGGCCACGCAAGCTATGTATATTATTATATAATATATATAGACCGATATTTTCATTTGACTGGGTTTTAGTTTGTCAACACACAAAAGGAACTGAAAGGCACCTTTTTGTACTATGGCGTTTCAGTTATCAAACAGTGACAGAGGAAGATGTGTGAATGCAATCCTCTCTTCTTCCGCCCTTCAGATCTTGGGCATTAGAGCATGATTCCGATGATTAGTGTGCTGGTTCCCTCAGTTGATCCATCTAATGAAACAGTCACTCAGTCTTAATGGCAGATCACGGTCAGACGAGACCGCACTGGTCTCTCAATGCACCCTATTTTTAGCGTCGCTGGCCTTTTATGCAAGCATGAGCTGCTAATGGATCTTCACCTCCGTTTAGGGTGAGAAAACCCTCCGGTTGTTCACAGTGACCTTCTCCGCTTGCCCTTTCAACTTCTCTAGAGTAGGTTTAAGAGCTCTTTCACAGCTCTTACACGGATCAAGACATGCATAATGGCGCCCAGTGTGAGATCGCGCCTAGTGTCTGATAAGACAATCTCCAGCGCACTTTGTTGGCTATTTCTTTCCGAGCTGTGGCGTTTTGTCAGTGATACATGCACATTCACACGGTTTGTTGGCAGACTTTAGGGAGAATTGCAGAGACATGGATCACACATTTGGGAAGCTGTAAATGAGGTTTGACTTGGTGGTCTTTCCTTCAGAAGCGTTATGTTCCAGCACTGAGGCCACTTGCTTGACTTTGATACGGTTTCTAACTTGGACTTTTTTTTCTAATTGCAGGAAGTTCCTGTTATCATAATGACACACTATTCAAGACAACCTGGAGTTTATTTAATTAATTTAATTTTTTTTTTTACAAAAAGCTATTTAGTAGTTACTTATTAGCAAATTGCTGTAAATCGTTGACACAAGGGAAAGTTGCCGAAAGACAGGATTTTGCGATTCAAGGGTGGGAGCATTTGTTGAGGTTTGACGCTCAAGAAAGATCAGGTTCTGTGATTCTATAAAGACTCATAAACAAAGGCTTTGAATGACACAATGGGAACAGATTCATGAACACTTTTGCTCAGAGCTCTGGCACACAGCGTCTCATCAGATTAAACAGAGATTAGCATCATTGGATTTTTAGATGATCTGGAATAGATAATATGGCGCTTTTGTTTTAATCCTAGTATAACAGTGCGATAACATAGATGTTAGAATTTGTCCGATGTTTACGCTTGAGCAAGTCTGGGTTTCTGTGATGCACAGAACATGTTGTTCTTTTGTCTGTTTTAATATCTTATTAGGGCTGGGCGATATGAGTGAAAATTCACATTACAATATTTTCAAAGATAGAAAAAGAGACATGGGGAGAGACACAGCGAGAGGGAGAGACAGAGAGAGACAGACAGAACCTGACGGAGCGCGAGTCTGAATTTGAACGTCGCGTGAAACAAACGTTTACCAACGACTTTACGTGAGTTATACTGTAACCGTATAACAACAAAAAAAACGCCTTTATAAAATTTATACTGTATTAAAGTGTTTATATACATGCATAAAAATGTAATTCATTAACCAGAACCAGGCCATGAACTCAAACTTGACGCTCGACGTTAGCAGTCGATGGAGAACTTTTTGAGGTTTTGAAGCTTTGAACTCTGCTGTGCTCTTTCTTTTTAAATCGAAAAACCCCTGGTGGGATCCATTCATTTATGTTGAACATAATACCGTATTTAACCGAATATAAGCACTACTTTTTTCGAGTTTTAGACACTCAAAATCTTGGGAACTTATAATCGCCTATTTCAAATATGCGCGTAAATAAAAGCGCCCATTTCTACCTATTTCAAATCAGGAACAATCAACAACTGTATTTATGCAAATAATAGCACTCTCCTGATTTTATAGGCCCAAAAAAAATGAGTTTTTTACATTTTTTTACATTTCGACTGTTTTTTCTGGACTTTTTTAGACTTTAATAGCTTTTTTTAAACTGTTAATCAAGGAAAAGCGACATTGAAGTGATCCGATAGTTTTGTCAAATAAAGAGAAAATAGTGTTTTTAAGAGGAATTTGATGTAATTCAAACAGAATTTTTATTTTGTGCCCAAAAAATCAGGGGATGCGTACATTTGCGTAAATACGGTATCCGACTTTTAGTATAATTTGAACACAAGCGTCTGGCCACCACTGTTTCTTCAGCCAGTTTCCTGACAGCTTAATAGGCAAAAGACATATAGTCACCACATATTGGCTATAAAAGCAACATTTAGGAATAGTGTGAATGAACCACGGGTTACGTTTGGCCTCGTTCCAGGCATTAAGTGCTTTATGGGTCAGATAAAGTAAGGCTGCATATGGTGGCTGACTGAGTTCGTGTCCAGATGAGGAGAGGACACGAACGTGGCAAAAGGAGATGCATGTTTAAAAGATAACTGGGACGAACTTGTGCCTAAAAAAGGGCACTTCTGAAATCTGCCAGTAGTTTGGCTTCAGCAGAGAAGATGTGTCTCAAGTATCAGTACTGTGCAAGTCGTGCCGCAAAACCGTGGTCACGATGAGAGGAAACACAACTCCCAGTCACCTGGAGCACAAGTGAGAGCTCCACCAGGTCACTTTTGCCATCAACAAACTCTTTTCTGTTCTATGACCATTTTGTGGGATGGATCCCTCCTGAAACACACACACACACACACACACACACACACACACACACACACACACACACACACACTCTTTACGGGTCCCGGTGGGGTAACAGTGGCAGGATAATGCTGGAAATGGAGAGCGTGTACATGTTTTACCACCTGTCGAATTATTCAAGATCAGTGACAGCGGAGGTCAAGGACAGATGTGTTTGTGTGTGTGTGTGTGTGTGTGTCTCGAGTGTGTGTGTGTGTCTCGATTGTGTGTCTTCGAGTGTGTGTGTGTGTGTGTGTGTGTGTGTTTCTGTGGGTCTGTTGGTCAATGAGTGTGTGTCTCTGTGTATGTGCGTTTCTATGGCTGTTTGTGTCTACGAGTGTGTGTGTGTGTGGTGGTGTGTGTGTGTGCGCGTGTGTGTGTGTGTGTGTGTGTTTGTGTGGCTGTTAGTGTCTATGAGTGGGTGTGTTTCTGTGTGTGTGTGTGTGTGTGTATGTGTCTGTGTTTCTGTGGATGTATGAGAGACAGTCAGTCTCTCTCTCTGTGTGCCTCTGTATGAATGTGTGTGTGTTTATGTGTGTCAAAATGTGTGTGTGAGAGAGTGTGTTTGGGGGGCTCTTAGCGTTTGTGTGAGTCTCCAAGTGTGTGTTTGTGCCATGAGTATGTGTGTGTGTGTGTGTGTGTGTCTGTGTGTGTGCGCGCACAAAAGAACAAAGCTACTTTGTAAATGTCCGGGAGTCAGCTGATGTTGACCTGTCAGTTCAGTTTTGCTTAAGTGACAGAGATTTCAAAACTCACTTTAGAGTTTTAGTTTGGTGAACAACAAAATAATTGTATGTGTTGTGTTAGAGCGTCACGATTAAAGAACACAAATAATGAAAAATATTTTCTTAACTGCTAGTGAAAATTATAAAAAAAAATCTAATTATTATTCACATTATGAAACAGTAATAAAATCCTACAGGAATCAAATGAAAACAAAACTATTTCACATAGTTTCATTACAATCCAGAGTTCTAAATAGTTTCAGTGTGTTCTAGATTAAAAAGGCTATATTTAAATAGTTTTCTATGTTTTAGTTTGACATGATTGTATTACTGATTGACGTACAATGACGGATCAATTAAGATACGCCATTTTCTTCAATCAACGAACAAATTTAAAAAATGCAACAATCTTATTTTTTTTTTACATTTTCACACATTTTAACTGTGAACAGTATGGATTCAGATTAGTGTCAAAAATAACAAACGTGAATTTCAAAGAAACAAACAAAAATGCTTCACATTACGTTTTATTTTTCCCGCTCGCAATTTTCATGTTTTTGTTTAAAACCTTTTTTTCCGCTTCAGGTTTTTCGTTCGCTTTTTTTTTGCGTTTGAATTTTTGACCCAAGCTTCATGTGGGGGCGGACCTTACTCTGATTGGCTGGTGATTGACATGTGATTGACAGCTGCATTCACGGTGAGAATGCGATTGACTGGAATAGGGAGAGGAGTTTAGCAAGCGGTTAAACACGTTCATAATCGGAATACCTTCATCTCCGGAGTATTTATCCGTTAGCATCAATGATCCGTTTGTTATTTAAGTTTGATATTTTTGACAAATTTATATTTTTTTAATCTTATTCCATAGAAAAGCGCCCCACAAATGCATTGAACTTGAACTTGACAGGTTCTATTACAGCAAAATGAATATATTCATAAGCCATATGCATGTTTATATATATACTCTGTCGGTTTGTCTTGTATAAAAGTGAACTCAGACGTATACAGTAGTTTGCTGTGCAGCCAGACAGATAGTCTCCGGCTCTGCTGTGGACTGTATACATAAAGAATGACCTACAGCGTGTGGGAAAAGCCTTCGTTTGAACTGGCACTGAAGTGGCCTGTGAGGGGCTTCTGAGGTAGTGTGGTGGTCCGACTGAGGCCTGAAGCCCTGCTGTCTGGATTAGCTTAGAGGACAGCCAAGAGGAGAACCACCAGAGGTGTCGGGACCATCAACCAGTGTTCATTTTGTTGAGGTCTTCGTCATCGTCTTCGTCAACGACACTGTTTCCCTGACGAAAACAAAACGAAACTATACAAAAACTCCCGCTCAGGGACGAAAACTATAACTACATTTAGGGTGCTTTCACACCTAGATCGTTTAACCCTTTCAAACGCACTCGGAGCGATTCGGGGTGTATATGTGAACACACCAAGTGATCTCAGACCCCCCTAAACGGTCCCGAATGCGATCCGTGCCTGGTCCACCTCCGGAGGTGGTCTGAGAGCGGTTCGTTTGCGGGACCGTTTGTGGTTCGATAACTTTGTGAAATGTGAAAGCGAAGAGATCTCAGTCCACTTCACTGTTCGCTTCGCTGTGCGCGCCGCACCCGGAGGTTTCGGTACCCGCAAATCCGTTACGTCATCATAATACTTAAAGGAAGAAAACTATGGAATCAGATTAGTGCCAGAAAACCAAACGAAAACGAACGAAAAAATAAATAAAACAAACGTACTTGCAAGCGAAAAATGGAAAAGCAAACGTGAGATGACAACTCTTCTCAACCCTTAAAAACCGTTCCGTTATAAATTAAAAAAACGTTTTTATTCCTATTAAATTAAAGTTTTTCTTTTGATCTCACAAAAAATGAAGAAAATGTGTATTAACGGAAGCACATTAAGCAACGTACAACAAAGGGGCGAGATCGCGGAAAGAACAGATTCATGTGTGAACAAGAAAGGGTCTGGGATCTCTTCACTGCTGAAGAGGACCGAAAACAGAACTGGGTTCTCTTCTGAGTCCACTTGGTTGTGAACAGCAAAAGGACTGGGATCACTTTCCACTGGTTCTCTTTCTGGCTCACTTTAAACGATCTGGGTTCGGTTCGCTTAAAACGAGCTATATGTGAAAGCACCCTTATTGACACTTTCGTCAACGAATAAAAACTAAACGAAAATGCCTTTCGTGACGACGTCCAATCATAATCCGTGCTTGTGGAAAGAGGCGGGGCAAACGCAAAGAGAACCAATCATGACACGAAGACTTTCAGCTGGCGAGGTAGTTATAGAGGCGAGCGTCTTCAATAACGTCTTCTACGGCAGGAAACAACGCTCAGATATATGGATTCTTATTACATTCAACGCGACCATAGATAATCTGTACACCGCGTGTGCAGCAACAATCACGAGCAGAAACACAACACACCTGAAGCGCCATCTGCTGATGAAACTTCTCTTTTCACTATGCAACAATTTATTACTTATAAACGTCATGCAATTATAATTAATTTTATTTTATCGTATTTATTCTTCTCTTTGTCGAGGTTTCATTCATGAGAATACATTTATTTGAATTGAAAGAAAAGTTCATAAAAATAAGTTCAAGACAAAGAAATGTTTTTCCAAATAAGATCTTTGTATATATTGTATATGTTCATAGTTAACTATGTAATCAGATTTCTTAGACATAGCGACTTTAGTAAACATTTAGAATATATAACATTAATATTGACTAAATCTATACTGTAATTTAGTCGACTAAAATGCTGTGGTATTCAGTCGACTAAAATTAGACTAAAACTAAAGACTAAAACTAAAACAACTAAATTGGGACTCAAACTAAACAGAGTTTTCGTCAAAAGACTAGGACTAAAACTAAATAAAAAATCTTCGTCAAAAATAACACTGCCATCAACACATATGAACAGGGTCTCGACTCAGTCACGGGATGATGTAGCGCTCATACTGCTTTTCATTTGTTCACGAGTGGGATGTCTTCAGTGACCTGAGGGCGTTCCTCGACTTTGTTTTCTTTTCACTGACTGCTTGTAACTTTGGGTCCTTCTAGCCGCAGAAAGGACCCTGGAAGCCATTCAGACAGGGTGCATTCTTTCACCATGGAAACCAGGCCAAGCCAACTGGTGAAATAACATCCCTTCTATGGAGGGATGTTTTCGATGTTTCAATTGCGTTTACCTTGTGGTGTGAACTAGGGCTGCACGATTAACCTTTACGATTAACACGATTAACGATTAATCGATATCTGTGGTTTTTTTCCCGCGTCTGACATTTCAGTGACAAATCTATTAGCCAATCAAAAGGGACACCAGATTTTTACCGTTTTTAAAAAATAATTTTACCGATAATTTTTTTAGAAGAGAGGTTTGTTAAATGACAAACTTTTTTTGAAGTATAATGCTAACTCGGCTTTCTTTACTCTTTCTACGACTGCGAAATATACTTTACTATTAAACTACTATTAAAACTTAATATAATGACCAAACTACTATCATGAATATTACCTGAAGAACACCGAGTATCGGAGGCGTTATGTTTGTCAAATTCAGACACAGCCTCACCACAGAAAGTTTCTCAGCCTTTCATCAAGTTTTCAAACGTCTAAACACACACGTTTGAAATAATTAATTTTTAATGGGATTAATCATGGTCTTTAACTCCCAGAATGTCGAGATAGTTTTATTAGTTTATATTAAATAAATAAATACATATTTTTTGTATTTCCAGTTTTTGTTGAATCGAATTTATTTCAAAATGTTTTTATTGCATTTGTATTCTTTGGTATTTAAAGCATCAAACAGTCTCATTACCTCTATCACGTTGTATGTGTTGTAAAAGTAACAACATATTTTATTCATAATTTTAATTTTATGCACTTAAAAGTATCAAATGCAAAAATCGCATTGCAATATTTATCACAAAATCACAGTTAGGTTTCTCCTCAAAATCGTTCAGCCTTAGTGTGTACAGTTGTTTTTGCTAGCATTGAGCCTGGGTGAGGCTCTACTACATGGCGAGCTCGGACTGAATGAACACTGATGGCCATTAAAAGAGAAGAGAATATTTGTATAATAGTGGTAATAAAATGGTACCTCTCATTATTAAATGAATTCCGTTCGTTTCGTAAAATTGACTTTTCTTCAAATGGGCCGCATTTTGCACGTAAATCCGATAATCCATCCCGATGAAAAGAATGTTTTTATAATATTGATAAAATATCATATATACATAAAAAACCTGATACATTGGCCATCTTGAATCTCGCGATAATTGAATCTCTCTACCGGGTTGTACTTTTGTGCATGAACAATAAGAAATGGTACAGACATTGTTCTGAACGTCTTCTCTCTTTAATGTTGTTGTTGCAAAATAACACAACAGTTATGAGAAAACACTTTATTTCTCTGTGTCAAACTCCATTTTTTTTCTCCACCACTGTTTCCCAACAAAAAGGCGCAGCTTCGGCTACAAAAGTGTTGTTATTCACGTTCTGTGCTGTAAACTGTTCTGGAAGTAATATATCAGTAACCGTGTTACTTCTCCAAAAGTGTTATTTTTGTTTACTGACGTGCTTGAAGAATAAAAAAAAAACGTTTTACACTTCTGGACTCTTGGATGTTTCACTCAAAGATCTCCCTACATATTAGTGGTAAGAAAAAAGCTCAACATTCTTGTCGCTACAACATTGGGCCTATTGTATAGTGAAATAATTTCGTAAATAGAGATGAGGACGAAGTCATTCGTAAAAGAACATTTTGTTCGAGTCATTCGTAAGTGGAGGTACTATTGTACGTGCGATTATGGAGGAACCTTCAACATTCATTGTCTGTAGGTTTGTGGTTAGTAAATCCTGTATGTCTGACAGTAGTTTCTCTATAATCTCTAAGATTAGTTTAGAGATTAGAGATAGTTTTTCTATAAGATGTTAGATTTTTTTGACACACTTGGTTCGCCAACCACGCAAACCTTTTCAATTTTATATTGTCGAAATATAATTTCTTGTCTCTTTTTGTGTTAAGTGTAGCACCAATGCTCTCACGCTTGGATTATGCTTCTGTGCTTTTGGAGAAGATGTGCTAGAACATTTGGGCAAAGATCCAGTGCACATCCATGTCTCACCAGCACTTCACTTCTCCTCTTTCCCCTTCACAATGGTTGTACTGTGTGTGGGGGGCTGCAGAGGGGATGGTGGGATAGAGGGAATGAAAGGAGATGCAGTGATGGAGGGAAGACAGTGCGAGGATTTTGTGTGCTGTCTTTATGTAGTCCACATCCAAAAATACATTTTCCTCAGCTGTGCAAAGACATTACAGTGATATTTGTGCAGAATTGACTTTATCATGACATAGCACTACCTACAGGATTTCACAGATATTTAGCAAAAAAAGTATGACACATTTTGTGCTAAAATCTCCAGAAATTAGGAGCAATTTTGTGTTTTTTTTTTTAGTTTTCTTGAATCAGAATTTTGTTGAATGTTGAAATATTCTGCTTGAATACACAATGTTTTATTTGTAGTCGAAACAGATCACAAAAAAAAAACGTATTTGCCCCTGATTTATTCACAACAGAAGTTGTAGAGATACTTTCTCAAATTCTTAATTATTTTTCATCCCTACACTACCCTAAATTGTAAATTATGAGGTAAATTTACTGTGAGGTAAAAATGTCTGATATGTGGATACGTAAGACACTCTATGTCAGGGGTCCTCAATTATAAACTTGAAGGGTCCACTTACGAAGTTTCCGTTCAGTCCGAGGTCCGGAAAAATATCGGTCAAGTTGCAAATATGAACCGATATGTGAATGGCACGTCATCCGTAGAGAAACAACATGCTTCAGGTCAATCTCTCGATCTCTAAGAATCTGTATCACTACTTCATAAATGTAACCCCTCTTTGTGTGAGGTTTGTAAGACCCAAAACATCTTCATAAATTTGACACAATATTGTTCATCTGCCTTTTCTTCATCAAACAATCTGAGAAAGATCATAAATTGTGAATTATCCTTTTGAGAGCAGTCAAACAGAGCAGTCACCACTTCACTCACACACTCATTGACTATTTCAGCATTAGAGAAAGGTGTCTTGTGTTGTCCCAGGACACATGTGAGACGTTCAATGCCTGTGTGTGTGTGTGTGTGGAGGGTAATTTGTTCAAATTGTGCGTGCTTGCATTAATAAATGGCATTTCACGATCACTTTTGACGATCGCGACAGTCTCGTTGCAGATTAAACACATTGGTTTTCTGCGCGCACGGGCAGCGCAGATGCATATTATTCTGTCCACTCACTCTTAAACTCGCAGTTTTCAAAGTCACCTTTTCTTTTCTAATCGACGGCCAGCTTTGAGCTCGCCATATTCTTTAAGATAGAAAAAATCTTCTTAAAATTCTTTAAGAAAAAATCTCTCGATTTACGCAAACGACAGAGCGCCCGTTCGCCTGGCTACCCTGAAGACCTGAGCGACTAAGCGCCGCGGCCGTGTTCTAAAGTAACTGAATGCCGCCGCCAGAGCGCAAACTGATGACGTAGTTGTCACGTTGCTCTTACAGCTGCTGTGATTGGACAAATGCCGCCGCTAAAACGAGCACAATCATTCAAGATAAATTATATACATTTATAAATATATTTGTTTGCGTTGGTGCGTGTGTGTGTGAATGAGCAATGCAGAATAAAAATTGTGTGATCACTGAAAACGCCTTTGGATTTTGATCACAAGAGTAGCATGTTGGTTTTGCCGTCGGTCCAAAAGTAATCGCGTCTGGGTCCGGATGCGGACCGGAGTCCGCCTATTGAGTACCCCTGATCTATGTCATAAGACTCTATGGTAAAACTGTATTTGCTATTGCTGTATTGAACTTATTGTATATATATATAAGTGTATTGAATATTTCCATATAAGATTCACTGTTTCCTCCTGGAACCAATTTTCGTCATGGTCACCAGTTCACCACATCGTCGTCGGTTCGACTATTTGGTTTGACAAAAAATGCTTGCTCTTGTTTGAATTGATAGTCAATTCTAAATTTTCTGTTAAGATCCAACTCTTTTTAACTTGGGCTGTAAAACAGTTTATGGTCTACTCACAATAATATTTTGGGTCTGGCTTTGTTGGTCTCCGGCATTTCTGTTCGATGTCAGGCAAAATTGGGACACGTGTGTGGCACATCTTTAGCCCATATCACATCAAATAAATATTTTACAATGTAAATAATGCAATAATGCAGAGATACTTTAATTGCATAATTATAATTCTTATCTATATCTGCTGTCACATGTCGGATGAACATATGACAGCAGAGTTTTAAAATTAGGGTTTTTAATGTCCAAACTGAAGAAGAGGATCACACAAACGAAGTGTGGGAACTCTAAACACAAAATACAGAACACGTAATAACACTAATAACACGTTTGACCCTCTGCGCTCTAATTAAGAGAACCTCAGTGATGAGGTTCACCTGTGGACGAGGGTGATTAGCAGATGCGCAATCAGTCCTTCTCGTTCTGGAATCGGCCAGCAGGGATAGCCGAGCTGCAGGATCGTAACATCTGAAACTTTTTCAGGGATTTTTTTTGTTTAAGATTCTTATTTTGGTTACCAAGAACGGCAGCATTTTATTGATTTGCACAATTTATTTTAAAACAGTGCAACGAGAAAAAAGTCTGATAATGCATCGTTTTAAAAAAGTAACATAGGTATTACTAAACGGATAAATGTAGCACATCAAATGCTCAGGCATAACAAAAAGGATTATGAATAAGAAAATTACCATTCAAAATTTCACAACTTTCCATTATTTATCATTCATTGTGCGAGGTCGTAATAACCTAAATATCAGAGTCAAGTTTCCGCTCTAAACCAATTGAAGCCGTTTTCACAGTCAGGTACAGCACCAACAACACACACACACACACACAGAGGACAGAGGAACACCTTCCTTTTCACTCATTCTTCCTCAATTGTTGTTTGTTTTCTAGTTTTCAGTTCTTTACTTAAACTGCAGCACTCGACACAAACACTTCAGTCTGTGGCAGCGGCTCTTTCTGTAAAACACACACTGTCTGATTGAGAGGTCAAGTGCAGGGTAAAGTATGCCAACACAACAGAGTTGATCTTTCGTTTTCAACTCAGTTATAAAGTAAAATGCAAAAACAGAAGAAAAGTTCAGGTAAAGAGTAGGACCCTGAAACTGTTTGGCCCGACGCTTAGCTGACACTGGGCAACAGACCACCACACACTAATCATACTGGTATTTTACTACAAAATGATACTACAAAATGAATGACGTGACTCAACGCTAGAGCGGTTTTCACTTGAAAATCAG
This sequence comes from Paedocypris micromegethes, assembly GCA_028031935.1. NCBI lineage: Eukaryota > Metazoa > Chordata > Actinopteri > Cypriniformes > Paedocypris > Paedocypris micromegethes. The sequence goes on from CM051502.1 coordinate 8,330,600, forward strand.
GACGTGGCCCACCATCAGTAACATTTTACATTGACATGTTGCTGACAATTTCATCTGAAGTGACTGACATCGCATCACATCTTACAAGCACTCGGATTTATCGAGTGAGCCACCAGAAAAGCACATTAACAACAGTCAAAAACAATTATTGTTTCTTTTCATCCTAGGAGGGACACAAGGAAAGTGTCACTATTTTTAATCTAGTTTGGATTTTGTGATTTTTGAAAAGTCAGTCCCAATTTTTGTGCAGTGAAGACGTTGAAAATGGATTGATGCCTTGTCATTCTTTCTTTTAGGGCTGTCAAACGATTAATTTTTTCAAACTAATCGCGAGTAATCATGATTAAATTATTGAAGCTTTTAATATTGGATATTGAGGTGTAATATGTAAATGAATGTAAACTAACTAATGTAAATAAACACTCGTTTAAATACATTACGAATTGAACAAAAATTATACTGAATTATTTTAATGTATTGTCTTTGTTTTTTAACCCTACGAGGTCGAGTCGCACTTTTTTCAAGATAAACCACAAACAAAGTCAATTTTGGTTTTACATATAAATGTTATCCATCAATTGAAAGTTTGAAGTACATATTTTTTTAGGTTACACTCTTAATTAAAACAGGACAATGTGTTATTTGTAAAAAAAAATAAAATAAATGAATAATAATAATAATAATAATAAACAAAACTAAAAAGTTTTGCCTTCTCTTTGTCAGCTGAAAACGAACTGTAACTTAATACATACGTATCACTCTAACATGAAATATATATCTACATAAAGCTTAGAATTTCAGTTTTTAAAAATAAATTGTCTGTTTATTTAATCTGTATTAATCTAAAGCTTTGGCTTTTTGAACAGAGCAAATTATTTGCAGTTGTAAAGGAACTGTGTCTGTGTTGCTCGCTGAGAGAGGAAAAGTATGTCAGTGTCGCTTAAACACTTTGCGCCCAAGTGATCTGAAATAACCTGAAGTAACACCTGAACTCAATGACTGTGAGCTGCTGATCTAAATGAGCCAATCCAGGAGACAGCGCACGGCTCTCTTGGTTCTATTCATTGCACGTTTGCCAATTCGAAAGTAACAAAAAATGCAACTGTAATTAATGACGTTACGTAATGACATAATTGACGCAATTAAGCACTTAAAATTAATCGTGTGCGTTAACGTGTTAACTTTGACAGCACTAGTTTCTTTTAATAAAAAGCAAAAACCTTAAAAAAA
>CM051502.1:8331853-8384702 GCA_028031935.1 Paedocypris micromegethes
AAAAAAATTATCGTTTGACTTTCTACATTTTTGAAATTTCTACGTTTGATAACTTTTAAATATAGTCTATTGTGGGCTGGCCCTGGATCAAAGAATTGATAACACATAGATCTCCCTTGGTTTATTTACTCTCACCCCGCCAGAGAGGTTTTGTTTTCCTAGCCACTCTTCTGGTCATAGCCACAGTCTGAACACCGATAAACAATGGCCATTTTTCTTCGTTAAAGACAATTTTTTTCCATAATTCCACACAGCGACTTTGCGTTGGTCTTGAAACAAAAAAAAGCACTATATAATTAGACTCTACAACACTCTACAATGAACCTGTGTGGTCCTGAAGGGGTGCCAGGTAGGGGTATTTCCAGGTGTATGTTCTGTTGGGTTTCATCTGTGGTTCCAGTTTCCTAACGGAGCCCTAAAAGAAGAACATTGATTGTATTGCATTTGATGCGTCTCTAAAATGAGGGATTGTGATTGGCCTGTGATTGGACGTGTCTGGCAGTATGATGCAGAAGTGGGTATTTTCAGATTCTCTGGCGTCTTGGATTCGTTCGGATGAATGTGTTCATGTGGTATTGTCTTGCTGTAAGTGTAATACGTATGCAAAATGTACATGTACATTTTGTTATGAAGTCATCTAGCGACTTTTAGGACAGCCAATGGCGTCTTACCTTGCTGAGGAGTTGACAACACTGGTTTATAGCATTGCTTTAATAAAGACCAACATCAACAATGCGGTCTCTGTGTGGTGTCAGTAGTTACTTGGAGTCGTCCAGTATCTGACAAATGACTGTAATGTAAAGTAAAGCTCTGTTCTTGCACAGAAATGTCAACGCAATATAAAAGACGACCAGAAAAAAGTATGGATATTTGGTATAATGCATGGGTTACTTTTACCTTGAATTGGTAAAGTTAATACGGTAATATTAGGTGTAAGTGAAAGCAAATTTGTCTTAAAATTTCACAAAGAAGTAATGTTTGATATTTTTTTCAATATTGACAATGTGATTAGTACTTAATTAATTAACAATTCACTAAATTAATAGATACATTTTTCCACTCCGTTTATAAACGACGACATGCCGAAGAACTTTTCTGAACAAACATTTTTGCAAATTTTCTTGCCTCGTGATGAATAACAAACCTAATGGAAGTGTTTGCAATAGAGAAAAAGTAAACTGTACGAATTCAACATTTATCAAGAAATCTTATGGAGAATATGTCTTTTACGTAATGCGTCATTAATCTGATTCCTACACTGGGAATAAAGCGCCGGATCTTCTGTGGAGGTGAAATACTTGTGGCCCTGAGCGTCGTGTCAAACCTTTTTTCTGTCGTGATCCACATCGGTGTTTTGTCATTAAATACAGACGGCGAGTGAATCGCCCGGCCCTGATTCAGCATTGAAGAATGGACATTAATCACATTCAGTGTCATCTATCAGAGAGCGCGAGACGGACATTAAATCAATGCGCAGCCTCACTCACACACACGCCGGACGTCTGTCAGATACCGATGCTAACGCGAGGCAGAGTCGTGCCTATGGTTCCTAAGGTCAATCTCTTTTTACTCTTTGGTACAAATTCTGCTTCTGAACAACACACAGATGAAGATCTACAGAGTCTGTAGACTGAGTGTGTGCGCAGTGTCACTGATGTTTGTTCCGGAGACTTCTTTGGGCAAAACAACGCAGACAAAGTGTAAGTGACAGCGGGTCACGGCACCAGCAGGTGAAATCACAAGGTGACACAGGAGTGATTCACTAACTCCACGACTTCTGGAGAGGAAAAGAAGGTGGAGAGAAGTAAAGAAAGTGAGAGAGAGAGAGATAGTGATAAAAATGGGGGTGGCGGGGTACAAAAAAGAAGGGAAGGAAGTGTGACAGAGCGATGGTGAGAGAGAGACAGAGTCTGCATGGGAAGTGTGAGATTTTGACAAAAAAAGAAGGGAGGGGAAAGTGACAGAGCCAGTCTCACAGTAAAAGGAGAGAGAAGAAGAAAAGATGTTGAGAGAGAGAGAGAGTAAGTCTGTATGGAAAGTGTGAGATTTTGACAAAAAAGAAGGGAGGAAAGAGTGATAGTGTCACGATCTACGCTGGCAGTGGGTTATGCCAGCGGAGGTACTTTTATGTTGACCGTTTTCTGGACTTTTGTGTTGGAATGTTGCCTACACTGTTTTGGTTTGCCGCTCTGGACACGCCCTGTTTGCTTTTGTTAATGGTCATTATCTGTTTCAGCTGTTTGATTTTCTGCTTATGTTTTGGATTGTCTGAGTGTTTGATTTTTGCTTTATTAGTTCTGCTACCTGTGTTTTGGATTGTTTGATTGTTTGATTATTGCTTTATTATTTCTGCTAAGTTCGGTCACCTGTGTTCTGGATTGTGTTTGATTATTGTTTCATTATTTAAGGCTTCTGTGTTTTGTGACCTTACGTCACGTGAGTAGGGTCCGTGTCATGTCCTGTACTCAGTTTCTGAGAAATTCTCAGTGTTTGTTTTTGGTTTGTTTTTTGTTTAGTTTTGTCTTTTATTAAAGAAGACGTTGCATTTGAGCCTTTGCATTGATCCATTGCATTTGAGTCTGAGCTCTCGTTCTTTCTTCTGCCCCAACCCTGGCAGATAGAGCCTGTCACAGAGTAAAAGGAGAGAGAAGATAAAATGGTTACAGTTCACCCTCGACACTTCTCGATTGACCTTGATCAGTTCACTTAAAGCAACATACCCATTGTCGCCTAAACTCATGACGTTTTGATTAACATCCAGATCCAGTGGCTTCATCCTAACCTCAGGTGACTTCTCCCGCTCGATGAACTGTCCAGCATCTCACCCGTCATTATCTACAATTACATTCTGAAAACCTACAATTTTCGTCAGAATGTCCAATCAATTCATGGTCTGCACATTGACAGTGGTAATGACTGATTTATAACCAGGCTCTGGTTTTGACTACTCGTCCGGCCTTCTGTCTAGAGTAGACTCTAGAATAAAGAAAACAATGTCGTCTAAGTGACTATTTATAAATATCGTCTAAGTGTATTTATTTAATCCACAAATGCCACACTACACTAGCTATATTTTCAACAAAGTTTGAGAGTTTGAAAATTGTAGTTCCTAAGTGAGCCAAAATTCAGTGTTTTTCTCGTGATTGGCTGACCTGCTCTTCTTTGCCATGATTGGCTAACCTCTGTCATTCTCTCCCTTGATTGGCTGATGTGCTATTCACTCCAGTGATGAGGGCGATTAATTGATGAATATTTCAGTCATAATTACAGCTGCACCAAACTTTCCAAGTTTGCGCGAGTGCCCGAGCTGTGACATTAAACGCACATTTCACCATCTGGTTAAGCAGAATATTTCTCTTTTGAAAGAATCACTACTGGGACGCATTTTCTTGTCCTTCGATACATTTACCAGAAATATGCCAGCATCTTTGAGGTATTTATGTAGAATAATAGAAATTGACTTTTGATTCTACATAATGTCTCTTACAAATGCTTTAATAAACTTTGAAGACTGTTGTGTCATCACAAATCAGTTTAATTAAATGGAGCGTTATCACATCCTGACCTGGAAAATTCATCTGGAATGTGAGATTTATGACTATTATCACTTTTAAAAAATTAGTTTGTATAATTTTCATCAGAATTTGTAATATCTCGCGACTAGCTGAAGACATGTACTGTAAGACGTGTTCGGGGCTTTGCGCTTGTTCTCTATATTTATATTCCCATCATTGATGACATTTTTTACCTTGTTTATCCTACGGATTCTGTCTGGTTACTGATCTTAACCATTTGGATAACGTCATTGTCTGCTGTTTGTATTTTTAATCTAAGCTTCTGTTTTTGATTGTGACTTTTGCCTTAGATCACGTGACAAATTGATCGCGACACCGACTCCATCTTTTGAGGCTTTAGCTACAGTAGGGGTGTCAAACTCATTTTCACGGATGGCCACATCAGCATAATGCCTGTCCTCAAAGGGCCAGGTGTAACTAATAAATGTAACTACATGTAATCAAATGTAATGTAAAATAAATGTAACTACTCTTTAATGTTAACCAACTGTGAGACACCTGGCCATTCTGCAGCATCCGTGATCACTGTCCATGGTCCTGAACTGGCCAGGTGTCACACGCATTATCAAAACATTATTAATCATAACTTAATCAAGTGACTATTGCAGTTGCGTAGAAAATCCATGTTTGCTTGTTGCTCTAACATAAATCTTTTTGTCAGCTTATGAAAACACACTTAAGTCCATTGATGAAGAATCAAACAGCCAGGTGAATAAAGAAAAACAACATAAAACAGTGGAAACACTGCCACGGCTACTGTAGTCGAAAGGCATTGTGGGAAATGTAGCTTTTGGTCAACGCGCACACGTAATTTTTATTTGTATTTATTTTTAGACACTTTTAAACTCTCGCTGGCCACATAAAATGACATGGCGGGCCACATCTGGCCCCCAGGCCTTGAGTTTGACACATGTGATTTATAGTATCACCACTCCGAGGCTGCTACAATTTTGTTGTGTACAATGACAATAGAAGCTTCTAAGTCTGATTGTGGAATTGATGGCTTAATTGTGAAGGCCCGGCGCTGGCAGTCAGCATCGAGCTTATGAAGCGCTGTACATTCTAATCGTGTTCATTAAGGCGCGATTACGCTGTTCTGTATAATTACTGTTAAGATTGTAACAACACTAAACACACTGGCAGCGTCTCATTCTCTCTCTTTGTCTCTTTCACTTCGCTGATCTGCTAAAGGACAAAGAAGCTCAAAGCTGCTTGATTGAGATGTGTGTTACGAATCTTCTGCCTCCGGCGGCGCAACTGCGGCGGCACGTATCACGCTGACACACACCCTCTGCACTTCCTCTAATGGGAATTTAGCAGATTTAATCACTCTTCTTAACTGTGTTTTGAAAGTAATATTTTATTTTAAATGAATGGAAGCTAAGAGACTCATTTCTTCCCACGAAATGTTGAAGCATCTAAGTTGCACGAAGAAGCAAACACAAACACTCTCGGGCTTCACCGTTCAGTGTGCAACACTTTTTTTTTTGTTGCCAATTGTAAATGCATTTGGTACCACATTAAAATCCAGTAAACTACTTTTCCTACGATTATTGAACGTCTTCGAAAGACAAAGTTGAATGTTGAAGTCCCTTATGTTCTGACGGATGCAGCGACACAGTGATCCGAACGTACTAAAATACTATGGTACCTCTCTTTACGGAATACATTTTTGCTGACAGCAGTTTTGTAAATTTTCCTCGTAAATGCGATAATCCATTACCAAAATATGATAAAACATCATAATAACTGTAATAAAGAGCAAGTTACATCTGCAATCTTGAATCTCGCAATAATCTGGCGATAACTGTGACGTAGCCGGATCAGCGAGGTTGTTAGCCGAGTGTCTCACCTGGGTTGTACTTTTGTGCGTAAACATAATGAAAAGGCACAGACACTGTTCTTAACATCTTCTCTCTGTAATATGGTTGTTGCAAAATAACACGACTGTTGGTTGCACTCGAGCACTTTATTTCTCATCAGCATAATGCCTGTCCTCAAAGGGCCGGGTGTAACTTATAAATGTGACTACATGTAATCAAATGTAATGTAAAATAATTGTAACTACTCTTTAATGTTAAACAACTGTGAGACACCTGGTCATTCTGCAGCATCTGCGATCACTGTCCATGGTCCTGAAGTGGCCAGGTGTCCCACACAATTCATTATTTATCATAACTTAATCAAGTGACTCTTGCAGTTGCGTAGAAAACCTATGTTTGCTTGTTGCTCTAACAAAAATCTTTTTACATTTTGTCAGCTTTGTCAAAACACACACGACTCCATTAATAGAGGGTCAAACTGTGCAAGTGAATGTAGAAAAATAACATAAAACTGTTGAAACACTGCACTTTTCGCTAACAGTCATTTGTTATTGGAGGCACATGTCGAGATCGGGGCTACCGAAAAACCTTAAAAGCTTTAAGGTTAACACCCAAAAAGCTTAACGACAGGGTTCAAAGTTTGGGTAAAAGTAACGGCTTACATTATTGAAAATCAAGGACTCACCTAGCCAGATGGTGGCGTGATGCCCAGTGTGTGTGGTGAATGTCTTCTGTTGAAACCTCACCGTGGATGAACGTCCCATACCGCACAGTTCTGGCCAGTTCAAATTGCTTTTTCTCACCTTTGGTTTCCTGCTTCTGTTTGCACAGTTTGAGAGACCCAAGAGAAAATTGTTTGAGATTCGCCAGTAAATTACTCAAACTTTTCATACACTTCTCCCACTGTGCACAAGGCTCAATCTTTGTACAGTATAGTTACATCTTCGAGTCTTGACACAGTATTTTTTAACATGAAGTTTGTGTCTTATATTGTTTTATTATTTGCATGATCAATAGTACTACAGTATATGGTTTTTAGCAGCATGTCTGTTAAACAATCAACTTCTTCTACTGTAGTTGTCATCACTACGTACACTTGTTCTCTCACAGCTAAAATGATCATCTTCAGTACATTGATTTCCCAAACGTGTCCCAAAATAGGGCTGCACGATTAACCTTTATCGAATCGATATTGTGGTCCAATCCTCAGGAGGCTGCATTTTTTACACCGATTTCGGGAACAACGACATTGGAGCAAAAAACTGGCAAGTGTAAAATGTGGATTTAGGAAACACAACTAATTTACACCAGAATCTTAAAAATCACAATAATGTTAGTAATAATAATGATAATATCATACTAATCTTTTATGTTTGGTGATTTTTTACAATGTTTCTAGTAGTGTGTTTTCCATTTTGCCTTTTTATTACATGCCATCAAGGCAATTGTTTTTAGTGCCAGTGAAATGTGTGCAATGCAAGTTCCATGTTTACTAAATACCAGTTAAGTACACTATATTTGTTTAGATTTATCTAGATTCATACACTAGATTTGCGATATTGCAATCACAATATTTTTCAGAAAAATCACAATTAGGTTTTTTCTCAAAATCGTGCAACCCTAGCCCAAACTGTTTTAAACGGATTTTGTATAGAAGGATGCTAGTGTGTTTTTGTAGTTTGGAATCAAGCGTGGCTCTAAACGTGTGTTCAGTGCGAGTGTCAGGACTGTTGGCTCTCACTTGCTTTACGGAGTGTACATTTCTGCTTAAGGCTGCGTTGAATGTGATGGAGACCTTTAAGTGTGTTAGCGCAGCACATTGGAATTGATTCCTGAAATGTTCAGCGAGATCAATCTGCAGAAGATGGCGTTGATTAAAGTTGGCTTACAAGCCTACAACGTAAAAAAACATGACATCACGTCACATTTCGGGTTGGTAATGTGTAAAAAACATTAAATTCTACTTTGGAAAATGTTGGATGTGCACAATTTCTCATGTTTGATGAGCGATTGCATCTAATTCACACGTGTACGTGAAAACGATTTTGTCCTTAATATTTTCACACTTGTCGAGGATTGAAGCATATGTTACATTGTAATATGAGTTAATAAGGCATAAAATGTTTTTAAGTTTCTAATCATTTTTATTGTCACATCACCAGTGTGAGACAGTTGACAATGCAGACATTCAGTGCAAAATACAAAATACAGACAAGGCAAGATACAGTAGTGCAATATGCTGCTACAACAATGACAAATAATTTGCATGTTTTCATTTAAACGTGTTTATGTTCACCAACCTGACTGTCAAATTTAAAAAGGATCAGCAACCTTTAACAAATTGGTTTCAAAAACTTTGAAAACCATTTTTGGTTCCTAATTTGGTAATATATGTGTGTATTATAAAGTGAGCACTATAGTGAACCTCATCACATGACACGTCACCAGACTGCACACGACCACATGTGAAGGAATATGCTCGGGGACGCAAGTCAATGTGTTTGGGCAGAAAGCATTGCACCTTAAAATTTGTCGTTTGTTTCTAGTACTGGTTGTAAAACTCAGAGGAACTTAAATCTTATCTATCTATCTCTCTATCAATCTATCTCTCTATCTATCTATCTATCTATCTATCTATCTATCTATCTATCTATCTATCTATCTATCTATCTATCTATCTATCTATCTATCTATCTATCTATCTATCTATCTGTCTCCCTGTCTCCCTGTCTCTCTGTCTGTGTCTGTCTGTCTCTCAGCCTATACTATATCAATTTGTCTATCTGTCTGTCTGTCTATCGGCCTATACTATATCAATTTGTCTGTCTATCTATCTGTTTGTCTGTCTGTCCTTCTGTTTGTTCGTCCGTCCGTCCATCCATCTCTTTATTCATCCATCCATCCATTCATCTATTCATTCATCCATCCATCCATGTATCTATTTTTTATCTATCCATCCATCCATTCATTCATCTTTTCACCCATCCATTCATCTGTCTATGTAGTACTCCGCTTTTTACTACTCCAAATCTCCATCTGATTTCAGGTTTTAGAATACATCTGATTTAGGGTTTTAGAATACATTTTCACAAGAGAAAGTTGCGTAAAATAGCATAAACGGCCTCAACAACTTTTGACTGACTGATGCCACGACGCAAGGCCTCGTCACAATTTAAGGCCAGCTACAAATGAGACAGTGTGAGAGCTTGTGATGATGAGGTGTTGAACCGAGTGGTTGGCTTCAGCTCATTGTGTGGTTCGGAACAGCCATGAATGCAAAGACTCCTGTAGGTTTCCTGTGACCGGTCTAGAGTAAAGCTATTCTGGTTAGCTATTTTACGCTCAGGTGAATACTACAGTGCATATGGATGTCAGTGTGAAGCAGTGAAATGAGTCGTGGGTCAGGATGTTTGAGTGTTTGTGTTTCAGACTTCAGACAAGGTCATGGTTTTTGGAAGCTGAAAGAAGCATCTGCGCATTTCATGTGGGGCAGAGGACAAACACCATAGGAGAGTTTCCCCATCCAGGCGTAAAATACCACACGATTCATCTATTCTATCACTGCTTGAACAATATTCACACACATAAGCACATCATTTCTGCAGCTTCTTTGTTCTGCGTCCCCGAGGACCAAGGATAAAGATTTAAACTCTAAAATTGCTCTTTTACAGGCTTTGCACCTCATTTGGGATTATTCAAACAGTGTTTTGTTTTCAGGCCTTTTTAGCCTCAGCCTAAAGTTTGTAACTAGCGTTAAAGCTAGTTAATTACATGCCATCCATAGGGTAGGTAAAGGTAGAACATGCTTTAAAACTGGAAGCAGCAGATTGATCTTTTCAGGCATCTTGATGTTTCTCAAGATTAGTCATGCGCTACTCAATAATCGGACGATTTCTTCACTTCTGATGCGCTGTCCCGATGATCTCCACAGATGATCTCAGGAGGTGTGTTGAGTGGGACTAAATGCTCTCAGTAGATCCTTGAGTTGCCTGCGTGCAAATTGTAAATGTTCTACATCAGGGGCGCCAAACTTTTTGATTCGCGGGCCACATTGGGTTCTAACATTTGACAAAGGGGCTGGACCGGGCTCTGGGGAAAAAAATACACTTTTTAGGATATACATTTTTGTTTATAATTTAGTATTTAACATTAAATAGTGTTTATTTCTATTTAAAAATGCATTAAAAAAAAAGAACAACAGATATAATTCTAAAATGCAAATAGTGATTTAGCGTTTTAACCGCTTTTTAAAATGTGTTCATATAGCAATAAAAACCTTCATAATGAAACATTGAAAAAAACTTATGATTTTGATAAAATTTTTTACAAGCTCGGGTGGGCGTGGTGAAACAAACCGTATTCGTTTGAAATCACATGGTGTGTTCACGCGCTGAACTGAATTTGCCGTACATTTGCGGTGATTGGATGAAGTTGCAAGGTCTCAAATCAATCGCTGGGTTCCGCTAAATTCGCGTAAATTGCCGCAATCGCGAAATCCTGGAGGGACTGAATACTGGCAGCGGGCCGTATTCCATTCATTTTATGAATCAAGCCACGGGCCGGTCAAAATTTGATTAAGGGCCGCATTTGGCCCCCGGGCCGGACTTTGGACATGCCTGTCCTACATACTACATTTTTGCAATCTTTACATGTTGTGAAATCCTGACAGAACTAAGAACAAATCAAAAAGTAACCGACAAGAAGTAAATCAAATCAGAGAGCGTATGACAGAAACTTTTTCCAATCAGAGAGCAACTAACAGAAATTTTATCCAATCAGAGAGCGACCGAAATTGTATTCAAACAGAAAGCAACTGACAAAAATTGTTTTCAATCAGAAAGCGACTGACTGGAATTGTATCCAATCAGAAAGCGACTGACTGAAATTGTATCCAATCAGAAAGCGATTGACAGAAATAAGATCAAATCAGGAGGTGGGTTTACTGTTAAAATGTCTACCAGAAGCATGAACAATATGAGGAAGCAACATTTTCTGGTTGTTTAAGTTTAGCTTGTGAGTGTTGGGTGACGGTGCGATGCGGTGAAGGTGTTTGACATTTGAAGAGTGGCTGGAGAAAGAGGGTGTGAAAGTAAAAGGTTAGAGATGTGCGGGGTGTCATCAGCCTTGGGACCATCTGCTGAAACAAATCAGAGAGGAGGTGTTTGCCTCCAGAATTATGGTTCTCTCCGTAGCCCTGAAAGCATCATAAAGAACCAACTTGTGACACAAAGAGATGCTGTTTTCGGCACGATGCTGCCTCCATCTGCCAAAGCTACGTGCTTTATCGCGTCGAGACTTATATCTCGCTCCTCAGAAACGCCGCAAAATACAACTGTTGTCTTCTTTCGGTGGTTGAGCAACGATCACTTGTCGTGAGGAGAATGGGATAAAGTGATAACTGATCATTTGTCTTTATGGTAATTGAAAATTACCCCAATTTACAAAAGTGCACGACGACTAAATTTGCGTCATTTCAATATGGCGGCTCACCGAGAGAGAAAAAAAATCATTGACATTTTGAGAGAATACAAGCTTATTTTATATTTTGTAAGCAAGATCTTTGAAACAAACTAGTGTTTTTGTTGTTTTTTGTTTGGACTCTGGACTACATTTTCGCTGGCTTCTGGATTTTTGTCATCTAGGACATTTGTACGTCGGGGTACTACTGTATATTTCAAACATTATCTAACCTGAAAGCATATTAAAGGTATTATATCCTATCAGAAGGCACCTTCTGTAAGCAACATCCAATCAGAAAGCAACTGACATAAATCATATTCATCCATTTATCCATTTTGCTCTATCTATTCACACTTTTTCCATTGTTGGGTCTTAAGGAGCAGCCACAATTTTTTAATTCCAACTCTCCTTAACATGTTTTTGGACTGTGAGAAGAAACCGGAGACCTAGATGAAAACCAGGCAAGCACAGGGAGAATGAATCATTTCTGCTCAGAGCTCCACACTACTGTGCCTCCCCTGATATATATGTGATAAATATTTTAATTTTGTTTTCCGAGTTCGATTTCCAGAAAAAGCATGAAGTTGGTTCCTTTGAAGTAGAGCTGCACAATTCTGGATAAGATGCACAATTTTATTTGCTTACAATAAAGATCACGATTCTTTTCACGATTCTTTCTGGACATTTTATTATTTTGAATATTCAACCCTGAAAAACAGGTTGTCAAACAGCAATATAATAACACATATTACTCTTTGGTTTAAATTTAAATAAATGGAATGAAAAATATAATGTAATGTAAAAATAAGAAAAAAAATCACCATTAAACGTAATAAAAATAAACATACCAAGGTACAGTAATATGTACAGTTGAGGACAAAATTATTAGCTCTTTTTAACTTTGTTTTACGCACTTTTGAAATACTTTTCAAACAATGTTTATTTCGTAGGCGGGGCTAATAATTTTGTCCTCAATTGTATTTTCTGTACAGTATGTGGTTTGCTGAGTGTCGTCTTCTAGTTTTAAACCGCAGTAAACACACACACACACACACACACACACACACTTCAGAATAAAATCGTATTTCAGGTACTAAAATGTCGCAGCTGATACCAGACTTACTTTACCGTTGTGTTTAACCACTCATTCTCCCAGTTTATTTTGTAGTTATTTATTTTTTTAACTCGACTGCTGCCCGACGCACATTCACTGTTCTAGTGCAGGTACGTTTAAGAAAGTTGACAGAAAGTTTCTGTCTGACGGCTCTTCGTAGATCAGAGAGTTTGGCAGAATCGTATACATGCTGGATTCAGATCGTGAACAGGTAGAGTCGAGATGAATGAATGAATGAATTAATGACTTTATTGATCCCAAGGGGAAATTTCTTTCATTTTTAGCAGCAACAGGGAGACGGTGCAACATAGAAACAGTGATGACAGGGTAAAAAAAAATGAATATTAAAAAAAAATGATCAGATTGCAATCTTTTAACGATGAATTGTGTAGTTTTCTTGATAATAAATATCAGTTAGGGGCTACATATCAGCAGTAATGTTTAATGGACCGACAAAATGTGGTGGTAACACACATTCACATTCTTGCTGTGTAGATTAGTCCAATCAATAGTGAGTTGCAATATTGATACATGTTTTTGTTTTAAGTGAAATGGTTCATTCTGGAAACCCTGGAGTCTTCCGGAAGTAAATCACTGAAGATGTGTCGGTCTCTGAAGGGATTATTGTGTGTTTAGACTCCTGTTGTAACACGCAGCGTCGTTCCAATTCTTCATTATATTTTCACACTTTTGCCTGGCTTCGACCAAGCTTCCCGAGGAGAGTGACACTGAAATAAAGAAGAACGCAACAAAGCTCCCAGTTCTATTCTAGATGGGTTTCTTTAGGTCTCTGTTCAGTCACCATTTCAAGACATGCAAATTAGTCTCACGGTCACAGAAATCTGTTGTTACTATAAAAAAAAAGAAAAGAAAACAGCTAAGCAAGAAAACCAAAAGGAGTGTAAGTCTTATAGCAGAAAATGTCACAAATATTTCAACACGTCCTTAGATTAGTTTAATAGGCTAATAAAGTGAATCCGGTCATGCGTACATTATGCTAATTTAGATTGTTGGTGTTAAAGTTTGACATTTACCATTTTCTCAATGACAATCTGAATAAATTTTTTTCTCTGTTTATTGAATCTTTTAACTATTAATTGTAAAGTACATTTCACTTCACGTTGCAAAATAATTGTGTATGTGACAAATACAATTTGAATTTGATTTAATTGTATGTTTTTTGTTTCTGGTCGGGTGGAGCTGTGGTTGACAACATTATGAATACCACAAATTTTGACAAATTTAATACTGCACTTTGACATGTTGTTGTTGTCTGGGTCTCGAGATATTACTTTACAAAATCCAAATCACAAAGGATAGAATCCAGTACAGCGAAAAGCTAAACTTTTGGTTTTGGTCAATATCCAAAATCAACAAAATAATGTTGTTATTTAAAACCTTGTTGAAAAAAACAAATTAATGTAGGACACAACTTTTTACCCCCGCACACACACACACACACACACACACACACACACACACACACACACACACATTACATAATGACTACAGAAATGTTCAATGCTTCTTTTCCTGAATATGTTTAATATAAGGCTGGGCATTGGTGTTTCAACGCTTCATATTAGTGTCGTTTTACACAATTTTTGGATATTTTAAGTATAAACCTGGACATTGGATGGAGAGTTTTGGCCTTCATGGGAAAGAAAGGAAAGCATGGCTTTAAAATACCAAGAGAAGGTTAGAAAATGTTCCAATAAAGGTTAAAGGATCTGATTCTTTAAGCCTTTGGTTCGCAAGTTAGAAGTCAAGACATGGTTTTTGGATTTCCTCCGAGATGGAAGTCAGCCATAGACTAAAGGATTATTGAGGTCATAGTGCTGCTATATTGGCCTTCAGCAAGGCACTAAACCTCAAGTTGCTCATCTGGGACATTTTCCTGTCGCTAAAATGTCTATAGAGTGACATATTTCAAGTTCAACAAAGACTTGTTGACTTCTTGGGTCATATTATGAAAGGAGTTTAAAAAAGATCTCAACCCTGAAGACACAAATGCCTTTGACAGTCGAACAATGATGTTTTTGTCCAATATTAAGTGAATCGCTTCTGTGAATTTGAGCTGGGGCTGTGCTTTTCTCCAGCCAATCTTGTGGAGCTGAAGGTATTTTGTGTTGCTAAATGGTTATTGTTGATAAAGGCTCTATGATATTTTGTTAATGTACCTTTTCAGGTCAGAACAGAGTATGTTTAAATAATCGAGTCTCACGATCATAACTTGTCATGTTTTTACATAACATCAAAACACTTTACTTTAACAATAGATGGAACCCAGTTTGAACAAACTTTTTTTTTGCTGATGACATCCCACACTTGCGAATCAAACATTCTGATGGATCTTTCTTTGTGTCCCTGCAGTGTGTGAGTGCAGAGGTGGAGGCAACGATCTTCTGCCTAGATTCTCCTCTTCCTTGCCCACCTACCTCCCAGTGTCCTGCCAACTACAAGGTGCGGAGACGTCCTTCTTTCTCCAGGAGGCCACGCAGGACATGATGCGCAACGGGAGCTTGCACACTCGCAGCGAACCTCTGTTTCTACACATGCCTGAAACCGGTCCTGCTCCTCTTTTGTCTGTCAATTGTAGCTATGGAAATTTGACAGCAGAAGCACCCGTCCCCCCGGAGCTCCTCCAGGGTTCCCTGCCTCGCTCTTTCCAATCCTCCACACACCTTACACTAGGCTGGAAAGTGAGAGGACAGATTGTCAGTAGGAGGATAGGAGTGGACCGTCCCAACATCCAAGTCTTGTTTTACCTGGCGGGCCGCAGATGGGACGACACGGATCCACCTGCAGAACTGCTCCCATGTGTCCACGTCATTGGGATCCGAGATCCGGGAGAAGGTTCCGTATCGGCCACCTGCCGCATGGAGGGAAATCTCGGCATCTGTGTAGCTCAGCTTGGTGTCCCCTTAACCTGGTTCACCCCACCTCCTCCACGAAGACGCTCGCAGGAGCCCGTTCCTGTCACTGTGGAGTTGCACTACTCTGTTCTACCGTCTGTGGCCCTTGGGAGAGATTGTGCAGTGGCTAAGGTTCCAGGAAAGCCTGTAGGTCTGGAGGTTGATATGCAAAGAATTGGAACTGTGACTTTAGCCACGGGGGACAACAAAACACCCATTAACAGACTCCGACTGGACGAAGACGTGGAGATTGTGGTGCCTTCCAGCCCAGTCAAACAGGGACAGACTGTTGGATTTCAAGTGCTAATGAATTCTGCTGCCAGTACGGAGCAGTTCACCTTGAGGTAAGACATATTCACACATGTTCACCGCTATGGAGACAGAATTCTAATGAACCAGATTCAAACTCACAATATGTTTTTGCAAAATCAGTTTTCCTACCTAGTCTTATTTGAGATTAAATTTCTCACTAGATTTGTGTAGCGTTTAGAAATCAAAATTCAAGACTCCTCTCTGTACTTTCCTAAGTTATCTAGAGAATAATTTTCAGCTTCTGTTGTAAATTTGCCAACAAGTGTGAGTGAAAGTGTGTCGATACCGGCAAACTTTCCTGTGTGAACGCAAAGCGAAGATTTCCGGAATAATCATGCAGAAGTTCAGTATGTGCTGACGTAAACGATGCTCTGAGGCAATCAGAATATTCTGACACGCGTTCACAGGTGCAGCTGTTTAAATAGGTAATAATGTCACCGAAAATACCAGTATTTTGAAGAAGCAGTGTGAATAGTGTTTTACCGGTAAAATGACGGCATGGCGGTGCTTGTGTGAACAGTCTTTACCGGTAAAGTAATTCCGGTAATTCTCCAGCAGTTTAAGTTCAAGTTCAAGTTTATTTATATAGCACTTTTCTTAGTTTGAGACCAATGCATAGTCGCTATGCGAATTAGGGGAAAAATTGTCTTTAAAGAAGAAAATGTCCATTATTTATCTGTGTTTAAAAAAAATCAGTTAAAAAAAGGAAAAAATGTCAATCGTCCATCGTTGATCAGACTATGGGCTATGACCAGTTAGATTGCGACAGTGGCTGAATTAACGGCATTGCTGTGTGAAAATGGCTAATGTTTCTGTGTCCCAATTTGCCATTGGTCACCACCAATCCAGGGGGTGTGTCCTGCCTTCATACCAAGTGTTGAAAGACTCCCTTTACTGAGAAACTGAAGAAGCCGTTAATGTAAGAGAATGAATATTTTGTATATGAATGGTGATTAATAGTGTTAATCCTGAAGGAGCAGATATTTATATCTGTTGCGCTGGCGTGATTTACACTAATAGAGTCGGGTTCTCTTCAGAGTCACGGTTCACACATGAACAGACTGCTGCTTTCGCTCTGGCTCCTCTCCAGTCTGAAGGCCTCAGGGTTTCCCAGACACATGATAGATGAGACTTCTTCACGTCTCTTCCCATCACCGCCGTTGAGCTTCATAATGGGCAGTAATTACTCTCCGCCACCAGCACGTAAGGATCATTAAAATTGATGAAGAAGTGTTGAGATTGTTTCAGGGGGAACAACAACCGATCTGCTCTTATCATCGCGGACCGGATTTTAGGTGCTTTTAATTCCCCCTGTGCAATTACTCATGGTAGCTCAGTTATATGTGATTGGTGGGACATGTTTTCTTCATAGAAGGATGCCTGGGTTCTTTTCAATTAGGTAGGATTTGGAATTATTAGCCTGATCTGATGCAACTTTAAGTTCAGAGCATTTGTAAGGCGCTTTTCACAGTTTTAACTGTCTCAAAGCGCACGTGTGAATATGAAAGAGAATTGTTGCTTTTTATTCATTAGTAGTTGGTGTTAAGAAAATGGCTGTGATTATCATTATGACTATGACCATGACCAGTGAGCAAGCACATATGCGACAGGGGCCAGGTAAAAAACCTCTCTAAACAAGGAAAAAACCCTGGGGAGAACCCGGCTCACTGGTACTCACAAGCCAGTCTCCTCTGGTGTTCTAACTCTACACAATTCCGCGCCATTATTGATGATTTTTTATTTTTCCGGAATATGTTTCCCTCCTGAGTGAGCAAAGAGGCGGCTTTATTTCTCCACTTAAAACAGCGTCATCAAGTCTACATAGGTCCAGGAGGCATCATAGAAAAGAAGAACCCGAAGCTCCTAGGAGATTCCATCTTCCCGAGCAGTCTGGAAGGAAGGAAGGAAAGTGAGGTGATGGCATTATTGTCACTAGAGACCATACTGAACCTGTGCTCTGCATTTAACCCATCTGTGAAAGTGCACATACACACAGTGAAGTGAACACACACAAACCCGGAGCAGTGGGCAGCCTAAGCGTGGCGCCCGGGGGGCAAGTGGGGTTCAGTGTCTTGCCCAAGGACACTTAGGTGCAGAACCAGTGGTAGGGGGGATTCGAACCTGCAACCTGGTCCATGTCCCCTACCTCTGGACCACACTCCTCCAGGCGGTCGTACGGCACTCACACTGGATCACTATGACAACACACACGGGGACTAGAACTGCAAAAAACATGGCAGGGAGGGAAGGTTCCAACAGCCGCCCGAATCGTTTCCATGAAAAAGATTGAACCGAAGCGTTGTGTTAATGCCTTTGCTTCGCTCTTACATCTATGGTCAGAATATCAAGAAGCCATCACTGTACCTCCATAAATCTCTTCTCCTCTCCCAAATAGTTCTTCTTATTTCTCATCCTCATTAGACAAACCTAAAATATTCATTTGAACAGACTGAGCGTCATTAGTCCCCGTTAGAAGACATTATGTAGAAGAGATGAGAGAAAGACTCTGATCTACAGGACCTCCAGGGAATCAAATTCACTGGGTATGACCCCGCCCCTTTTCCATCCAATCCTGGTGAATCAAATTTGCGTGGGCGGTCGCGCTCATCCATTTAGATCGATGTCACGCACGGTGTCACGCACCTCCACGTCTGGAGTCTCGCGGGGCGGGAGACGTGATAAGTGCAGGACTTCTGGGTAATTACTCTGCACACGAGCAGTGATGGGGAGCTAAATGCGTTTGCGCGCGCGCGTGTGAGCGAATGTGATTACATTAAAGTGTAAAGTAGATGGAGGGTTGTGAACACTTGTTGCGGCGGCTCGTCTTGTCACCCGCTTGCTATCGCTCTAATCTCTCAGCACGGTGCTCGCAGACACCAAGGTCAAGGCCCAGAGCAATCTGAACTGTATCTGTGCTTACAGATCTATACGTACAGATCTATCTGTACTTATATTTTTATTAGGGCCGTAAACCGATTAATTTTTTTTAAACTAGTTAATCACACTTCCCTGACCAAATTAATTGTGATTAACCGTGATTATTTGAAGGTTGTAATATTGGATTTTGAGGTGTAATATGTAAATGAATGTAAACTCAATAACTAAATAAACACTCTTTTAAATACTGTAAATTAATTTAGTATAATTTTTGTTCGATTTGCAATGTATTGTCTTTGTTTTTTATCCCTCCGAGGTCGCACTGTTTTCAAGAGAAAACGCACAAAAAAGTCAGTGTTTCCCGTCAATTGAAAGTTTGAAGTACATATTTTTTTAGGTTACATTCTTAATAAAAACCAGACGTTGTGTTTTTTTTTGTAAAAAAATAAAACAAATAATAATAATAATAATAATAATAATAATAATGAATAAAACTAAAACATGAAGCGTGTTTTGCCTTTTCTTTGTCAGCTGAAAACTAACTGTAATTTAATAAATACATATCTCTCTAGCATGAAACATATGTCTACATAAAGTGTATTACAGTGTTGTCTGTTTATCTAATCCGTAAGATACATACAGTACAACGGAAACAGTAAGTGTTTTATTGTTTTATGGACAATGTAAAAAACGAAAAATGATCATGCTACCAGTACTATAAAATTTCATACATTCATTCATTTAACGAATGCAAGAAAAAAAACAATTACACCACGTAAAAACGAAAAATTGTTATGCGTACAGTAACGGAACGAAATATTCATATATAATATACCCTGCTTCTCGCTAGCACGCGTCCGTGGAGATATAAATTTTCAAAGTGTTTGAATGGGGGAATATCAGACGCGAGCGCTGGGGCCGCAGGAGGACGTCCGACATTCGCATCTCCGCGCCAGATGCGTCCGCAGAGGCCCTTCTCCAGCCGCTACCAAACGAGGGTGGGATACGCGCGAGACGCGGACGGGTCTTTTAGGGTTTCGGCTTAAGAATCGACATCAGCAGACCTCGCGGTAGCGCACGAATATTTCGATATATTTCTTTCACATCTGGCCAGATGTGTCCTTTTAATATTTCCTAAACTGCTTTTCAATTAATCATAATTGCGGGTAAATTCCAGTGAAACCAGTGGAAGTAAATAAAGCGAATAGACAACATGCTGTTATTCAGTCTGAAGAGACGACCGCGCTGGCTTATTGTGCCTATATTAAACTATAGAACTATCGTATATACGTAGTTTGTATTGATCGCTTGAGACAAACATTTATTACATGCATATTTATATTTCGAGAGTGTAGCGCTGATGTGGGTGCAAATATTATATTAATTTTCACACTTCACTTCAGGAGAAAGCGTGACACGGAAATCTACCAAAGGTTTTCAGCACAAGCGACCAGTACCAGAATCGGACTAAGGCATGTATGAAAGCAGCCTTAGAGATCTGAGAGTTCTAGAAAGAAAACAGCAGTGTCTGGTGAAGAGAGAGATGCTGTGGGTCCGAGAGCAATCACGAGTTTTTAAGCTTTCTAAATACGTATCTGTTTTCTTGACCTATGGCTCCACGCACCATCAAGCCCCGAGTTGCTAAGATTGACTCTAGCTTCCCATGACCCAGAAATGAAACATGGATGGATCACTGGTTGGTGATGTACGTATTAAAGCGATATAGTGAACCTTTAAGGTCAAACAAAGGGAGGCATCTTTAGGAAAATTTGAATAATCTGTTTAAAATATGCATTTATTTCATTTACATTTATTTCTGAATTACATTCAGAATAAAAACTGCAGTAAACCTACAAATCTGGTGTTGGGCTTCCAGGAGGTTCACTTGAGTTTAAATTGAAGCCACAATCACAAGAAGCTATTTTACTTGCTCATTGTGCACAATTTCTTGAAGAGACGTCTTCACTTCTTTGGCAAATTCTGTTTCTGCTGTTTTCTGCTCAAGGCCTGGCTGTTTTATAGATCGTGCAATCTATCGGAAATGACTATGACATTATTTTCCGTTGAGAAACGATCTGTACTTAAGTATTTTGAGAGGAAATGTCTTTCTGTTTTTGTTTGCTGACATGACCGAGTCGCAGGAACATCCTGTGTTTTCACTTTAAACCGTCCGGCTTTAAATTTGGAGGAAGATGAGTTTTTCTTTCTGAACAACAGGCCATTGCACAGCAATTCAGAAATATTTTAGGAACCCATTCTTTCAAATCTTCAACCATCAACTGTTTGTAGGTGGACGGGAATTTGGTTCTGTAAATAACAGTGGGACTGTGTTTGTCATAATATTTATACACAAATTCTTCTCACAAAAAAATGAATTCATTGAAATTATAGAAAACATGTCTAAAAATGACATTTTTAACAGTTTGAACCATAAATCATCTCAGAGTTAAGATGTTAATGTCACATTTGGTTCTTTTTTTATGAAGAACAGTGGAACTATGTTTGTCATAATAGTTAAATAACAATTCTTTGCTCAAAAAACGAATTAATTGAAATTTTATGTAGAAAACATCTCTCAAAATGGCATTTTTATCTGTTTGAACCATAAATCATCTGTGTAGCTGACAAACTCAGTAACCGAAAACGTATACACTGTGTGTGAAGTGTGATTACATTACAACATGTGCAATTCAAGAAATTCAAGAAAACAAAGCTATTTTTGAATAAACATCTAAGTGAATCACTAAATAAATAGAGAGAAGGATAGACTGAGACAGATATAGACTTTCTGTAAGAAGAATAATTAGAAGCAGCTTATTAGAAACCAATACAAGATCAAGTATTTTTGTGCTTACGTGGTTTTCCCCTAGGCCTCCGGTCATAAAACATTCTCAGGCGATTTCTGGAGAAAGTCTGGGCGTGTGAAAGTGTCCTGTGTGTCCTGCTCTGTGATTGGTCAACTGCCAATCTAGGGAGTGTATCAAGACTTTAGGTCCAGAGTTTCTGGGATTGGCTCCAACTCCCCATGACCCAGAAATTGAAAAGACACTAGATAACACTCCGCAGTTAGTCTGCAACAAACGGCATTTATTTAAAATAAACGTCAAGAGTTCAAGAGAAAAATAACAAGAGAAAACAATTTGATTTAAAAATTTAGATGTTTATTAAACATTTTTTGACTGTATTTAATAGAACTGTTTGCACGGGAAGTGACAATCAAGCACTTTATTTAAGTGCTCCATGCAAGAAAAGACCATATTCTTCACACAATCTACCGTATAAATGGTTAGAGATGCCGATTCACAAGTAATACAACACACACACACACACACACTTAGTCACGTTCATTTGGCCAACCAACATTCATTGTTCGTTCTTCACCAGGACAAAATGAGTTTTCTCAGGAATCGACAATGTGCTTCGAAAGCTGTTGACTGGTCTAAAATTCCACGCAGTCTGAAATATTGTTTTACGAAAGCAATCCAAGAGTGCCACTCTCGGAGGAAGTTGGTGACGGAGGACCGAAAGTGGGAGGGAGACGGGGGATTCAATGTGAATTCTAAAAGGCCAAGACGAGAAAACGTGGCCATTATGTCTGTCTCTGCATGGTGGAGCAGCATGAGGACGGAGAAAGAGCTTCCCTCATACACTGAATTGCTAAAAGTAATCGCTCATGGGCACTGGCTTGCATATAAACTTAAATGACATCCTATTCTTAATCCATAGGGTTCAACTTGAAGTCGGTCACCACTTTGCAGCAAAAGCAACTTTACCTCATCTCGGAATGTTTATCAGTGTGTCCATGGGAATTTGTGAGCAGTCTTCTAGAAGCACATTTGTGAGGTCACATACTGATGAGAAGGACGAGAAGGTCCTAATTCATCTCAAAGGTGTTAATGTCTGGCTTCGGGTTTAAGTTTGACTTGTGGCTTGAACTCAATTTTATCCACACCAAAGCTTGTCGCGAAAGAGGAAGGGGTCAGATCTTCCAGCAGCAGAAGTTGGCAGCATGGCATTTCCCAAAATGTCTGTCCAGTTCTTTGTGAGTGTCTCTTTCTGAGTTCCATTGGTGGAGACTAAGGGTCCAAGTCAAGCTGCTGCATATTTTGTGCTGCTTTAGATTCCAGTGGCGCACTTTGTACAAGTGTTGAATAGAAACAGCAACTTCAATACGATGCTTAATAAAATCAATACTCGATACCAGGGGGAAAACTGCATCAATGTTAGGGCCTTATTTTCATTAAGAAAAAATATGAATATGAAAAGAATATGAAAAGAAAAAAATACATAACAAGACTGAAACATGGAAATGTGTCTGAATGAAGAACCGCAAGACAATAATTGTGCAAAAATAAATACAACTCAATTATCATTTATATTTTTCAGAAAATTTTTTAGAAGATTAAATTAAAACAAAATGAGTTTTGAGGGTTTTGTACTACAGTACTCCAAATCAAAAATGTATGTAAAAGTAGAAGAGTACAATATTTTTGTTGTTTTTCAAAAAAGCTGGTCATGTGACTAGATGTGATTCTTCTCAAACATTTGAGATTAATCTCCTGCTGGTACATTGTGGTATTGGCTTAAATCGTTCAATGAACCAGAGTTGAACAACAGTATCTATTCTTTCTTTTCATTAGCGCGGTTGGATCTTGTAGCAACACTTGGATCTTGACTTTCCAGCATTTGCCTCGAAGCCGAAAAAGTTCCAGACAAAACTTCTTCTTTAGTTATTTTTCAATTCGCCATCTGACAAAATGTATCATGTGCGCCTGCGCGAAGGTGAGAGGCGCTTTTCACGTGCGACCAGAAGACGGACCCGGAAGCACGGAAAGTATTGATACTTTTGTGCCCGAGAATTGTATCGTTTCAGATTTTCCAATATCAATACTTATCAAAAGACCGATATTTTGGACAAGTCTACTTTGTACCACTACACCCAATGCACAGGGAAGTCCGTTCTATCAAGGTCATTGAGCTTGTTCTTGAGCAAAGCTGAAGGCCACATGAAGTTTGGAGGCCTGTAGCAATTGACGTTGGCTCTTTGTACAGATGAACAATGGACATTTTTCTTTTTTTAAAGACTTTTTTCAAAAAAGACTTAATATGAATCAAATAAAGTTATCTGCCAGTGGGGTGAGAAAATTTTACTTGGTAAGACCGCTTGAAACAAGGCCTAATTTCTTTTACTCTTAATTCTAAGATAGTTAATTTATTTTGTCTTGGAAAAAAAGCAAGATATATTGTGTAATTTCAAGATCTTATGGCTTGTCAAGAATTCATTTTGTGCAGTGTAGTTTTAAAAATTCCATCAGAGTGACCCATTTTTGCGCAAATATGTGTTCAAGCACTCGGAATATCTAGATGCTTTATTTAATACAAGAAGGGCCATGGAAATCACACGAGTCAGATTATATGGATGGCTGAACTAGTATAGTGAATCTTACTGTACAGACAGTCATTGGATGCACATTGACCTTGAAAGGAGCCAAACAGCTGAGCAGGAAAACGTGATCTGATTTCCTGTCTGCTTCTGACGTGCGAATTAGCATTTGTTTTGACGGGCGGTTTTGTATTTAAATGCTGCTGTCAGACTGCAGGTAAGATCTCCGACTTCCCCTCCGGTCCTTCTGGAGCAAGCCGGTTATTTCTGCAGACACATTAAATCAGGTGAACGCCGCTGTTCTGAGTGGAAACCAAGAAGAAGAAGAGAACGGGTTTTGTAGATGGAATGCACTGAGCCTGATTGTACGTTCTTATTAAGATTCATATTTGAGCAATCTTGAATTCATATTTTAAGTCAGTGGTTAATCAGGGAT
Source organism: Paedocypris micromegethes (assembly GCA_028031935.1). Lineage (NCBI taxonomy): Eukaryota > Metazoa > Chordata > Actinopteri > Cypriniformes > Paedocypris > Paedocypris micromegethes. The sequence continues at coordinate 8,355,749 of CM051502.1, forward strand.
ATTCAAATATTTACTCTAACCTTGTCAATTTGTACACAATCATCTAGCTAATCATTTTTTAAATCATATGATTAAAATATTATCACTGTGTGAATGTTTTGCCCAACGTCGTGTATTGATCAAAATGGAAAGGCATGCAGATAATCGGATAAATGAATGTTTGTGAGAGAATATTAGATGAATGGACACATTTAGACAAAGCGATTTGTGTTGCGCTGTGAGGCGACAGCGCTACCCACTGCTCCACCCTGATGCCAATGATCGCAATGTTCGGTGCATTTGTAGGGCGTTTTTCAGATGATTGTTGTTTGCAGAAAATTGCAGAATTGCCTGACGAATAGAGATTTTGGAAAGTCGTAGAGTTCAGATTATGATATTGTCATTATAGATGGATTAATTGATAAATAGATAGATAGACAGACAGACAGATAGATGATTGGGTTTATGATTGGGAAAACAGAATAGATACACAGATAAATAGATAGACAGGCAGGCAGGTGTGGATGAATAGATGGATGGATGGATGGATGGATGGATGGATGGATGGATTGCTGGCCTGCATGGATGAAAAAACAGACTAAGTGACATACATGATCAAAGCTGTGGCGGAATCCTTCTGCTGAAAACAAAGAGATGTGCATGTTTTTGGTAGTTTAAAACCAAACAAAAGATCACAGTAGAAATCTCAGAGGGAAACTCCAAGATGAAAATTCAAACACAACAAACTGTCTGTGTAATTAGAGCCAAGACAGTCAGAAAATCTCTGAATCGGAATTTGCTTTATACACCGACACATTTGTCCAAGCGAGAAATTTGAGAGACTCTTTCTACTACATGTACTAAACAAGCAGAACAGTGAATTATAGTTTTACAACCTCTATCTCTTGTAATTCAACAACATGTATGACGCTGACTACAACTGCAGTCAGTGTAAAGTATGAAGTCTATATTTATTCACATTTTGTGTTTTGTTGGGTAATATGACCAAATTTGTTGGGCAATGTGACCCATGCTGTTATTTTAAACATGGCACTTTATAATATGGAGCGTAGTTCTGGCACACCTCCACATCTTACTGAGACCATAGTTAATGTTCACCAGGATAGAAATGTGCGCTGACTTGCTAAAAATCAGATTTATGCGAATATAAGCATAATATATTTTCTGATTTCAAATAATTTTTCCGTATTTCATTAATTTTTCACACATATTTACGCAGCGGTTCGTGTGCGTCTATAAAATGTTGAACAATGGTCCGTAGGCAGACGTGCTACAGTATAAGCTTTTATTGGCTCAATAACAGAAATAAAGAAACATTGGAAGTAAGATTAAACTAAATACAGTACAATAATTTATATTACAAAAAAACAGAGACTACAAACCAGGACCGGGTTAGCTTAGCTTAGCACAATAGGCTAAAAACGAGTCCAATGTGTCAAGGAGTCCAAGGAGTCGAAATGGTTGAAAATGAAGAACACGGGCAAGGAATAAAAAACGCTTGCCTGCTAAACCAGCTTCGAATCCAGTTTTCTCATTAACATACTGTATGTATGTCTCTCTGATCAGAATCTCCCTGAATCATTCGTTCCTTCCTTCCTTCCTTCCACCTGTTCCTTTCTGTATTTTCTGTCTGTCTGTCTGTCAAGTCTTTTTTCTGGGTGTTTTCACATATGGCTCGTTTTAAGCGAACCGAACCCAGTTTGTTTAAAGTGAGCCAGAAAGAGAACCAGCGGAAAGTGATCCCAGTCCTTTTGCTGTTCACAACCTAGTGGACTCAGAAGAGAACCCAGTTCTGTTTTCACTTCTCTTCAGCAGTGAAGAGATCCCAGACCCTTTCTTGTTCACACATGAATCTGTTCATTCCGAGGTCTATGTATTTTGCCCCTTTGTTGTACGTTGTTTAATGCGGTTCCGTTAATACCAATTTTCTTCATATTTTGTGAAATCAAAAGAAAAACTTTAATTTATCAGGAATAAAAATAATACATCTTTTTTACTGGAACGGTTTTTAAGGGTTGAGAAGAGTTGTCGGCTCATGCAATTGTGAATGTTTTGTTTTTTTTTTCCTTGCAATTACGTTTATTTTTTGGCTTTGGATTTTTTGTTCGTTTTCGTTTGGATTTCTGGCACTAATCTGATTCCATAGTTTCACGGTGACGTAACGGATTTGCGGTACCAAAATCTCTGGGTGTGGCGTGCGCATGCAGTGGAACGAACCGCGAAGAGGACAGAGATCTCTTATTCTTTTACATATCACAAAGTAATCGAACCACAAACGAACCGCACTCAGACCAGGCACGGTTCGCTTTCAGGGTCGTTTAGGGGGGTCTGACATCGCTTACTGTTCACGTTCAAGAGCATTTGTAAGGCGCTTTTTACAATTTTAACTGTGTCACATACTGTATACGTACGACATACGAACCACCCCGAGTGCGTGTGAAAGGGTTACACCAACTGGGTGTGAAAGCACCCATTTGACCTTTGAACCATATTTTATGACATTTTTCACTGGATGTTTTTGTGAGATATAAAGTGTGTCCGTTTAGGATTAATGGCTCATTTCCCGTGTGTTGTTGATGATCCAGTCTGAAAGTGAACTCGACTGGATCGACCACAGAACACATTTTCTGTAAAGACCCCATTAAGTTGTTCTCCTCTGATCCACAACATCAGCACTTCCAACATTCAGAGGACATGCCGACATCCTCTTCCTCCTCCTGCTGATGCTGAATTAAGCGTCTTAAGCTGGATTTGCTCCAGAAGAAGACGAAGAAAAAAAAAAAGGATGCTACCCGTTTAATGAGCATTATCAAACAATGCCTTCTTTATGTGCAATAATGCTCGTACTACAACGCTTTTCCAGAGTATAAATCATGAAGATGTCCCGATAAGTCCGTCTCTGATAAGTTGTGATCTCCATCAGACGTCTTCACTTTTCACTGCAGTGGTTTTTGACGCATTTCCCTCGCTTCGCAGTGACATTGCAGTCCCAGTATTTTCCGCTGTGCATTTTATTAAACGGCTGTACTTGATATTTTGAGCGGATGGGTGTCACCTCGACCAACAAGTGCGGTCTTTCTCTTCGCTCTCTCTGCCCTGACAGCTCCTTCTGTTCTCTTCTCTCTTGTGCAGCGACTCAGCGTGGCTCTCTGCTCTCATGAATATGCATATCAAGCCATTATTTGCATTATCTGGGACCGGAAAAGGGAAGCACACACACATACAAAAGAAGTGAAGGGACAGAATCCTTTGAATACATTGAAATCGCCGATAAACACGTGATAAAATTGTCTCTTCCAGATGAGGTTTCAACAGGAAGGTTGTGTTTTTCATGACTTCATCCTCACAGATCAGTTGAAGAGAGTTTCATTTTTGCTGTTGAACGTTGATACCACATGTTGGATTTTATTGGGTTAAGGACAATAATGATTTATGTAGCAATTGCTTAGTGTAAATTGTTAGACCTAAAATTCACTGTGGTCATGGGCGGAGTCAGGGCAGGGTCAGAGCAAAAAGATGACACCTGTTACATATATTTGTGTGCCTCGTTTTAGCAAATTTTAATTGTTTTTATATTATTGTGATTTTGTGATATATGACAGGGGGAACATTTCAACTTGAAAACTGACATTCACTAAATGTCAAAGTGGCAAAGCTTCCAGATTTGTGTCTCTTCATTTATGTCTTGTAATAGTAGCTTTATCGAATGTCATTATAGTTGTTTAATTGTATCTGAGGAGGAAGCTTTGAGTTTTGTGCTCAATGTTTTTTTTTTTAGGAATATTTAGTTAATAATCCTCATTTTAGATGCATCATGTGTTCATGCTTAACTGGCTTATCCTCTTAGTTTTACATGCTATCCTTCTTTTATTAGTCTACGTACGTCCTTTCCTTACATCAAACAGACAAAGAGTTTTGGTTTGCAGCTTTTCTTGTTCCTTCAATGTCATTGTACATCCTTCTGTTATTGTGTTCCAATTTATTTCTCTCAGTTTTCCATCTTCATTATTACATATTATAATAATATATAAATATTCACAGCAGAGAAGAAAAGCGAATCATGCACACACAAGTGAATCATGCCAGAAGAATTTTCTAGCCATCTTTCCTTCCTTCCTTCCTTCCTTGCTTCCTTCCCTCCTTTCTTTCTTCCTTTCTTTCTTCATTTCTTTGTTACTTCCTTCTTTTCTTCCTTTCTTCTTTTCGTTCTTATTTTCTTCGGTCCTTCATTTCATCCTTTCTTTCTTTCTTTCTTTCTTTCTTTCTTTCTTTCTTTCTTTCTTCCTTTTTTCTTTTCTTCCTTCCTTCCTTCCTTCTTTTTTTTGTATCTTCCTTCCTTTTTTCCTTTGTTCATTTCTTCCTTTTTTTTCTTCCTTCCTCTCATCCATCCTTCCTTCTTTCCTTCCTTTCTTCCTTCTTTCCTTACTTCCTTTCATCCATCCATCCTTCCTTTCTTCTTTCCTTCCTTCCTTCCTTGCTTCCTTTCTTCTTTCCTTCCTTCTTTGCTTCCTTTCTTTCTTTCTTTCTTTCTTTTCTTCCTTTCTTCTTTTCATCCTTATTTTCTTCGGTTCTTCATTTCATCCTTCCTTTCTTCCTTCCTTTTGTATCTTCCTTCCTTTCTTCCTTCGTTCATTTCTTCCTTTCTTCTTCTCTTTTCTTCCTTCCTTTCATCCATCCTTCCTTCTTTCCTTCCTTTCTTCCTTCTTTCTTTCCTTCCTTTCATCTATTCTTCCTTTCTTCTTTCCTTCCTTCTTTGCTTCCTTTCTTTCTTTCTTTTTTCCTTTCCTCTTATTTTCTTCCATTCTTCATTTCATCCTTCGTTCCTTCTTTCCTTCCCTCCCTCCTTCCTCCATTTTCTTTTTTGTGTCTTGAGGTTGTCAGCCAGATAAATATCACACGATGACGAGGGTTCGAGAGATCAGCACTGAAGTCGCACAACACCCGGACGTTACCCGAACAACTGGAAAGAGAAAGTAGAAGGTCAAGCTGAGCCATGACGAGATCACTGACCCACAACAACTTTCTGAATCAGCCCAGCAGGAGAGCGGCGCCAAGCCATTATGCAGAGGACACCATAAATTAATCAGCGCTTGAATTAAGTCGATGGGAGGAAGCTTCATGCCAAGTGGTGTCTTTTTCTTTTTCCCGATGTCTTTTCCCTATCGGAGCATGCTCACTTTCTGTACCGCTGCTCTTCAATTACCTAAATACACTGTAGTAGGATGTCGTAGGAACCCAAGGGTCTTCTGTAGGCCTGCAATCCCATACAGCGAGATCTGTTTCCCAGTTGTGCTGTCAGCGCTGATCCGGCTCGGATGTGCCAGCGGGCGCAGTAGGATACTGTTGCTTGGGCATTAATTGTCTTTGCTTTTTCAGTGTATCAATGTCATGGAGAGGATGTGCATGCTGGAATGTTGTGTTTACATACAAGAAATCGTCCCTTTGTTCGATTTAGTTCAAAGAAATCATCCTTTTGTTCGGAACAGAAAATGTCCCTTTGTTCTCAAGAAAAGTTGCACTTACAGTAGAGCTGCACGATTCTGGCTAAAATGTGAATTGCGTTTTTTTTTCTCGAATGTAATATTTTATTGGATATTTTTTTAATTAGTGCTGCCAAAATTAACCCGTTAACGCACATGATTAATTTTAAGTGCTTAATTGCGTCAATTTTTTTAACGCCATTATTCACAGTTGCATTTTTTTTTTACTTTCGGTTTGGCAACGTGCAATGAATAGAACCAAGAGGGCCGCGCTGTGTCCATGTGCGGCTCATTAAGATCAGCAACTCACAGTCCTTAAGTTCAGGTGTTGTCAAGTGACACTGATCTACTTTTCCCCTCTCAGCAGCGACACAGACACAGTTCTGTCTGTTACCCCTCTAATAAAAAAACCTGGTCTGGACCCCTACAACCTCAACAACCTTCGCCCGATCTCAAATCTGACATTTCTTTCTAAAGTCCTGGAAAAGATTGTCGCCTCTCAACTCCACGAGCACCTCACCAAAACTCCCTCTATGAACCATTCCAGTCTGGTTTCCGCCCCCGCCATAGCACTGAAACGGCACTTCTAAAGATCACAAACGATCTCCTCGAAGCGGCAGATTCTGGTCACCTGTCCATCCTCGTCCTCCTCGACCTGAGCGCCGCATTCGATACAATCTCTCATGCAATACTCCTTGATCGCCTCTCCGCCATTGGTCTCAACGACATCCCCTTGAAATGGTTTCACTCCTACCTCACTGACCGCTCACAATTTATCCGTCTCAAATCCTTCGAATCACAATTCTCCCCTGTCACTACTGGCGTTCCCCAGGGTTCAGTCCTGGGGCCCTTGCTCTTTATTATCTATATTCTACCACTCGGCACTATCTTCCGCAACTTCACACTCCAGTTCCACTGCTTCGCTGATGACACCCAGCTCTACATCTCATGCCGTCCAAACGCTCAACTTCCACCCACCACTCTAATTGACTGCCTGTCCGAAATAAAGTCCTGGTTCACAAGCAACTTCCTCAAATTAAACGCAGATAAAACTGAGCTATTGCTGGTGGGCACTAAATCTGCCATTTCAAAGGCTACCACTTTTGCCCTGTCGCTAGACAGCTCTGAGGTGTACCCCTCCCCCTATGTTAAAACCCTAGGTGTCATCCTCGACAGCTCACTATCATTTCAACCTCATGTCAACAATATCACCAGATCGGCTTACTTCCAACTCCGCAACATCTCCCGTCTGCGCCATTCCCTCACACCCCCACTCAGCAGAAATCCTGGTCCACAGTCTGGTCACCTCACGCCTCGACTACTGCAACTCCCTCTCTTCGGCCTACCCAAAAAAACCACTCAGAAACTACAACTGGTCCAGAACTCCGCTGCTCGCATCATCTGCCGAATTCCTTCCTCTGCCCACATCACCCCGATCCTGCAACATCTCCACTGGCTTCCTGTACAGCACAGAATCAGCTTCAAAATTCTGGTTCTCACCTTTAAAGCCATCCACAACCTCGCCCCACCATATCTCTCTGACCTCATTCATATTGCCACATCCACTCGCACCCTAAGATCTTCTTCCTCAATCACACTATCCGTTCCTCCTACCGCTTGAGCACCATGGGGAGTCGAGCCTTTAGTCGGTCTGCCCCTGCCTTTGGAACTCTCTCCCCCCTCACATCAGGAACTCAGAAACACTAACCACTTTCATGGCAGCCCTCAAGACCCACTTGTTCAAACGGGCTTATTCACTCTAAATGTTCTTTAGTTTCTCCTGTTTACTGTATATGTCTTCTAGTTATTTCTGTTTTGTAAAGCGTCCTTGAGTGTCCAGAAAGGCGCTAGAAATCGAAAATATTATTATTATTATTATTATAGTTCCTTTTCAACTGAAAATAACTTGCTCTGTTTAAAAAGCCGAAGCTTTAGATTCATACAGATTATATAAACAGACAACAATCTAGCCACAGGGGTTGCAAGCCCGTGATTTTTGTGCCAGTCCCAAGCCCGGATTAATAGAGAGGGTTGCGTCAGGAAGGACATCTGGCGTAAAACTTGTCAAACACGAACCATGCGAGTCGTCCAAAGAAACTTCATACCGGATCGGTCGGGGCCCTAGTTAACAACGACTAGGGACTCTTAACGTTGGCACAATGACAGGGAAAGGCAGAGAGCTGGCAGACATGATGGAGAGAAGAAAGGTAGATGTACTGTGTGTGCAAGAGACAAGGTAGAAGGGCAGCGAAGCACGTAGTATTGGAGGAGGATACAAACTGTGCTACCAGGGTGTGGAAAGGAAGAGAAACGGGGTAGGAGTGATCCTGAAGAGGGAGCTGGTGAGCAATTTGCTAGAGGTGAAAAGAGTCTCAGACAGGGTGATGAGCTTAAAGCTGGAAATTGAAGGGGTGATGGTGAATGTAGTCAGTGGGTATGCTCCACAAGTGGGCTGTGAGTTAGAAGAGGAGGAGATATTCCGGAGTGAGTTTGATGAGGTCATAGAGAGTATTTCCAGAGGGGAGAGGTTGTTGGACTGGACTTCAATGGTCATGTTGGTGAGGGGAACAGAGGTGATGAGGATGCGATGGGCAGGTTTGGTGTGAAGGAAAGGAATCTTGAAGGACAGATGGTGGGAGACTTTGCTAAGAGGATGGAAATGGTTGTTGTCAACATTTACTTCCAGAAGAGAGAGGAACACAGAGTGACATACAAGAGTGGAGGTAGGAATACGCAGGTGGACTACATCCTATGTAGACGAGGACATTTGAGAGAGGTTAGCCAAAGTGGTGGTAGGAGAAAGTGTAGCCAGACAGCACCGCATGGTGGTGTGTAAGATGACGCTGGTGGTAAGGAGGAAGAAGAATAGAGGGAAGACAGAACAGAAGACCAAGTGGTGGAGGTTAAAGGATGAAGGAGCTTGCGAGGAATTCAGGCAGAGATTGAGACAGCCTTTAGGTGATCAGGAAGAGCTGCCTGATGACTGGGAAACTACAGCAGAGGTTATCAGGGAAACAAGTAGGAAGGTGCTGGGTGTTTTATCTGGTAGAAGGATAGAAGATAAGGACACTTGGTGGTGGAATAAGGAAGTACAGGACTTCATCCAGAGGAAGATGTTGGCAAAGAGGAAGTGGGATCTAGAAAGGACTGAGGAAAGTAGACAGGAGTACAAGGAAGTGTAGCGCAAAGTGAAGAGGGAGGTGGCGAAGGCCAAACAGAAAGCATATGATGAGCTGTATGACAGGTTAGACACAAAGGAGGGAGAGAAGGACTTGTACAGGCTAGGTAGACAGAGAGGTAGGGATGGGAAGGATGTGGAGCAGATAAGAGTTGGCTTAGAGACAGTGGCAGTGAAAAAGAGACAGGAGGCAGAGATGAAGATGTTGAGGGTCTCCTTGGGAGTGACGAGGTTGGACAGAATAAGGAACGAGCACATCAGAGGGACAGCTCACGCTACTTGTGTTAGCAACAAAGTCAGAGAGACCAAACTGAGATGGTTTTGACATGTGCAGAGGAGGGATAGTGAATAAACTTTATAAACGTGATAAAAATAAACATACCGAGGTACCGTATACTGAGGACAACTGTACATGATACAAAATTGAGGACAAAATTATTAGCTCTGTTTAAAAGCACTTTTGAAATACTTATCAAACAATGATTATTTTGTAGACGGGGGAAATAATTTTGTTCTCAACTGTAGATGTTTGCTGTATGTGGTTTGCTGAGTGTCGTCTTCTGGTTTGAAACCACAGTAAACACACACACACACAAACACACACATACACAACACTCGTTTTTCATGTAGTAAAATGTCGGAGTCGATAGCAGACTTACTTTACCGTTGTGTTTAATCACTGGAACAGTGTTACCCCTTACATTAAATTAGGGCGGCGCCCAAAAATACGACAGCAGTGATGCAAGATCATCTTTACAGAGATCTTTTACCTTTACAGAGAGTTTGGCAAAATTGTATAAATGCTGGATTAAGATTGTGAGGGGGGTAGAATCGAGATTGCAATCTTTTGACGCAATTTTTCGTCCCCAAAACTGAGGGTGAAAAGTTGGTGCATCTTATACGGCAAATGCAGAGATCCGCGAAGCGCGGTCACCGCCATCTTAGTATGCAACACCACGGTATTACATACGTTGTCTTGCTTTCTTTCTCGCACCAATGAAACCATGATTTCCAAACCAAAACAGACTTTGATCAAAATAAAACAAGCAGATTTTCTCGCGTGCGTCTTTAAAACTAAAACAGTTGCTCTCTTAAAGGCACAGCGCAGAAAACGGAGCGGCAGGCGTATGCGCGTGAAGTACAAACTGTGTTCGATTAGCAATGTCCGTGCCGTCATCGGTAGTTGTAAGTTACAACTTGTACCGAAACTATTGTGTAATACTGTAGTAAGGTGTTTATATACTTGTATAAAAATCTCATTCATGAATTATCACGGTATACACGGTATTGCAAAATCCATATCGTGGCACATCTTACTTTCACTGTTTACTGACTTTACTGACTGTTCATGTAACATGTTTGGCATACAATTGTTCTTAAACTGCTGTTAACTTTTATACAGTTGATATAAAATATTTTACTACAGTATTTGCTTCTGAATCTTTTTTTTATAGATTTTACTCCTTTAAAATTGGGTGCGTCTTATATGCCAGTGCGTCTTATATGGCGAAAAATACGGTAATTCTGCAGCTCTAACTTACAGTACAATGTCTTCGTTCTTTTCAGATTGGCAAGAGAGTAAATATGTTCACTGCTCTCTGTGGTGTTTGAACAATGGCCCTTTTAGAAAAAGTTTAGCTTTTGAGGAAATTAGATGTGTCGGCAGGAAGAATGATGAGAAGTGACGGAAACTGTCAACATGAAGAATTACAAAGGAATGTGTTCTGCAAAAATCGAGGCAGACAGAGTGTAAAAATGACAGGACAAAAAACTGTAATAACTAGTGAAAAATATTCAGAAAACAATGCAAAAAGACTAGGCCTTCCAAGGTTTTAAATGCAACAAATCAAATGCATCATCGACAGCATTTTCTACACCACATCCTCGTATCACAGCACCTGCACAGCACAAGTGTGCCAACATCTGACATAGAACAACTCATTAAAGTAAACACACACTTACAATAAACAAATGCTAATGTCACTGTACATGTCTCGATGGTGTCATGACGACAATCTACTGGTGTGTCTCGATTACACTGTGCTACTGGACGTCACTCACTGTAGCAATCAAAGGTTTCTTTTGTCCTTGTCTTTATTCCCTTTACCCTAGAAACACAATAAAATGACTTATCGTCAGGTCACTAAAGGTCATGTGAACTAGAGCTGTACGATTCTGAAAAAAATGAGAATCACAATCTTTTTTTTGGCTTAGAATGATAGTCACAGAGTCTGGAATTTTTTTATTCTATTTTAAATATTTAACTCTGAACATCAGGTTGTCAAACAGCATTAGAATAACAAGTGTTACTCTTTGCTTAAAGTTTAAGTAAATGTAAGGGAACACAAAGTGATGTAAAAGTAATGATGTAAAGAAAAAAATCTTTCATAACCCTTTTTATATCTGCAAAATTTTTCAACCGATTTTAGTTTTAGGACGGGTTTTATAAATTCCTGAAAATGTCCTGGTTTTTTAAAGCAGCATCTCATGCCAATCATCTCACGAGCTTTTTATGAACACGTCACCTTTTCAACTTTTGATTGGGTAATGCACAATGTCATCGTTAGTTTGATTGGTCTTTGTAACTGCGTGAGGAGGGCGGGGCTTAGAGAGAGAATTTAACTTCTCCAGTTAACCCCGCCCGTTTCAGAGCTTGTTTGTTAGGTCAAACACATACATTTTAATTTATCATTTGAAACGTTATAGTTGATATATTAATAAACAACATAATGCCCGAAAATGAGCTAATAAATTTGAAACCTTCTATATTATTAAATTATCTGTCTTATAAAAACGTCCCACTAATTTTGCTCACTAATAGTAATAATATTACATTTGGTATTGTTATATGTATATACGTATATTGTTGAAGCTGGATTTTATAGTAGAAGATCTGATTTGTTGAACACTATTTCATATTAATAATTACTATTTTCACAGATATAAGTTTTTACAGATTTCATTTTTTTTGTTACAGAGATTAGTTTTGCACCTTTGAAGCATTTAACCTCCTAGAAGCCTGTCTGGATTTGTCTTGAGGCCACGCCCATTCATTTGTTTTTTGGACATCAAAATGTGGTCACCCTAGTGCAGGGGTGTCAAACATACGGCCCGCGGGCCGGAACCGGCCCGCAAGTAGGTTCGATCAGGCCCGCCGAATTGTTTGGAAAAAAAATAGAAAAAAAAAAAAAAATTTTCCATGGGAGTAGAACGCTGCATCACTGAGACGGACAGAATCTTGTTAAGAACGGAAAACAGGTGTTCCCTATCGAGTGGTCACTACTGACACCACAGATGGGGAACAACGTTTCTTGACAAAACAAGTGAAGCAATAGAATGACGCAGTAATAACTGCAGCCAATGGCGACAGAGCGCCGCCCCTGGGCGTGGCTACGCTCGCCCAAGCATCCGCTCAAGCCGCCATTTCCTCAGTACAATGAATGAACGACAGGAGAGCCTCCCCAACCACCCCTACTCCTATCGTACCCCTTGCGGCAACCTATGTGGTGTCATCCGTTCCCATCTCTCAGGGAACCGGAGTTACATACGTAACTATATAGTCCCTATCGAGTGGTCACTACTGACACCACAGATGGGGACGAATACAATCCCCGCCGCAAGGGGGCCGGGCACCGAGCCAGCTCCACGACTCAAGAGTCCACGGCCAAGCCCGCACCACGTCCATCCAAAGCATCCTGCCCCTACATCCCCGGCTCCGCCGGAACGAGGCTATCGTCCCGATCTGCAGCAACACATGCGGCGCAAACGAAACGACATCCAGGTTATAAAACCTGGCAAAGGTGTCCTCAGACGCCCAACCAGCCGCCCTGCAGATGTCCTGCAGTGACATGCCCCGCACCCATCCCCAAGACGCCGCCAGCGCCTTGTGGAATGAGCCCGGACGCCATCCGGACAATGTTGACCCCGCAACACATACGATCATTTTATAGCGTCGACAATCCAGTGCGATAGCCGCTGCTTGGACAACGGCCTTCCTTTATTCGCACCCGAGTGACACACAAACAGCTGGTCGGTTGACGAAAACCCGCCGTTCTGCTCACATACACCCTCAACGCCCGCACCGGACACAAAGGCGAACTCCCCGCCCCGAACGCACGGACAGTAACCACCTGGTCCGAGAACGGCGTAGATAAAACCTTGGGGACATAGCCCTGTCTAGGAACCAGTCTCACCACACAATCGTTCTCACCGAACGACAGGCACGAAGGCTCAACAGAGAAAGCGTGCAAGTCACCGACCCACTTCCCGCAAGCCAACGCCAGCAGGAAGGCAGTCTTGGCCGACAACAACGCCAGACTACAGTCTGCCAATGGCTCAAAAGGCGCCCTGACAACGCCTCCAGAACCAAAGACAGGCTCCACAAAGGAGCCAACCGAGAACGGGCCGGCCTCAGACGCCTCGCCCCTCTAAGGAACCCGGCCACCAATCTGTGCCTACCCAACGGGCGGCCCTCAAAGTCGCCCCTATGCGCTGACACAGCCGCGACGTACACTTTCAGCGTAGAGGGAGAACCCCGCCCTCTAGCCGGTGCTGTAAGAACGACAAGATCGCGGGGACACTGCAATCCCACGGGTCCAGACCCGCCATCCTGCACCATCTCTCGAACACGCGCCACTTAGACACGCGTACAGCCTACGCTACCTATTCACTACAACCTCATTAATCAAAATGTTCTAAACGGAGAAAGATAGATAAATAGTGTAAATGCAAACAGTATTAAGGCTTAAATACTGTTTGCATTTAAATATTGCATGTTTCATTTATGAAGTTTACGAATGTGACTTTCTTCATTGCACATTTAATATCACTCTCCTTAGTTTGTAAGGTGTATGCAGGGATTTAATTTATATTTTATATAAGTGGTTAAAATTCAGTTCTTTAAAACCTCAAGTGCAATACTATATTTTTCATTACCAATTTAAGTTGTGTGCCTTTGTACAATCAGTGGGATAAGTTGCAATGCCTAAATGTGAATGATAAAGGTAAATTGCACATTTGTAAGGAATTGATGAGGAAATTCTTGGAATGTTTTGTAAAAGCATAGTTCATTAAAATTCAATATGTTCCTAATGTTCTTGTGCTTCTTTACACCAAAACAAAGAAAATACATGATATTTTTGATATTTAATGCAGAGTATGGTATAATTTTAATGGTCCGGCCCGCCTGACATCTCCTTAGGTCGTATGTGGCCCGCTATGCGAAATGAGTTTGACACCCCTGCCCTAGTGTTATTTCCAGATCAGACAAGTTTGGCTGAATCTTATGAATGCTGGATTTAGATTTTTTTTTAGAAACCTGCTCAATTGGACTTCTTTTGAATCACATCTCCAAACATTGTGAGCATGAAGAACCGCTGAGACATGGTATCAGCTTTCCTCACGCTGCTTCAACACCTGCTTCAGCTCAAACTCGTCCTTCAGGTGAAGGTCAACGTCGGGCCGCTTGGCCTTTTCAAAAAGTACATTTGTAGTTTCAGTCAATGTGTGTTTAGGATGCAGCATGGCCCACATTTGGTTCAGCGGGGACAGGTAAAAGTGCAGCAAAAAGATCATAAATACTGCAGCATCCTATAGGGAGCGTGTCTAAACTTAGACGCAGTCGCACAGTTAGTCATTCCTCTGGTAGCTGACAATGGACTCGCGAGGCCTGGCACTTTAAATTCTGTCAAAGCCAGAAAAATACAAGGACAATTTTTGTTTTCTTACTGGAGGAGATTCTCTTAACGCCAGAAAGAACCGAGAAGAAGAATAATGCGCCTGCTGCTTGGTGGGGGGGGGGTGTCCAGGCAGGCATGTGGGCGGGAACACATCTGTGACTGGCAGGTGATGGACAGCTGTGGTGTGTGTGCATGTCAGTGGGCAGGATTGATGGTACATAGATGCCAGGATACTGGCTGCGAAAGAGGAATTAGCGGGAAAAAGAGCTGGAATCCTGCTGTCACCCGCTCGTCAAGCACACGCTGGGCCGAGCTGCCGGAGAAAGACGGAAGCAAAGATGTTTTGTACGTAGGACGTGTTGAGGATGAAGCCGAGTAGCCATTTTATTTCAACTTCATTTTCCTTCACTCTCCCAGGGTCGTGTAGAGTGGTAGACTTCTCTCGCGTTGTGTTCTCCAAATCCCTGTGTGCCTTAAATGAACCTCTTGTCGAGGCTGGAAAGCTTAAATCTGTGGCTTGTGACACGTGAAAGCATCAGCATTGCAGTGTGTTTAAGCGAAAAGTAATACCGTATTTATGCGAATATGAGCACCCCACGATTATGATATATTTATATATATATATATATATATATATATTAGAGCTGTCAAAGTTAACACGTTAACTCATGCTATTAATTACATTTGTTTAATCACATCAAAATTTATTAACGCCGTTAATTGCACTTCCGGTTTTCCGACACTTCCGGTTTTCCGGTATTTCCGGTTTTGTCGTTTTTTCCGGTTTTTGAGTTTCACTTCAAAACCATTCAGTATTATTTGTACAGTTTTTTGCAAAGCTGAAATCACAGCGCTAGGGCTGCCAAACGATTACTTATTAAACGTATTACGATTATTAAAAAATGGTTAATCGCACTTCCCTGATCAAATTAATTAATTATTAAATGACTGAAGCTGGTTTTTAAGGTGTAATATGTAAATGAATGTAAACTCAACACTAAATTACCACTTGTTTAAATACTGTAAAATCATTTTGTATAATTTTTGTTCAATTTGCAATTCATTGTCTTTGTTTTTTTAACCCTCCGAGGTCAGGTCGCACTTTTTTAAAGATAATATATAGAATCTTCAAGCTGTGAGGCTACAGCGCTGCCCGTTCCTTACACTCCTTGCCCATGTTAGTCTCTGTTAAGTGTCTCGGCAATGTTTCTTTATTTCTGGTATTGAAATAATTAGGTATTTTTGCCAATACAAGCCTATACTGTAGCACGTCTGCCTACGGACCATTGTCAGTCAGTCATCTTCTACCGCTTCATCCTTTACAGGGTCGCGGGGAGCTGGCGCCTATCTCAGCGTCTTAGGGCCAGAGGCAGGATATACACTCTGGATTGGTGGCCAACCATTCGCAGAGCGGGACACACAGACAAACACATTCATACACTCACTCATACCTATGTGGTCAATTTTCCAATTCCAATTAGCCTGAAGCGCATGTTTTTGGACTGTGGGAGGAAACCGGAGAACCCGGAGGAAACCCACGCAAGCACGGGGAGAACATGCAAACTCCACACAGAACGGCCCCGGCCGGCCTTGAACTCACACCTCAAGTGTCAAACGGAACCATCTTGCTGTGAGGCGACAGCGCTAACCACTGCGCCACCGTGCCGCCCACGGACCATTGTCTAACATTATATAGACGCACGCACCGCTGCATAAAGACCACGTGTTTTGTTTATTTGTGATTGTTCCTGAAAACTCGAAAAAAGAGATATTATTATTTTTTTTACTGTAATACATTATTGTTTAATAATATTTATTTCAAAAAGTTTAATATTTGTTTAATAATAATAATAATAATATTTATTCCAAAAAGAGTATTTACCTAAAATAAGTTATTTGCCTAAAAGAATCAAACCACCACACTTCCTCAGACAATCATCTTATGTATACCTATACATTTGCATTTATTTGCTATTACAGTATATGTAGAACTTTTGTGTGTAAAGTGACTATATATTTTTATGTTAAAACACATTGTTTTAAAATATTTGATGTATATCCTTGTCTGTTTTCTTGCACTACTGCGTGCAGTATTCGGTATGTATCCGATGTAGAATTCCAATATTTTTACAGACACACACACGCACACACAGACACACAGACAGAGATCCTCATTTGCACTTCTCCTTGACCTGAGACAGTTTCTGGGGCAGTTCTGCTCTGGAGGCAAACAATAACTTTGCTTTGGCTTTCAGTGGTATTTCCTCTGATTATCTCTTCCCGTGACACCTCAGTTTATCTTCAGATGGAAGTCGTCCACTCAGCAACAATATTTCCTTAATTGGTGTTAAAGTCCTCATAACTTTTTTTGCATAATCATATGCATAATTATGCCTGTGCACTTCCTCTAAGGGATAATCGAGAGAGAGAGAGACAGAGAGAGAGAGAGAGAGAGAGAGAGAGAGAGAGAGCAATATTGCGAGAGAGAGGGATAAAGAGATAGGTAGTGATGAAGGGAGAGAGATGGAGAGAGGGCGTGAGATAGGGAGAGAGTGAAAAAAGGGAGTGAGAGGGAGAGATAGACTGATAGAAAAGGAAAAGAGTGAGAAAGAGAGAGAGAGAGAGAGAGAGAGAGAGAGAGAGAGAGAGAGAGAGAGAGAAATGGTGGGCTAGAGTTAGAGATAAGGAAATGGGCAGTGATGGAGGGAGGAGGGAAGAGAAAGAGAGAGAGAGAGAGGTAGAAAAGGTGGGCGAGAGGGAGATATAGTGACATACAAGAGTGAGAGAGAAATTGAGAGAAGGTGTGAGATAGGGAGAGAGTGAGAAAAGGGAGTGAGAGGGAGAGATAGACAGACTGGAAAGGAAAAAAGATAGAGAGAGAGAGCGACAGACACAGGAAAGGAAGAGAGAGAGAAAGAGAGAGAGAGGGGAGAGAGAGGGAGAAACGGCGGGTGAGAGTTAGAGATAAGGAGAGTGATGGAGGGAGCGAAGAATAGAGAGAGAGAGAGAGAGCTAGAAAAGGTGGGCGAGAGGGAGATATAGTGACAGCGAGAGAGAGAGGACGTCAGGGAAAGAGTGAGAAAAAGGAGTGAGAGGGAGAGATAGACTGACAGGAAAGGAAGAGAGAGAGAGAGAGAGAGGTAGAAAAAGTGGGCGAGAGGAAGATATAGTGACAGGGAGAGAGAGAGGGAGTGAGAGGGAGAGATAGACAGAGAGAGAGAGACAGGAAAGGAAGAGAGAGAAAGACAGAGAGAGAGAGAGAGAGAGAGAGAGAGAGAGAAAGAGAGAGATAATGTATATTATTGTTGAATATAATATAAATTCCAAAAAATTTAAAAATGCAGAATGTCTTACAGCACACTCTTAGACACACACACACACACACGCACACTCTCAAGTATATTTGGGGGAACAGGGATCACCTGGTGGTTTGGAGATGGGAAATGGGAGTGTGGGCGTGAAGTTAATTCAATGGAAATGTTATTTCCATTTACCGGAAATGTGTTTTTATTTGCTTTTCAATCACACTGTGTTTTATATTGATTTTTGCGCATGACTGCCAAACAGGTTAATTTTATTCATTATCTCATTCCAGCAAACAGTAATTTAGCTTCAAAACAGTCGAGGGAAAAACAACAAGGTTGTCCGTCAGTATTTGGCCAAACATGTTCTCTCAGGTTATTACAGGTTACTTTGGGTTATTAAGGGTCATTTCAGGTTATTTCAGGGAAGGTCCTCTTATTTTAGGTTATTACCATGTATGTGATGGTATTGCTCGTTATTTCAGCTTATTTCTGGTCATTTACGGTTATTTCAGGTTATTCTGGCTTTTTCAGGCTTTGTGGATTCATACGCAGCTCTTTCCGAATGTGCGTGTGTTTGCTCATTCTCAGTGGACCTGGTGGGTCAGATTCACCCGCTCTACTCCTTTTCTCTTCAGACGTGACGCCACAATACATTACTAATTTAAATTAAAGCGCAATCCACAGATTCAATTATTCATAGCCAGTGTTTAGTGGTTTGAGTAATTGTAACTCTGACTTGTTAGTACTTTTACTGTAACTGCACTGAGACTTGTTACTGAGTGATTCTTACCGTTTTTTGGTTAAACAGGTAAATGAAACATGACCTGCATGTTTACAAGATTGTACCAGTGTTGATTTTAGGATTTTTAATTTAGCTTTAGTCAGGGTCTTTTGCCTAAAACTCAGTTTAGTTTTAGTCCCAATTTAGTCATCTTAATTGTTTTTAGTTTAAGTCTAATTTAAGTCGACTAAATACTACAGCATTTTAGTCGACTAATTGACAGTATAGATTTAGTCAACGAAAATATAAGTGCTATATAATATATATTTAGATTCTAAATGTTTACTAAAGTTGCTATGTCTAAGAAATCTGAATACATATTTAATTATGAACATATAAAATATATACAAAAATCTTATTTGGAAAAAACATTTATTTTTCTTGAACTTATTTTTATGAGCTTTTCTTTCAATCCAAATCAATGTTTTCTCTTAAATGAAACCTCAACTAAGAGCAAAATAAATACAGTAAAATAAATTTAATTATAATTGAATCACGTTTAAAAGTAACAAACGGTTGCACGGTGAAAAACGAAGCTTCATCAGCAGATGGCGCTTCAGGTGTGTTGTGTTTCTGCCTGTGATTGTTGCTTCACACGCGGTGTACAGATGTACAGAATTCTTTTAAGGACGTGTTGAATGTAAAACGAATCCATATATCTGAGCGTTGTTTCCTGTCGTAGAAGACGTTATTGAAGACGCTCGCCTCTATAACTACCTCGCCAGCTGAAAGGCTTCGGGTCCTGATTGGTTCTCTTTGAGTTTTGTGTTGCTTCTTTTCGCTTGGCACATGGGGATGAAAAGTGCATCATGTTTGGATGACGTGTATTTGTGTGCAAACATACAAACTAATTCACTTGATTTACATATTTACGGCCGTTAATCGTATTGCTCATCACTTCCTGTTTGGGAAGCAGGGCTCTGATTGCTTGACTTTGGCTGAATGAGTGTGACTCTGAGCTGTCATACATTATTTAGTTGTGTAATGAATTCAAGATGTCTGTGTGTGCTTGTGTGGAGAGACGGACCCATGTCAAACGTCAGAGGACATCTAGTTGAATGCCTTTTTACAGTTTTTGTGGTTATACACATTATTAAGGGAGTATTTTGTACTTTACTGAGTGTTTTCTTGTGCTCGATGCCTCCACACACGATCATTATTGTTCTCTTTGTGTCTGTCTCATTCTCTCACTCGGTCGGTCTGTGTGCTCTATCTTTTTATTTTTTAAAGATAAGCACTTTATTTGAACATTTATGAACTTGCTTATATTTAAAAGTAGCACTGCTTTTATATCACAAGCTAGATATAACCTTTCAGCAGGCCAGTGGGCGTGTATATTATTTTTTATGTAAACCTGAGTGGGTCAAGTTAAACATTTTAGTTCGAATTATATTTTATACTCTTGATTGTTACAATATGCTTAATAAATACTTGCATAATTTGTATACAAATTGTTTCATTTATTCTTTGCTGATACTGTATTATTAATGTGCGCAATTGCAATATTTAGATTAAAGTAAGTTCACCACCTTAGCAATAAATGCCATAATTTCTTTTGGTGTTACGGTTTTCGACCAGGTTTTCCTCTTTTTTTGGTTTCGGCCAAGAATTTCTATTTCGGTGCATCCCTATGAATGATCATTTGAATGCCCTTCAGAAAATCTCTAGTTTTAGCCACCGTTCACACAAAAGCTGCACAGATGTGTTCACACAAAGCGCTTTCCCGTGTTTGCCGTGTTTGTGTGTTTTATGACACCCTCTTTCCTCTATCGCTCACGCAGGCAACAGCACGACTGTTTGCTGTGGTGCAAAGGTTGCGTCGCCCTTTATGCCACGATCTGCAAACTCATCTCCACTGCTAAAGACAAACCTTGCTAATCCACCAGCATAATCCACCGCCAATGTTTAAGCGAGTGCTAGTCTCGGGATGGGGATTGATTTAGAAGGGTAAACTCCCTCATCTGAGTCCCCAGTTAATTAAAAGCCGATTGGATCGGCCGACAGACCCGGTCACATGACTTTCTTTCATGTTTTTCTTCCTTTCGTGTAATGTGATGGATGGTCCAGTAATGTCCCTATTCAAGGACGTATTTTAAGTAGTGCTGTCAAAGTTATCGCGTTAACGCATGGGATTAATTTTAAGTGCTTAATCATTTTTAACTAATAATAAATAATAAATACATAATAAAAAAATAATTTTGTGCAATTATTTTTAACGCCATTAATCACAGTTGCATTTTTGGCAACGAAGAGAGCTGCGCGCCGTCTCCTGGTGCAGCTTATTAAGATCAGTAGCTCACAGTCATTGAGTTCAGTTGTTGTCACTTAGGCGCAAATTGTTTAAGTGACACTGACCTACTTTTCCCCTTTTCAACTGCAAATAACTTGCTCTTTTAAAAAAGCCGAAGCTTTAGATTCATACGGATTGGATAAACAGACAACACTGTATTTACTTACACTTATTTTTATGAAGCTTCATGTAGACATATGTTTCATATTAGAGTGATAAGTATTTATTAAGTTACAGTTTGTTTTCAGCTGACAAAGAGAGGGCAAAACACGTTTCACGTTTTAATTGTATTGTTATTATTATTTTTACCAAAAACACAACGTCCTCTTTTTATTAATAGTGTAACCTAAAAAATATGTACCATATTTCCGAACTATAAGCCGCACCTGTATATAAAGCCGTGACTACTCTATTTTTGAAAAAAAATAAAATAAAAAAAAGATAAACAAGTTGCACCTGCATACAAGCCGCATCCACTCTATTAAAAAAAGTTCCCTTTCCAGTTGTTCTCTCGACACTACGGATGGGGACAACGTTACCTGACAGGGAACAAGGGTTTCAGTCGAAACCTAGAGAGTTTTGCAAGCCACAGATATGTATGTTTTTGGATTAGAATTTTTTTTTTATGTTCGCAGATTCACAGCTTTGCAGAGTTTTTTATTAGGTATGCATAAATTATAAAATAAATATATCGAAATATTTGTTCGCTGATTTGTAGGTCTGCTGATGTCGATTCCCGCCCGCGTTGCTTGCGTCTCGCGCGAGTCTCGTAGAGGCTGGAGAAGGGTATATTAAATATGAATATTTCGTTCCGTTACTGTACGCATAACAATTTTTCGTTTTTACGTGGTGCAATTATTGTTTTTTTGCGTGCATTCGTTAAATGAATGAATGTATGAAATTTTATAGTACTGGTAGCATTATAATTTTTTACGTGGTGCATAAAACAATAAAACACTTACTGTTTTATTACTTGACATTCGTTCTGTTGTACTGTATGTATCTAAAATCTTTAGTACATACCGCTTAACAATCTTTCATTTTTTTATGTTGTGCACTTACTTGCCATTATTACTTGACATCTATTCACCAGCAACTTTGCTGATTTAAACTTTTAAAAATCATATCTGCTTAGAGCGGCCCTAGCGGTGGAAAAAGATCTGCAGAATAGCCGCACCTTTGTTTAAACCGCATGGTTCAAAACCTATGAAAAAAGTAGCAACTTATAGTCTGGAAAATACGGTACTTCATACTTTCAATCGATGGATAACACTTATATGTAAGACAACAATTGACTTTTTTGTGTGTTTTATCTTGAAAAAAGGGGGGTTAAAAAACAAAGACAATACATTGCAAATTGAACAAAAATTATACTAAATTATTTTACAGTATTTAATCGAGTGTTTGGTTAGTGTTGAGTTTACATAAATTTACATATTACACCTCAATATCCAATAGTTCAAGCTTCAGTCTTTTAATCACGATTAATTTGGTCAGGAAAGTGCGATTAACTAGTTTTAAAACATTACCGTATTTACTCGCTTATAAGTCGATCCGCTTATAAGTCGACCCCCCCCCCCACTTCAGCTGTGAGATTTGTATTTTGTTTAGACCCCCTTATAAGTCGGGTGAAAGAAATGAGAGAAAAGTGAATAGATAGAAATGAGTAGAAACCCAATTTTGGGTTTCATATAAAGTCAACTCTGGTTATTTGAGGGACAATAATGATAGAAACACATTTAATCTATCCTATATAAATAATAAAAGTATTCAGATATCTTTGGTGGTAAAGGCAACATAAAAATCAAGTAACCCTGTTTGTTTATGTTGAAATTAATCTTTTTAAGCTATTGTTAATTTATGTTTAAGTTTAAATTGTCATTGATATGGTTTCATTATCATTTTAAAGATTCCTGGGGAAAAGTGCCCTGCCCCTTTAAGAAAGTTCTCCCGAGAATCACATGGCTATATGCTAACTCGTGTTTTGGGAATAAATACAACGTTTGAAATCCACTGTGTGGCTCGTTTATTTGTGAAGCCCCACGCCAAATAGAGACTAGAGTCAGAAGAGAGCTCAGCTGAAAGAGTGTGAGTGAGACAGTGCGCCTGCGTGTGTGCGTGTGTGTGCGTGTGTGTGCGCGCGTGTGCCTGTGAGAGCGCGGAGCAGAGGCCAGCGGAGAGCTGCTCCTTTTTGTGCCGTTTTCTGAAAGATGTATTTATTAATTACAGCGCTTGTGTCTCTGCTGTTTATTTTCGTGAGAAAGGGTGAAATATCTGTGCACTGTTCTGAGTAAAATATTTTCTATTTCGGTAGACCGCGCGTATAAGTCGAGCCCCCCACTTTCAGCCCGAGATTTTTAGGAAAAATCCTCGACTTATAGTCGAGTAAATACGGTAATCGTTTGACAGCCATAATTTTAAGCTAAGCTTCTCTCTCGGACTCACATCAGCCCACTCGGCCGCTTTTTTACACAGATGTGTCTGTGAAATGCCTTAAACAACAAGGATGTCTGAAACCTTTGTGGAACGGATTGTAAATGGAGTTTTTGTTTCAGTAACTGTGTTGTGACACTTGAATTTATGAAGTTAATCCGTCACTGTCTCACTCTCTTTCATACGTTTAGGTTTTGCATTATTTCAGTCTATGTGTCGGCGTCTCATTCACTCTCTTTTTTTATATAATTTTTTTCTCTCTTTTCTCTTTTTCTCTTTTTCTCTTTGTCTTGTTTTTTTTTTTTTTTAATTTCTCCTGCCTCCCTCTCTATGTCCATCTCTCTTTCTCCTTTTCTCTATTTCGGTCTCCTTTATCAATTCATATTTCTGTCTCTCTACCACTCTCTCTCTTTCTCCATGTGACTGTGGACTGTGACTGGTTTTCTCCTTTTCTCAGTGTGTGTATCTGTTTTGTTCTTTCTTTCACTCCTTTTTCTCTTTTGCTTTTATCTCTGTCTGTCTTTGTTTATTTCTATCTCTTTCTTTTAGGACTCTGTCTATTTCTCTCTTTATCTATTATTATTTCACTGTTGTTTTTTCTTACAATATCTCACATTTTTAGGATTCTCTCTCTCTCTCTCTCTCTCTCTCTCTCTCTCTTTCTCTTTCTCTTTCTCACTCTCTCTTACTCTTTCTGTATTTCTCCTTGTTATAACTGTCTATTGATGTATTCATCTGTGTCAATTATTCTCTCTCTCTCTCTCTCTCTCTGTCTTCCTTTTTTTCTGTCTCCTTTTTGTACTTTCCGTATACGTGTTTTGTAATCTTCATCGTTCTTGCTTTCTTGTCTTCTGTCTCTCTTCCTCTTCCTATACATGTCTGCTTATTTTTTTGTAGTATTTTCTCTGTATGTCTCTCTTTCTTTCTCTCCCTTTTGCTTTTTTCTCACTTTCTCATTATGTGTCTTTATTTCTCTCTTTTTCGACTCTTTCTTTTTCGGTTTATTAATATCTCTACTTCTTTGGATTCTCTAATTTCTCTCTCACTCTCCTAATTCCGCATTGTGGCTTTGTGTTGGTCTGGTACTGAGAAAAGCGCTATATCAATAAACTTGAACTTGAACTCTCTCTTTCTTTCTGTCGTAAACTATTGTCTTAATGTATTCATCTGTGTCTTTTTATTTCATTCTCTTTCTTTCCGTTTCTATTTTGCATTTTCTGTAGATCTCGCAATCTCTTGATTTCTTGCTTTCTTATTCTCTCTCTCTCTCTCTCTCTCTCTCTCTCTCTCTCTCTCTCTCTCTCTCTCTCTCGCTCTCTCTCTCTCGTCTATCTCTAATTTCTAACTTCTCTCTCTATCTCTTCTCTTCATTTTCTCTCTCTCACTCTTCTCTCTCTCCTCTCTCTCTCTCATTTTTCTCAAATATATCTCTTCTCTGTCTGTTTTCTCTCTATTTTCTCTTTTCTCTCTCTTTCTCTTTCTCTCTCCTCTCTCTTTCTCTCTCTCTCTCTCTCTCTCTCTCTCTCTCTCTCTCTCTCTCTCATGTCTATCTCTTCTCTCTAACTTCTCTCTCTCTCTAACTCTTCTCTTCATCTTCTCTCTCTCTTTCTCTATCTCTCTCACTCACTCACTCTTCTCTATCTTCTCTTTCTCTATCTCTCTCCTCTCTCTCTCACTTTTGTCAAATGTATCTCTTCTCTGTATTCTCTATCTCTGTCTGTTTTCTCTCTCTTTTCCCTCTCTCTTTCTCTTCCTCTCTTTTCCCTCTCTCTCTTGTCACTCTTGTTTACCCCCCCCCTCTCCTTATTTTTGTCTTCTTTTTATTTCTGTCATTCTCACACTCTCTTTCATTTTCTCTCTACCTGTCTATTTAGAATCGGTCTTTTGTCTATTAATGTCTTCATGCGTGTCAGACTGAGTTGGAGTAAGTGTACTCTGGTCTGATCACAGTTGGACATGATGCTTCATCGAGTGTTTTAAGTGACAGTGCTTGTTTGTTGGGCAGCCGTGGAGCAGTAGTTATTTCTTCAGCTTCTTGATAGTCCTGACATTTTCTGCCTCTTCCATGTTTATATAATTTACATTTAAAACTCAAAAAACAGCTTTTTAAATGTCCAAACATTTTTTTTCACACGGATATGCCGGTGTGATTAATTATGCGGATGGAAGAACAGGACGTCGTGAATCTCTGTCTCAAGGCCTTAAAGGTCATGTTCTTTTACCTTACTAACCTATTTTTATCACCTGCGAGCAGTAAATCCATTTCAACGCTTCTTACTTCTGCTGGGCAAAAACACCCCATGGCTTTGTTGGCGGGTTTTCATAATTCCGATTAGTGTAATTTATTCAAACAAGTGAAAGTCACCTAAGCAGTTCCATGGGAACTGAGACTCTGATGTGTTGTTCATCACACAATGTCAAACCACCTTCTCGGAAAATGAGACCTAATAGGGTTTTGTTGGATGCTGGAGAATATAAATCATACAAAGATGAAAAACATTTACCACTAAACGAAGAACAAAAACCTTATGACTATGCAACGTCACTTCATTAATAAAATCATTCTTCATTCAGATACTGGGAAACTTCTGTATTTTCATTCTAACGCGCTGATTTTTGATGGATTTGTAGATTTAAAAAATATATTTTTTGTAAATTCAAAACTCCATAAAGCTTTGTTTTGGTGAATGTGCCAGTCAATCAATTGGCCAATAAAAAAGGACATACAGTGTTTTTTTTTCTTCTCATCTCCGTAATTTGTGCATGCGTCATACTACTTTGTAACATACTTGGTGAAATATGTAACAGTTATTATGACTTTTGACATTCGCTGAGAATGTGTTCATTGATTCGTTGATTGTTTTAATTGTGTCGGATATTGAACGGGTGATACACACTGTATATAATATTTTTCACATTACATTTGAAGTGTTAATGCTGAAAAAGTATTATTTTTTCATTTACTATGTATTAAACTTCTGATAAAGTTTTCATGCTGCCTTAAAGATCACCATTTACTTGAACTTCCAGCTGAGAGACGAGCGCTCTGCTGCCCCCGGTAGTAACTTCGCATTATTTGAATGTAAAATGATCACTAAATATTAACGTGTGTCTCTTATTCAGGGATTTCCACCTAGTGGTTGCCGATTATTTATTTAATATCACGTAAAAACCAATTTGTTGTAATTAAGTGGTTGCATTTCAGAAATAAAGAGAAGTTGCAGACAAGCGTAATTTCTGTTTTGTCGTTTTGGGGGAACTGATTTGTCTGTAGTTCTGGGTGTTGAAACTCGTGTGTTCTTGATTTCCTCAGAGTCCATTACGGCGAAGGCATTAATTTCATGGTGGTGAAGCCCGGTAATCTGGCAGCTTGGGAAATCAAGCAGGAAGTTGTGCCTGGTTCCTCTTCGCTCTCCATGTTCTGCCAGAGAAAGAGCAGTTCAACCAATGAGAAGTGAGTGTTTCCGCCATCCACACACAACTTACCTGCTCAGCATTTATTGCTCATAAAAACAAGCAAGAAAAGTTTATAGCGGGAATGAACTTATTATTAATTTGTTCATGTATGTATTTATTTAGATGATTTATTAATTATTTTATATTTTTATTTAGAATTTTAATTGTTTATTTATCTATCAGGAAAAAAAGTGGCCTTTGAGTTATTGTAATTGTGATATACTGCAGTACTAATTAAGATAATATTATGCAAGGTATTTTACACAAAAACCCTAAATCTGTGTTAGGGGTGGGCGACCCCTTACATTTTAAGTAGGGCTGTCAAACGATTAATTTTTGCATTCCTGACCTAATTAATAGTGATTAATCGCGAAGCTTGTAATATTGGATATTGAGGTGTAATATGAAAATTAATGTAAACTCAACTCCTAAAACAGTTAAACACTCGTTTAAATACTGCAAAATAATTTAGTATAATTTTTGTTCAATTTGCAATGTATTGTCTTTGTTTTTAACAAACCTCTGAGGTGACACTTTTTTCAAGATGAAACACTTCGCGCCTAAGTGACAACACCTGAACTGTGAGTTGCTGATCTTAATGAGCCGCACCTGGAGACAGCGCTCTCTGTCATGGATTGGATTTGTGTTTCACGTTAATTGGGAAACTTCTGTATTTTCATTCTAACGCGCTGATTTTTGATGGATTTGTAGATTAAAAAATATATTTTTTGTAAATTCAAAACCCATAAAGCTTTGTTTTGGTGAATGTGCCAGTCAATCAATTGGCCAATAAAAAAGGACATACAGTGTTTTTTTTTCTTCCATCTCCGTAATTTGTGCATGCGTCATACTACTTTGTAACATACTTGGTGAATATGTAAAAGTTATTATGACTTTTGACATTCGCTGAGAATGTGTTCATTGATTCGTTGATTGTTTTAATTGTGTCGGATATTGAACGGGTGATACACACTGTATATAATATTTTTCACATTACATTTGAAGTGTTAATGCTGAAAAGTATATTTTTTTTTTTTTACTATGTATTAAACTTCTGATAAAGTTTTCATGCTGCCTTAAAGATCACCATTTACTTGAACTTCCAGCTGAGAGACGAGCGCTCTGCTGCCCCCGGTAGTAACTTCGCATTATTTGAATGTAAAATGATCACTAAATATTAACGTGTGTCTCTTATTCAGGGATTTCCACCTAGTGGTTGCCGATTATTTATTAATATCACGTAAAAACCAATTTGTTGTAATTAAGTGGTTGCATTTCAGAAATAAGAGAAGTTGCAGACAAGCGTAATTTCTGTTTTGTCGTTTTGGGGGAACTGATTTGTCTGTAGTTCTGGGTGTTGAAACTCGTGTGTTCTTGATTCCTCAGAGTCCATTACGGCGAAGGCATTAATTTCATGGTGGTGAAGCCCGGTAATCTGGCAGCTGGGAAATCAAGCAGGAAGTTGTGCCTGGTTCCTCTTCGCTCTCCATGTTCTGCCAGAGAAAGAGCAGTTCAACCAATGAGAAGTGAGTGTTCCGCCATCCACACACAACTTACCTGCTCAGCATTTATTGCTCATAAAAACAAGCAAGAAAAGTTAATAGCGGGAATGAACTTATTATTAATTTGTTCATGTATGTATTTATTTAGATGATTTATTAATTATTTTATATTTTATTTAGAATTTTAATTGTTTATTTATCTATCAGGAAAAAAAGTGGCCTTTGAGTTATTGTAATTGTGATATACTGCAGTACTAATTAAGAAATATTATGCAAGGTATTTTACACAAAAACCCTAAATCTGTGTTAGGGGTGGGCGACCCCTTACATTTTAAGTAGGGCTGTCAAACGATTAATTTTTGCATTCCTGACCTAATTAATAGTGATTAATCGCGAAGCTTGTAATATTGGATATGGAGGTGTAATATGAAAATTAATGTAAACTCAACTCCTAAAA
This sequence comes from Paedocypris micromegethes, assembly GCA_028031935.1. Classification (NCBI taxonomy): domain Eukaryota; kingdom Metazoa; phylum Chordata; class Actinopteri; order Cypriniformes; genus Paedocypris; species Paedocypris micromegethes. Next base: position 8,384,309 of record CM051502.1, read on the forward strand.
CATTAAACACTCGTTTGTCATGATGGTGGTTGCTAGAAAGCAGGTCGAGTCTCGTATGCAGTTTAGATGTTTTAATGATGAAGTCGTTCGGCAAAATCAGGGTCATAAGACAGGCACAGGGTCGAGGGCAGGCAGAAGCAAGATCACAACGAGGTCACAGGCAGGAGGTCAATAAACACAGAAGTAACTAGAAAACACAGAAGACAAAGGCAAGGAACGTGGCAACGGCAGGCGTAGGCAGGCGTAGGCAAAGCTTCGCCCCGATCTAACGGCTTGCAAGTCTTTATATAGTCCTCGTGATTGGCGGCAGGGTGAATTCACTTTAGGCGCGCTCCCGCGCGCCGCGGAGAGAGAGAGAGTGCGTGCACGCGCCAGCGGCACCAGCACGCGCGCC
>CM051502.1:8384727-8422119 GCA_028031935.1 Paedocypris micromegethes
GGCTCGGGAGACTTGCACACGGTCATCACACGTTTAAATACTGCAAAATAATTTAGTATAATTTTTGTTCAATTTGCAATGTATTGTCTTTGTTTTTAACCCTCTGAGGTGACACTTTTTTCAAGATGAAACACTTCGCGCCTAAGTGATAACACCTGAACTGTGAGTTGCTGATCTTAATGAGCCGCACCTGGAGACAGCGCTCTCTTGGTTCTATTCATTGTATGTTGCCAAACCGAAAGTAAAAAAAAATGCAACTGTGATTAATGGTGTTAAAAATAATTGACGCACTTAAAAAGTTAATCATGTTTATCTACAATCAGTTTATATGCATGCAAAAAATTAATTTCATGAATGTGTGACGGTATTCACAATATTGCAAAATCCATATCATGGCACAATTCAATACTGGTTTACCGCCCACCCCTAGTGTGTACATATTTAAATATCCATTTCAGGTTTCTTTTTCACAAGTTATGTTGAGGTGACCAGGGTTTACAACATTCTGGGTTCAGACGCACATGGATCAACTAGACTAGCTTGTCTCCATTTCACAGTACGTTTCCTTTGCAATCAAACCCTCGCCAAACACCCGGATCTACTGACTGAAAACTGCAAATTCTCCTCCAGCCTCTGATGTATCTGTTCGGCACTTCCTCCATCTCCTCACCGACTTCCTCCGCTCTTCTGTCCTTCCCTGGTGCAAATTAGCTTCTCGCAGTCCCCCACGTCTTCCTGTAGCTCGCCGTTAGCGTCGCTCCAGGTTAGCTCCCCAGGCGGCCAGAAAAGACGGGTTAGGAGAGAGGAACGCTGGAATGGGAATTCTAATAGATGCTTCTGCGATTTATGGGAGTCTGTCCTGATATCCAGAGCATGTGGAAATCTCCCAACGGCACGCGGAGTGTGAAATTTACGACCCGAGCGTCACCCTGAAGCTGTCATCGTCGCCGGTAATTGCTCAGCTCTCGTACTCATGCGCTTTTTATACGGTGGGGAAAATTGGTTCCTGCACTTAAATGCTTCTGTGATTCAGTTGTTGCTGTGAGTCACGCACTGACAGGAGAGATGGAGAGAGATGAATAATGAGGAGACAAAAAGATGTGCTTTTGTTGTTTTTTTTTCTGATCAAATATTTAGCCGTCACAGAAAAATGCACCAATGAAAAGGAGGGAGGAAATTTTTTTTTCTGTGATTTGACGTGCCACATTATTAGACTTTTTTGAAATGCGGAGCAATTCCTTGACTTCTGAATTTATTTTGTTCCATGGCGGAGCTCAAATATCAATTTGCTCTCGCGTCAAAATAGTTTTTCCTTTTTAAAAATGTCACATTTGAATGTGTTGTAGGAAGCCCTCAAAATGTCATCCGAAATGTTTATGTTTCAAATGTTGTTTCATATAATGTTACTAAAATGTAGTTTTTCTAAAGAATGGACGAATTGAGCTGAGAAGAATGTGGTGGAGAAGCTTAGGGATTCAAGAGGAACTACGGAGATGTTTAAATGCATATAGATGGCGTTTTCCATCGTTTATTGCTTTGGCGTGGAAACAAACTGCTATTTCAAGAGCATCATCACATAATTTGTTCTCAGTACCTCAAGTCTTGGAATGTTTTTGCTGTCGTGGCTGACACCAACATTGTGAGGAACCTGGAGTAGATTGAGTAAATACACATTGCGAGGAGTCATCTGAGGAGTCTAGGGCATTTATTTCGAATGGGCATTTATTTCTATTTCGAGATGCTACAGATGCTGCTGCCTCCGTAGAAGAAGAAAATAAACAAATGGACATATGGACCACAGAGAGTATTGTGCTATTAAAATTAGCGACATTTGAAATCTATTAAATATTCATGAAACAGTGCACGACACATTATACCGTATCATCTATGTTGGTAGGGCATTCTGAAGTTCAGCTTGAAAAAGTTATGATGACATTATGTTCAAATAAAAAAGTAATACAGTCGTAATTACAGTTTTTGTTCTTTTTTTTAACTGACTCTTTTCCCTAATTATTGAACACAGATAAATCAGGGACATTTTTCTTTTTAAAGACTTTTTTTCCCCCCTAATTCGCATAGTGACTTTCCGTTGGTCTGGAACTAAGAAAAGCCCTATAAAAATAAACTTGAACTTGTAATAAACGTACAATAATGTGTATGTCAGGTTTCTTTGACTGTATTTTACACATTATTTCAGCAACTAAAATGTGACTTTGTCAGTGAGTCTTAGTTGGAATTTGATTCAAGGAAGGATGCAACGTGCATAAAACATTTCTACTCATTTGATCTGAATTCATTTGGCAAAAATCGATATCGCATGATGTTGTTTTACCCATTTAACCATCCAGTGAAGTTGCACACAGTTCAAGTTCAAGTTCTGAGCATTTGTACAGCGCTTTTCACAGTTTTAACTGTCTCAAAGCGCACGTGTGAATAGGATTGTTGCTTTTTATTCATAGTGGTACGGCACTCGGCACTCAGGAGAGGAGTGAAACACCGAAAAAACAAAGCATTAGGAAAACATGAAGTACCATTATTAAAGATTTTAACAGTTTTAGGAGGTGCGGGTGTTATTCGGTTCCGAGCACTAGACTAGGCAGCCTTTCTATACGATTATATTAACTTATTCTGTATGTTATTATAACAGGTCAATAAATCCTTCGTTGAAGAGATGCGTCTTCAGCCTAGACTTAAATTGACTCGCTGATTCTGAGTCTGGAATTGTGCAAAGGATCTTCCTCATTTGTAGATTTTAGATATTTGTGGTATTATAAGCTGACCGGAGTTTTGTGAGCGCAGCAGTTGTGTAGGCTCGTAGTAAGTGAAGTGAACACACATACCAGGAGCGATGGACAGCCTTAAGCCAAGGTGGCTTGGGAGGGAGTGTCTCACCCAAGGAGACTCAACTGTAAAACCCACCGGACCGGGATTCGAACCAACAAGGCCTGGGTGACATGTCCAACTCCCAGCGCGGGACCAGCTGCCACTATGGTAGAATCTGCCTTCACTGGGGCCCTTCAGAAGGCTGAAATTCTCTGCATGTCGGTGGCGGGCCACACTTGATCAGTCTCAGTGTTAGTACCAGGACTGAGGGATGACAGCCTTACAGAAGAGAAGAGAAGACTAACGCTCTCATATTGATTTACTGACACACACAAGCAGGCGGAATATATTTCCCCAGCATGCACAGCCATGGCTAATGAAAAGACGGGGAGATAAAATTAGAGAAGTATGTGGCTTACAGAGAGACAGAGACAGATAGAGAATGAGAGAGAGAGAGAGAGAGAGAGAGACAGACAGACAGATAGAAAGAGGGAGAGACAGATAGAGAATGAGAGAGACAGACAGACAGAATGAGAGACAGATAGAGAAAGAGAGAGAAACAGAGACAGCGAGACAGACAGAGGGAGAGAGAGAGAGAGAGAGAGAGAGAGAGAGAGAGAGAGAGAGAGAGAGAGAGAGAGAGATAGACAGGGATTGTAGCGTATAAAATACAATTACATATAAATTGAGTGTAAGCGTGTGTGTGTGTGTGCGCGTGAGAGAGAGAGAAAGAGAGACAGAGGGACTGTAGAGTATATATTAGAGAGACATAGAGTGTGTGTGTGTGTGAGAGAGAGAGAGAAAGGGAGAGGAATTCGTGTTGTTTTTAGACACACGCTCTAAAACCTTTTTTTCTGTGGGAAGTTGTCGTTTTTTTGACTCCTTGCTCTAATTGATCAAAGCGAACCAATCACAAAGCAGATCCACAAAGAAATATTTTGCTGATATAAAAATGGTTATAAAATAGGTAAACAGATTTTTCTTCACATTATTACTTTTACATTATATTGCATTATTTTTCCTTACATTTATTTAATTATAAAGCAAAGAGTAAATCTTAAAAAAATTTGATAGTCATTTTGAACAATGACTATTTTGTCACAGACCTGCTCAGTGGACGCTTTAACAATCATGTTTTTGCATGTTTTGTTTTGCACTGGAGTATATTGTTGCGTCACTGAAGGTCTGGACAGAAACATGCCGCGTGGAATGTTGTAGGTAGAAGATAATCAGCCTCTTTACTTTAATTCCTAGTGTTTGTCTCCAAGTTTAAAGCTGGACAAACCTCTGTTCAATTATGTAAATCAGTCGTCACTGTTCGTCACACACCCAGTAACTGAAACGAAACGGTCTTTCAGGTCAGATCTAGTTGTAAATGCTGTGTTTATTCCGTTTTCGTTTCTTTCTTAGACACTCTCACGAGGAAAACCATAACGTTTCCTTAAAGACTTTGATAAGTCCCATGTAGTGGTAAATTTCGATGTACAAATTGTCCGTGTTTCTCGCGTGCGGAAAGTTCTAGATTAGAATTGTTTTAAAGCTTCGCATTTCGCCTGGACCAATGAACACCCTTTACGTCATCTGCTATGGCGATTGTCTTGACCAATCTTACGCGTCATCGTGCCAACTTACAGCCAATCAAATAGTGTGACATCAACCTTAGTCGCGGGACCCCAAGACGATTTTACACTTGAGCCAATTTGATACCTACACCGGCGCTGCTTTATCGAGGCAGCCGCTTAATTGGGGCAAAATGGTGGCGCCCCACCCAGTGCTGTCAAAAGTAGTCTCATTCGTTACTTAAGTAGAAGTATATGTATTAGAGTAATAATGTACTTCTGTGGAAGTTAACGTTACATGCCCAATATTTTTATTAAAGTAAAAGTACTGTCTACTAATACTGAAAAAACTACTTTCAAGTAAAAAAGTAAAAGCAATGCAAGAAATCGCAGTAACGCGGCTAGTTTTGAAGTACATATATTTGCTTTAAGAAATTAGAAGTAAGAAGCGGAAAAGAAATACTCTAGTAAAGTAAAAGTAAGTCAAATTTCTACTAAAGTAAGGTAACAAAGTAGTATTACTTCGTTTCTTGACACCTCTGGTCCCACCGTGGCCCGATTAAGCGGAGTTGACTGTGTATTGATACGAATACAAAGTCTAGCTGTAGATACAAGAGTATTTAAAGCGCTGTGTGCTGCTGTGGCAGTATAATTAGGATTTGTGTCCGGGGGCACATGCTGTTTTATTCTTAGGCCTTGGCTGTGCAGTAGCGTGACAGTCCCTGTAGGTGTTTGGCCACAGATGTGTCTTCAGACGTGAGGCTGATGCTCAGCGGCTACAGATCAACACAGGTGTGTCTTTTTTAATTAAGGATGAAGAAACACCTCCAGCGTCTCCGCACTTAGATACTCCAGACACAATCCCAACAACTTCTGAAACACGCCGTTTCACAGGGCTAATGTTTCCCCAAAGTGCTTCTTCTTGGATGATCGCAAATAAATGCTGGCTAATTTTTCCCTGACACCTGAGACGAGGTTTCATACATGGCTGATTTCAGATGGGAACACCCAGAGGTAAAGCCAGAGTGTAGAAACACACTCGCCCAGATGCTTCGCCTCCACTCTTCACGTGTTTCTGAGTTTTAGGTGGCGGAAATATTGGGTTTTCTCATAAACCATCTGTAGCATAGTGTGTGTAATGGAGTGCTTATTACATTTATTTTATTATGAAACTTCTCGTTTGTTATGTCACTTTGGTTTGGGGGGCTTCAAAAAGAAGCGTATACAAGTATTGGAAATAGTGCTGTCGAACGTTTAATTTTTTTAACTAGTTAATCGCACTTCCCCAACCAAATTAATAAAATTTGACGCGACAAACAAATGTAATTAATTGCACGAGTTAACGCGTTAACTTTGACAGCTCTAATTGGAAAGTAACAATAATTTGAACGTAGCTAACACAATTATCAATAAGTGACACAGACATTGAAAAGTAACTGATACAAGTATGTTAAGTGCTGTACATGACACAGAAAAAGATACTGATGTGATGATTGAAAGTGTCACGGTCTATGGCACTTACACTGCCAAAAATGCTCACGAAAAAATAAGAAAATAAGAAACTAAATTAGTAAAAAAGACTTAAATTAAGCAAAATTATCAACCAATGGGGTGAGAAAATTTTACTTGGTAAGACGGCTTGAAACAAGGCCTAATTTCTTGAAACAAGCAAATTAATCTTTTAATCTTAATTCTAAGATAGTTAATTTATCTTGTCTGAAAAAAGATTTATTGTGTAATTTCTAGATCTTTTTGCGTGTCAAGAATTTATTTTTTGCTGTGTAGCCGTTGTGTTTTGACACCTATTCGGACTATTATTTTGAAAGCCTCCGGTCCTATGTTTCAAAACTGAAGCGTTCCCTGCCTGTCTGACACCGATTTTTGGAAATAAACCATAAACCAAAAAAAAAACTAACACTGATAAGTAACTGACACAGGTATTATAATCAAACTGACTACATTAATTTGATTGCATTTTTCTCTTGATAATTTCGTATTTTTGTTCATATTTCACATTTTATTCGTATATCTACTCTATTGTATTGTATTTCTATTCTTTATCTACGTTTTATTGTATTTCCCCCATCCCACTGTTAAAATACTGGAACGATCAAAACACATTTCATTACATGTACCACGTATAATATGTATGTGACAAATACAGTTTGAGTCACAGAAAGTCACAGAAATTAGAAACAATGAGTTTAAGCATTGTATAATTGTAGAAGAGTTATGAAATGTGTGTCTATTTTTAATAATACTATTATTTGTATAATGAGACTATCATTATATCATTCCTTGTGTACACAAATCTTCAAGAGTGAGTTTGAGTTTAGAAAGACAATATTCATTCTTTCGGTTGAAATGTAAAAATAATAAAGTACAGTTTACTAACATAAAAAAAAACATTTTGATTCAACCATTTGTCATTCGATTTAATAATTTGTCTGTGAATGAAGAAAAAAGTGCCTTTTCAAATATAAAAATCTATAATTGGCCTTTTCTACAATTTCTAATATCTCACACGCCACTAGAAAATCACACTGACTGAGCAGGTGCAGATCTCGTTTTCTCTGTGATTGGTTCAGACTTTTCATGCCTGACACTCGGTTCCGGGCGTTAAGCGTCGTTCTGCTCTGCTCTTCTCTTCTCCTCCATCCATTCACATTCAGTGTTTGCTTGCAAAAACAATCTTGTTTTTTGCCAACCAGTTTTTTCTTGTTGTTCTTGTTGATGCAAGCATCACATGCAAATTCGTCTCATTTACACTGCACAACATATTGCAAACATTTCCTTATCTTCGTGTAGCTGACATGAGTATCAAAATATACTAACACATCAAGTAATTAATTAAATTAAGTGAAACGTATTTTGACAAAAATATTTAAAAGTAACTGACTCGAGTACTGAAAAGTAACTGACACGAGTTTTGAAGAGTAACTGACACGAGTATTGAAAAGTAACTGACAGATTTTTAAAAGTAACTGACACGAATATTGAAAAGTAACTGACACAAGTATTGAAAAGTGACACAATCATTCAAAAGCAACTGACACGAGTATTGAAAAGCGACACAATTATTCAAAAGTAACTGACACGAGTATTGAAAAGTAACTGACACAAGTATTGAAAAGTGACACAATTATTCAAAAGTAACTGACACGAGTACTGGAAAGTACCTGACAGATTTTTAAAAGTAACTGACACGAGTATTGAAAAATAACCGACACGAGTATTGAAAAGTAACTGACACAAGCATTGAAAAGTGTGACAATTATTCGATTGTAACTGAGACTAGTATTGAAAAGTGACACAAATATTCAAAAGTAACTGACACGAGTATTGAAAAGTAACTGACATGAGTATTGAAAAGTGACACAATTATTCAAATGTAACTGACACAAGAATTGAAAAGTAACTGACACAAGTATTAAAAAGTGACACAATTATTGAAAAGTAACTGACACGAGTATTGAAAAGTAACTGACAGGTTTTTAAAAGTAACTGATACCCAAGTGTCCTTGGGCAAGACACTGAACCCCACTTGCCCCCCGGGTGCCACGGCTTAGGCTGCACACTGCTCCGGGTTTGTGTGTGTTCACTTTACTGTGTGTTTGTGCATGGATGGGTTAAATGCAGAACACAAATTCAGTATGGTCCCTAGTGGCCATATTGCCATCACCTCACTTTCTTCTTCTTCTTCTTCAAGTATGAAAAAGTAACTGACACAATTATTGAAAAGTATCTGACGCAGTTATTCAAAAGTACTTGACACAAGTATCAATATGGTAACTGATACAGGTATCAAAAAGTAACTGACACAATTATTTAAAAGTAACTGACACAAGTATTGATTTAGATGCAGTCTCGCCTACTCAATCACAAAATGTTCCTTCAGCTTTTCTCCAAGTTGAGGTAGCAGGTAATTAGTTTGCCACGGACATCCTGACTTAAAATCAGACATCGGAATGCCACTTTTTCTGCAAATTTCCAATCTGGTTGTTCACCTTTTGCAGTTCTAAGTGACATTTATATAATGCAACTCCAAAGCATTTTTGGAGAAATATCCTTGCTTTGAGGATATTCTGCACTCTTCCTGTCACAGGTGCTGAAGGAGAACGGGGATTCAGCAAACTCAAACTTTGCCTGAGATCTCAAAAATTGTCTGAGATCAACCATGTCTCAATAGAATGCCAGTTGGCTTAAAGTCTGAGCTTTGGTGACTTACAGTAATTGAGGATTTTGCCACCAAGAAGGCCAGACGTTTGGCTTTTGACATTTAAGAAATGGCTCAGCTAAATTTAACTTTTTGTTAAATTAAATGGAGCTGTAACGCTCACGCTTCCAATCCGAGAAGCGTGAGCAACGAGGGAACCAAACACGGGATCCAAAACAAAGGGGTTTAATGGAGGTGAGACACACGAGGAGGCGAAGAGACAGAACTTGGGAATACACTTAGGAACACTCAGAACTCAGGTAATCACAGGGGGTCTGAAGGTCTGTTACACAGAGGATGGATGACGTGACACACTACAACACTAAAGACCAGACAACGAGTGACACACTGCAGGGAAACTAAGTAGGGTTCGTGATTAACATTAAATACATAACAGCTGTGCGCGAGTAACACGACACAAGACAGGGGGCGGAGACAAGATCAGACGAACAGTCCGACTAGTCACAGTAGCAAATTGGTTATATTCATCTTATTAATTACATTTTTATTTACAGTACGCAGTGGTATTTATTTAAAAAATATATATTTATTGCATTTTGCACTTTTGGTTTCCATAGTTGATTGATTTGGTTTCCCTGTGTTTTGTGAGGTTAGATGTTTTTTTTTTTTATTGTGGCTAGTTAAGTGTTAAGTCATTGCTGCTGCGTTGCACATTGCTCTTTTTATAAAAAAAATGTGTTTTATTTATTTGTTTAACAATGTTGATTTTTTTCACTTATATAATAAATGTTCTTTTATTTTCATAAATTATCTACTATTATTGTTCCTTGGCTGATACATTTGTAATATAAGGTATTATGACAAAACTGGCAGACACTTTAAAATCACGCACATTTTAAAGATTGAGTGCAGAAGGTCAAGTAGGGGCGGGGCCCGACACAAAATGTTTTCATGGGGCCCAAATTTCATAGCGGCGCCCCTGGATACAGGTATCTAAAAGTAACTGACACAATTATTTTAAAGTAACTAACGCGAGTATTAAAAGGATACTGACTAGGGCTGCACGAATAACCTTTATCGCATCGATATTGAGGTTTTAACCCACGCGATAACCGAACCTTATCTCGCCTCAGACATTTAAATGGCTTACTAGCCAATCAAAATGGTTGAATCTTGCGTTGTCGGCTTGCTGACCAATCAGAAGTGGAAACCAAATCGACCGTTTTGAAATCTAGTGGTCCACCTTAAATGGCGCAACCTAAACGCGGAAACGTATGGATTCTGTGGATGACAGGCAGACAGTTTTGCGACTGAACATCTGCAAATGAGATAATGAGGTTTCAAAGGAATTAATAACATTTTAACTAATAACATGTATTAAAAGTTATCAAAAACAAAGAGAGAGGCACTTACGACAGAGGAGAAAGGGAGACAGACAGACAAGAGGGGTGGAAGCTGAAAAAAACAGTTAACCAACCAATTGAAACTATTGTGTCTGATATGACCTTTTAAAGGGAAAAGTTCTTGAATGCTTTTTCTTCCGTTATCTTTTCTTGTTAAAGTTAAGAGAATTTTGAGAATTTTTGTTCTTGCTTATTTTTAAAAGTAGCCCTGTTTTTATATTTCATAAGTTAGATTATATTGTGTATATATATGTTCATTTCGATGTTACATAATGCGTTTGTCAGAAAAGTTTCTGAATTGTAGTGAACTTGATTTGACAGTCACGTATGGATTACATGCAGGCTAACTAAGAAGTTGTAAACATGTGAGTGTTAATATAGAATTTATTTTAAAACATTTTAGGTTAATGTAATATAAATGTACCATTTGAGAAGGTAATATCCAGTATGTCACATTCTACGCCGTCCGATCATCTTTCGGTGCCAGTGACAACATGGGTACATTTGAGCGTGTCTGAATTATTTTATTCAGTGTTTAAGATAAAGTTAAATTTAAAAACAAATGACCAGGCGGTTATGTTCATTTCCATTCCTATTCTTTGGTATTGAGGTTCAGGTATTTAATAATCACGAAGTATCAAGCATTACCTCAATCACTATGTTTGCAGTTTATTTAACTCTCTGTGTCATAAAAGTAACAACATATTCTATTCATAATTTCAGTTTTACTTAAAAGTATTAAATGCAAACACCGAAAATTGCATCGCAAAATAGCAATTAATTTTCTTCTCAAAACCGTGCAGCCCTACTCTGTAAAAAAGTGATGTGCTATTTACGTAAAAAAAAGTTTGGTAACATATTACGCCGTTTTAAAAAAGCTTAAAAAAGGTACATTTTAATTAGTTTTTACCAACATGTTCTCAATATTTTAAGAGAAACACAGAACAACATTTTTTTCAAGAACACATGCACACATTTTTTTTAGGAATCACATCATTTTTTTAATACAAATTCCAAGCCCCATGATTCATTTTTACAGTATATAACTGACCCATTCGTTTTAAAGTAGCCGACTCACGATTTACAAAGTAACTGACACAATTATTGAAAAGTAACTGACACAACTATCTAAATGTAATCGATGATTATTGTAAAGTAACTGGCATGAACATTGAAAAGTAGGTGAAAAAAAAGTTAATTATATAAAAACAGTTTTTTTTTTACTGCTCAGAATATTTTACTGGTCAGAATATTTCTTTCATCAGATCAGTTCACTTATATAGTTTATAGATGCACAGTAGTGTAATGGATCATCTTCATCCTCTGCACTTTAGTTTACTTGAGGTTTCTCAGCCTGATGTAGAGCAACTTTCTGATGGACGATCAAATCAAGCGCTTTGGCCCCTGCAATTAGCATCAGTGTGTCAGCGGAGTGGACGAGGCGCAGACATGTGGAAAATTAGCCTGTGTTAACAACCCCTGTCATCAAGAAACACACACGCACACACCCACACACATCTAGATAAAAAATAAGATATTAGAAAACTGTTGTTTCGTTGTTGTGTGTTGTGTTGAGTAAAAGCGGTGTGATCTCACACACTCTCTCAGCGAGGTCCGTTTGGCCTTCAGCTGAACAGTTACCAATGTGTTACGACATCTTTTTCTTACCGATAGCATGCAGGGAGATGAGACAGTCCAGACGTGTATAAAACAGCTGTTTAATCTTCACGCACGTCAAACGAGCAAAAAAAAAAAAAAAAGCAGAAACACTAGTTCATTTCAGAAGCATAAAGGGATTTATTCGCTCACACAAGGAATTTGTTTTGGCTTCGACATGAATTCGAACATACACATACAAGGAAAAAGTGATTTACAGATATACACGTATATCAGAGATCTTGCACCCAAAACTTAAAATAAAATCCCAGAATGGCGACATTTTTTTTCCTCTCCCATCTGCGTCTGCAGTGGGTTGCCAGATGTTTTCCAGTACAGTCATTGAGAGACGGGACTTTCAGCTCGTTCTGTTTCAACAAACTGAACACAGGAATCTTCTTACTTAAGCTAAAAGCAGTTGTGGGCATGATTCTCTCTGCGTTTTACACACTGTAATGTTCAATTACGTCCACGCGCGTTCACGTTTTTTTACCTGGCCTCTGTCGCGTATGTGTGCTTGCTCACTGGTCATGGTCATAGTCATAGTGATAATAATAGCCATTTTCTTATTTCCATTGTGATAATCACAGCCATTTTCTTAACCCTAAACATACCACCCTAACCCTAAGCCCCTAACCATAACACCCTAACCCTAACCAAAACCCCCTACCCTAACCATAACACCCTAACCCCAACCCCCTAACGCCAATCATAACACCCTAACCCCCTAACCCTATCTTAACCCCCAACCTACCCTAACCACAACCCCGTAACCATAACACCCAAACCCTAACCCCTAACCATAACCCCCTAACCATAACACCATAACCCTAACCCCCTAACCATAACGCCCTAACCCCCTAACCATAACACCCAAACACTAACCCCCTAACCCTACCCTAACCCTTTCTATACACACAAGTGGGTTTGAAGAGCACAGGTAGCACTTACTTTATTTGGCACTTCACCATTTTTTTTATCTGATAGGAAGGCTTTTTGGAACCCCCCAACCCTAACCCCTAAAACTAACCCCCTAAGCCACTACTAATGAATAAAAAGCAACAATTCCACACATTCACACGTGCGCTTTGAGACAGTTAAAACTGTAAAAAGCGCCTTACAAATGCTCTGAACTTGAACTTGTATCAAATGTCAGGATCACACTGCCCCTTGTGGTCTGGAGATATGTGTTAATGATCCCAAAAATCTCTCCCGATCGTTTTCACCAGCAAATGTGAAGCATTAGGCACACTTAGCTGCTAGACCTAGCGGGTGGCTGCTAATCACTAATGGCAAAATGCAGATCCGCATGCCAATAATTGTCATTAATGCATTAGCCATCCAAACCCAGACTTTTGGCCATTGATTAGTGCTGAAGGGGTGCACTTCTTCATGGGTCGACCATGCCGCTGGCAAACATTAGCGCTGTCCTGAATGTGTTCATCCCCGGGTCAGCACTTCTCCGTCTGTATTGGCCTGGATGGCAGCAGAAGTGTCACGGAATACACCGGAAGCTGGAAAGCTGCACTGGAAAACCGCTAATTTATTTCAGCCAGTTAGCAAGGTCAATTGACCCCATCAGTGGTGAGTGTAGGGTGGGTGACGCCATGAGAGACCTGCCGAGAATCTGCATAGTGGTGCAGAATGTGTGAAAAGAAGTATATTTATACAGCTTTTGTTTTTTGTTTTTTTTTAAAGGTTGACATTTAAATCTGCTGTAAATGTCTGTGTGCTCTGTAAACATCCTCTTCTGACTAATCGGATTCAGCTTTTGTTGTTTGTTTGTGCGCTTTTGTCATTGGCCTTGGGTGGGTCAGTTTGGGCCAGTATTACGTATTTTTTTTTAAACGCTAGAATATAATTGCATTTACTGTTTCTTTCTTTTCTTTTGTCTTTTTATCAATATTGCATCAGGCCGTGAACCTGAGAACACACACACACACACACACACACACACACACTAGAGCAGAGTGGAGGGCTCTCAATGCTAATGCTGTTCATCGACATTTGTGTTTGTTGATGATCACAAGCTCTCACGCTTTTTTTTCCCGCGATGACACTTACTACAGTAGAGTAGTTTTAGCCCGTGTTTGTGAAAGCATCACTCCAGGAATCACATCTCTGCCTCTTGTGTGCAACCCTGAAGCAATGTTCCTTCTTTGAGTCTCCACTTTTTGTGTTGCAAGCTGAAGAAAGAGAGAAATAAAGTGAGGATTAAAGGAGGGAGGGAAGGTAGGGATGAAGAAAGAAAGAAAGACACACAGTGTAAGGAATAATATGAGAGAGAGAAAAAAGAAAGAAAGAAAAAAAGGAAGAAACACACACACACACACACACACACACACAGAGTAAGGAATAATATGAGAAAGAAAAAATAAAGAAAGAAAGAAAGAAAGAAAGACAAGCAGAAAGTAAGAAAGAATGTGGTAAATCCTATTGGCCACACACCAATAAGCAAAGTTTGACTTATATTTAATTTTAAAATAATAATTTTAAATACATAAAAATATTAATATACAAATTTTATTTTTATTTAACCACTGGGCGGCACGGTGGCGCAGTGGTTAGCGCTGTCGCCTCACAGCAAGATGGTTCCGTTTGACACTTGAGGTGTGAGTTCAAGGCCGGCCGGGGCCGTTCTGTGTGGAGTTTGCATGTTCTCCCCGTGCTTGCGTGGGTTTCCTCCGGGTTCTCCGGTTTCCTCCCACAGTCCAAAAACATGCGCTTCAGGCTAATTGGAATTGGAAAATTGACCACATAGGTATGAGTGAGTGTATGAATGTGTTTGTCTGTGTGTCCCGCTCTGCGAATGGTTGGCCACCAATCCAGAGTGTGTATCCTGCCTCTGGCCCTAAGACGCTGAGATAGGCGCCAGCTCCCCGCGACCCTGTAAAGGATGAAGCGGTAGAAGATGACTGACTGACATTTCCCAACAGCAGTGATGATGGAGATGATTTTAGCCAAATTATATTGTTCTTTGAACTGTTTGTGAAATGTATATGTGAACATCACAGAAACAGTTTACTTTGTTTTTTCTTTTTCTTTTTTAATTTTCTTTATCTTGAGTTTTTGAACGCTATTTTCATGTGTTCTATTTCCCATTTTAATATCTGTGTGTGAGGGGAAGTGAGGTAAGGGATTTTTGCCACTTATTTATCTCATCCAATGAAGTGTGTGTGTGTGTGTGTGTGTGCGTGCGTGCGTGCGTGCGTGCGTGTGTGTGTTTCGTTGCTGTGTCTGAGGTTATAACTGTTAAATTCACACAGTATTTTTGGATTCTGTGGATTTAAAATAGCTTTAGATTCCAGTGACTGACCAGTGAAACCAGTGAGCGAGCAAGCGTGAATATGAAGAGTGACCGGCTTGACCCCGGCTCTGATAAGATAAGAAAGTCCTTTGTTTCGTCCAATGGGGATATGTCTTTGTTATAGCAGCAAGAACAACTCTAGAATAAAAGCACGAGCCAAATCAAGAGTAATTTACAATTACAATACAATTTAAATGTCACGATCCACGCTGGTGGTGATTTACGCCAGCGGAGAGACTTTTATGTTGAACTCTTGCCGAACTTTTATTATGAACTGTCTTCTGAACAAAATGTTTTTGTTTACAAGATTTTTGTTTACAAGATTAGTTTAAAAGATGGTCAAAAATCCAAGCGCAAAACCTGAAGCGGAAAAAAAAGTTTCAAACGAAAACGTGAAGATTGCGAGCGGAACAAAAAGCAAACATAATTGCAAGAGAAACATTAAAAAAACAAATGTAAATGTGAAGCATTTTCGTTCGTTTCTTCGAAATTTACGTTTGATATTTTTGGCACTAATCTGATTCCATATTGTTTTAGTATGTCAGGAGAAGTAGTATGTCTGAAGAAGCTGCACAGTGATGACACTGCTTCATACAGTGGGTGGGCATCCTTCTCCATCATGGATGATAGTTTAGCTTTGATTGCTTAGCTTAGCTTAGCTCACCCCTCCTGCATTGAATCAAAAGGCGTGTCGGAACATGTTTGTCTGAGTTTCTGTCGCTCATTT
Source organism: Paedocypris micromegethes (assembly GCA_028031935.1). Taxonomy (NCBI): domain Eukaryota; kingdom Metazoa; phylum Chordata; class Actinopteri; order Cypriniformes; genus Paedocypris; species Paedocypris micromegethes. The sequence goes on from CM051502.1 coordinate 8,400,380, forward strand.
TCACACCATTCTATTCTTTTTCACCATCCACATCACTTTCTTCCTGGAATCCGGATTTGTTTTCGCAAGTGTTGATGAATCTTTGTCATGTTGTCTTGCTTGTATTCATCGTGTCTTTTTTCTTCTCACACATCCACGAGAAAATATGCGGTACAAAAAAGGACAGGATACGTATCAAATGGAGGCGCAGTTGGAGGTTTTAACGGTGGAATATGTAGAATTTCAAACGGTTACTGTACAATAATACACCTGGGAAAAGGTTTTCCGAATAGTTTCCTCATAGTCTTGTTTTACAGTCAGAATTCGGACTTCATTATGTGCATTCCGAGATAAAACTTGCAAAGCCGTGGTAAGTGGTAAGATGTAGATAATAAACAGCAAGGCCCCCGGACTGAACCCTGGGGAACACCCGTAGTGACCGAGGAAGACTGTGATTTGAAGGATTTGTGGCGGATAAATTGTGAGCGGTCTGTGAGGTAGGACTGGAACCATTTCAAGGGAACGTCATTGAACACCGATAGTCTGGTTATTTTTTGCAGCTTGGCAAAAAAATAACCAGAGTAGCTGTCTACTCTGCGTGAGTATTTAACAGGGGTGTCAAGAGTACCGGACAGCCATACAGTTACTTAACTTATACAAAGGTGCGGCTATTCTGCTGATTTTTTTTCTACCGCTAGGGCCGCTCTAAGCAGATATGATTTTTAAAGTTTACAGGTTAGGAAAGGATATATTTAGTTACATGCATGTACATTTACAATTCAAAATTGTTCTGTTCCTGTAGTAAATACAAGTTATAAGCCCGGCCGCGATAGGTGAAAATTCGCTTTTACGTATTAATTTAACACTTATTTAGACTTTTAAAACAATTTCATTCACGTGGTATTCGTTAATGTTAACAAACATCTCAGTACGATAATCACAGGTAAAGATGTCAAGTAATAATGGCAAGTAAGTGCAGAACATAAAAAAACTAAAGATTGTTGAGCAGTATGTACTAAAAATGTTAGATACATACAGTACAACGGAACGAATGTCAAGCAACAGTAAGTGTTTTATTGTTTAATGCACCACGTAAAAAACGAAAAATTATCATGCTACCAGTACTATAAAATTTCATACATTCCTTCATTTAACGAATGCAAGCAAAAAAACTATAATTGGACCACGTAAAAACAAAAAATTATGCGTACAGTAACGGAACGAATTATTCATATATAATATACAGGGCTGTAAAGAGTACCGGACAGCCATACTTGAGTAAAAGTACAGATACTTACTGTAAAAATTACTCCAATACAAGTAACAAGACTTACTTTTCAAAAAGACTTGAGTCAAAGTAGCAAAGTATCCAATTTTAAAAGAACTTAAGTATTAAGAAGTACTTTTATTCGTGCTCAATATAGGCCAAAAAAAAAAAAGAAATGTGAAAACAAACCATTGTTTTCCAATACAGGAACAGAATTCAACCTCAATGTTTGAAAACTGGTAGAACAAAGTAGGTAAAAAGAACAAAAAGTCACTCTCAATCACTTAAATTTGCAAGTAGATATAAAATAAAATGATTAATCTGATTAGTAAACTATATATGTAAAGTTATATATTATATAATAGCATTTGTAAAACACATTTATACGCCCCTAATTCGCGTTCTTGTGGTTTCTAATTCACAAATACCGTCATTACCTTCAGCAGCCTAAAAATGGCGATATTCATCTCGTCCGCCCAAGAAATTAACCACGGTATAAATCGATTCTGGCTTGTCGCACATAATCAAAATGTAACGAGTAACGATAAATGTTCGTCCAAATGTAGTGGAGTGAAAAGTACTGCTACTCAATCACAAATGCAGTGGAGTAGAGAGTAAAAGTTGCTTCTATTTTTTTATACTCAGTGCAAGTACGAAGTAGCCAAAAACATACTTAAGTAAAGTAACCAAGTACATTTACTCAAGTACCTTACACCCCTGATAATATACCTTGCTTCTCGCTAGCATGCGTCACGCGTCCGCAGAGGCACTTCTCTAGCCGCTACTTGACGCACGCGATACGCGGGCGGGTCTTTCGGGGTAACAGCTCTAAAATCACATCAGCAGACCTCATGGTCGCGCACAAATATTTTGATATATTTCTTTTATAGTTTATGCATACCTAATAACAAATTTGCAAATCCGTGAACATACGTAATAAAGAAAAACAATCTAATCCAAAAACGTACATATCTGTGGCTTGCAAAACTCTCCAGGTTTCGACTGAAACCCTTGTTCCCTGTCAGGTAATGTTGTCCCCAGTAGTGTCAAGTGAACAACTTGGAAAGGGAACTTTTATTAATAGAGTGGATGCGACTTGTATGCAGATGCGGCTTGTTTATCTTTTTGTTTGTTTGTTTGTTTGTTTGTTTGTTTAAAAAAATAGAGCCTATGCGGCATATATTCCTCCTCCACATAACGAATGTATTATTATTATTATTATTATTATATATACAGGTGCAGCTTATAGTCCAGAAAATACGGTAGTCTATATAGCGAAATAGTCTCCTTTCAAGACAATTTGCTTCAATTGCTCCTTCTTACAACGAAACAAGATCATGTAAACGTGTTTATGATTCATTTTAAAGTTTAAAAGAGTTTAAAAAAAATTTGCGTACAGCACATGCAAGCTTTTCATTGGCTCTTCTCATCACCATTCTCCTTCTCATACAATCACTGTAGTTTGCTCAGGTCTGCACTAGATCCATTATTATTGTCCTACTGTAATTATACATTAAACATCTTGTCAACTGGAATTGACCCTCAATGTTAATCTATTTTTAGTTTTTTTTTTTTTAACGTCGTTTTTTGCCGTGTGATGGCCTCAAGCACCATCATGTTCCTCCTCAGGCCTTGACCTGGACACACTCCTCTAAAGAGTTGAGTTGGCTACTTTTAAAAGACGTTCTGTCTACTTTAACCTCTTTCATTTCTCTGGACTCTTGTATTTGTCCAGGGCACAGCTCAATTCAAAGTGGTTGAACGGGAATTGAAAATCCTCATAAGAGATTAAAAATGGGTTTTTATTTGCTGTGCGTTCGTCTGAACACTGCACTTACTTTAAAAGCACCGCAATCGGCTAATTCAATTCAGACGGACCACAGGTCAGGGTTTGGGGGTTTCTCAGCTTTTCCCTCTCTTTTTCATCTCTGTCTCACACATGTGGACATTATATTCAACGTCGGTCACGGAATATGCGAATTGTCAGGTTTGACAGGAGTGTGTGCGGCTAGAATGCGGTGTGTGACGGAGCCGGACAGGAAGGAGATGGGCCGTCATTAGGGGGTTGCTGTGTGGGTCCGGTGACAGGCGACCAGATACCTGGCCTAATTCAGTCATCTTGATCGCAGCGCTCGCATGCATTACTCCCTAAATATTCAGCCTGCTTTTCCCAGAACTGAGCGTGTTGACCCAGTCACCATCTTTCCTCCGTTTTTTTTAACAACCCCTGCGGTTCGTCCCCCAGGGGATCCACCGAACCCAACATCGTGTGGCCTTGAGCGGGACTTGGGAGTCTGGCTGGATCAGAAATTAAACTGACGATGAAATTTGTGTGAAACTATTTCAGGCATTCCTCACAATCAAACCCATGACCTTTGCATCTCATAGACTCTGATACGGTTTTTGACGCACAATTTTTTTTTTCCTCTTTGAGCTTTTCGAAAATTTGCGTTTGAAGTGCTCGGAGAAGGAACACAACCGGACACAAAGCTATTGTTCTTTCAGTAGTTCCTGCACAGAAGCCACTCACATTGATCTTGCGCTGAAAATAATCGGCCAATAATTACTCTGGGATGATTGATCACCAGCCTGGAAAAGCCGATCAGACGCCACAAACCTCGTTGAAGACTCACAGAAATAGGTTTTTTTTTTTGAAAAAATCTTATTTTTGCATTATCAGAAACCAGTGTGTTTTTCTGTAATGAAAGTGACTCATAGAACCACAATTTTGCCTCAATAATTGGAATGTGACATTTTCCTGATTTGTGCAGCTCTAGTTCATTATTCAGACAAAAGGAAAAATAGGAAAGTTGAAGGAAACGCTTGACTAGTCAAGTTCACCTTGTACCCGGAGCTGTTGTTGTTCAGAACGGGCCGGAAAATCAATATATTATTGTGGTGGGAAACACACGTTCACTTTCAGCGTCTTTCGTCTGGAGTTTCTTAGTCAGCAGAACTTTGGCTACGTTTTTGAACTTTGATGGTTTTGATTCTCTAGTGTTAGATTCCCTAGTGCTTTTTAACAGTATGGAAATATTATTTTGCCCATTTTACCAAATAGATGTGACTGATAGTACAAGTGTATATGTATCTGTGTGTCATTGATTGGATCCTGCAAATCTAGGGGGAGTGTCCCACCTCCAAACCAAGAGTTGCAGAGTTTGGCTACCAACCCCCTTTGACTCAGAAATGGAAGAAGCAATTAAGACATAGGTTGGAAGGAAATTTCCGTACGTCCTCATGTATCTAGGTTTCAGTCTTTTCATCACTGTATGGCCATCACTGCCTGATACCAGGATAATTCCAGCATCTGGATAACAAAATCCAATTGTAGGACTAAACCCTCCTGATTTTTTTTGTGGTGTGCACCCTGTCCTAATCTGTGTTGTGATCCATCACCAAACCTCTGTTGACGACAAGGAACTCCCTCAATGTCCTCATTTAGTCTCATGATCCAATTCTTTGTCCTGGTGGATTCACGGCATCATGGGCATTTGCGAGTCTGAACTCGTTTTAGGACTTGCACGATCATTTTCATCAACCTCATGCGGAAGGATCATAACATCATACTGTAACAATGAAACCTCAACAGTGACTAATAACCTCAAGTGATAAAACCCCATCAAATTCCATTCACTAACCTCTTGTGCGTGAGTGTGTGTGTGTGTGTGTGTGTGTGTGTGTGTGTGTGTGTGTGTGTGTGTATTTGTGCGCGTCTTTACAATGTTCTCCATCTCTATTGATCACTTGTGTCCTTGCAGACGTCTCTTAAATGGCTTATTTCCTGCAAACAAAGTCAGGAAGAATATTCACACGTACCTTCCCACTTGGTGTGTGTGTGTGTGGTTGTGTGTGTGTGTGTGTGTGTGTGTGTGTGTGTGTGTGTGTGTGTGTGTGTGTGTGTGTGTGTTTCTGGGTGTGATCTCACAGCTCCACTGCACAACTCTCACCCTTTACAGCCATTAACTTTCACTCAGGCACTGATGAGGACAGTCTCAGCGGGGCATAACCTCCACATTTTGGGTCAGCTTTTGACACACGCACACACACATACGGCTGTTGGATTACGTGATTAATTTCTAATCCATGTGGCATAAATGTCTGTGTTGAGGTACAGAGGGCAGCGTCTGACAGGATGTGAGTGGGATTGTGTGTGTGTGGACCCTCGCTGTGTCTTTTGCTCTGTCGGTTCTTGTGCGAGTGCATCTGTTTTCCGTGCCTTTGTTTTCATTCTCTTGTTAAATCCACTGGTGTGTAAAGAAGTGTGACAGACTCTCGACCTCATAGAGTGACACGAGATGGAGTGTGTGTGCCAGTGTTTGTGTGAAGTCATTTTTGGAAGCACCATCTATTTTAAAGGTCACCGCTGAGAAGACTGGATGCAGATGAGAAGCGAAGAATGAATCGAGAGTGGCGGATGCACAAAGACTCGTGCCGGTTCTGGGGGCTGAGTCGCTCAAGCGCCAAGGGGCCGGAGTGAATAAGCTTTATATTTCTATATATTTCTAAGTTCAAGTTTATTTATATATGTAGCGCTTTTCTTGGTTTAAGACCAACGCAAAGTCGAATGCGAATTAGGGGAAAAAAAGTCTTATAAAAGAAAATTGTCCATCATTTGTCTAGGCTAAAAAATTTGGGAAAAAAAAAAAGAGTTCGTTAAAAAAAGAAAAATGTCCATCGTCCATTTCTAAGCATACAAGTATCCTATGTTAATCCTAAATACAGTGGTACCTCTCTTAACCAATTACTCTGTTAACAGAATGTCCATATAACGAAAGTTTTTGTCAATAAAATATTGTCTCTTCTAACTATATTATTTCACACTGCGAAATGCGATAAGATTAAGCAAATACTGTATCAGATTTTAAAGTCACGTTCGTTTACTTGTCAAAATGATGATCAAATACACAGCATATATTTTACTGTTTGTTTCGATTGGATTCAATGATGGGTGATGGGAGTATAGTCAGGCTGTCAAGTCTTTTTCCATCGGTTGTCAGTAGAAATATCACTTTCTTTTGATGTAGTTCTTGATAAAACAGTCCAACATCTTTCAAACATTACATCTTTACAAGAAAATCCTTCTCTTCAATTTGCCTGTTTTGATCCATAGACCATAGACCTGACCATAATGATCAGGATAGTTTTGACCAAGAGTCAATTATTGACATAATGTTGTCGCATGACTGGATTTTGGTTCGGTTTGGATGAGAGCAATGAGTGTGGTGTGAACAGGGACCAAAAGGCCAGAGAAATGCAAGAATGTATCATTTATTGCTCTGGGTCCGGACCAAATGAACCAAACCACAGGAGTGAAAGCAGCCTTAGACTTAGCATGGATAACCTCACGTTCGATCTTCTTAAAATGTCCACACAACCAGGAAAGCTGTGGTTTCCCGCACTTCCGTAACGGACAGAACTGAGGTGTTGATCAGGTGGTCTCACAGTGGGGTCAAGAATGATGGCCGACTACCTATATGGTGAAAATCTGACAGGTCGTGGCAACACTGAGCAGAGAAGGTGTTGTAAAAGGGGAGGATGAGGTGCATCATGGGAAGTTTAGCATGACAGTGCGCATGTTGGGGAAGAGAGGAAATGGCGTGTGTGTGACAGCTCCGTTTCCTCCTTCATGCTCGGCCGCTTGTGATCCGGCCTTGGCCTGTCGCACCGCGCCGCTGAGTGTTTGATGGCTGTCCGACACTTTTCCCTCGCGAGCGTGAGCATATCTGAAACCTGCGTTCACCTCTGACAGAGAGCGAAATGAAGAGGGGATCTGATGTGTGTACTGATGTCCCGAAAGGAACATTCTTTAACTGAATTTGATGGAAACACTGGGCTGAGGGCCAAAGTAATGCGCTAAAAATGCGTTTAACTTGCGTTTCCATATTGATTCTTTCAAAGAACCGTTTTTTAAGACAAATGTTCTGTATATGTTGTGTGTATGCGTGCTTGTGCGTGTTCAATCTTAAAAAATATTCAATGAGTAAAAATGTCCATTGGGATTGTGTTTGATAAATAAATAATGTACTAAAAGATGGATTTTTAATGTCAGTACCTCAGGTTTGTTGAAGATTGTAGTAACGAACAATTAAAAAAAAACAGTCTGTAGATATAAAAAATAAAGTGAACTTTAAAATAAGTTGCAAAAATGAAAGAAAATATCCCATGACAAATTTCTCGTGAGTTTTATCGCTAGAGGCGAAAGGCTGATCACACAGAAAGCCACACTTAAATAAAGTAGCTTACAGGTGTTACAAATTAGCCTGATTATTCCAGTTATTTGAAAAACTGGTGACAAGTAGAAAAGTGTGTCCCCCTAGTGGCAGAATAATTCATTTCAAGTAATTCAAATTCAAATTTTATTTGTCACACAAATTATACGTGGTACAACATGCAGTGTTTTTGATCATTCCAAAATTTAAACATAAGGATGGAGGAGATACAACAAAATGTGCAAAGGGAAATACAATAAAAAGACAACGAATAGAAATACGATAAAAACAAGATATAAAGATAAAATATAAAACATGAAAGTAAAATACAAAAGTACAAAAATGTGACTCCAGAAAGGTTTAAAGAAGAACCATACATGACTAGAAAGTAATTTGGCCTTTTTGTGTGTTTTCTGTGGAACATCCGAATACGTTTTGCAAAACCTCATTCCTGAATTCATGAGGCAATTCATCTCCCCGCTCTTGTGTATCTGAGTGGTCGATGCAGTCAGCTGGTTTATTTAAGAAAGCTTTTGAACAACGCGCACCGTGTGCTTCTGACCTACACATTATGTTATGAGTGCATTTATGTATCAGAATTGTTTTTTTATGAGCGCAATTAAATGACAAACCAGGACAAAACCTTGGCGCTGTTTAAGAGCCATTAAGGGCGAGTGAGTATCGATGATTTAGGAATGTTGGGATTGTCAGAACTGTCCTTTCCGCTCCGCCATTGCAATCAGGCCAAAGAACTTCTTTAACACGGGTGCATGAGTCAAACACTTTTTTAAATGTTTTTTATCTTACTGATAGGCCCGTGTGTTACAGTAAAATGCTGTACTGAATCTAATATTACGTACTTGTACAACAGGATGAGATGAATGTGATGTAAATTGTCACTGTTGAGAGTTACTCATGCGATATTTGCTCATTGGGATTTCACTAGCTTGATCCTCCGAGAGGAACCAGTGTTGCTTGCTGCTCATCCACATTGACAAGTCGGTTGAGGTGCTTGGGATTTTTTGGATGACTCCGGAAGGATTCCCAAGGGTTTCTGGGCCGGGGGGAGGACCGCAGGAGAAACAGGACACGCCAAGGAGTTCCCCGAGAGAAGCTGGAAATGTCGAGGGAGAAGTCTAGACTGAAGCTTCTACTGTAACCCGTGGCTCCGGGATGAGTGGGGAAGATTGATTGAATTTTAGCTAAGCCTCAATGAGAAATTCCGTATTTACGTGAATATAAGCACTCCCCTGAATTTTCAGGCACAAAATAAAAAAAAACAAACGAAAAAAAAAAAAACGTTTTTTTACTTTTTTTTTTTTATTAACGCTTCTGGTTTAGTTACATTAATATTCTCTTAAAAATACATTTTTTTTTCTTTATTTAACAAACCTAACTTGTGACTTGTATCATTTTGATATCGTTTTATTTGAATAATAGATAACAAAAAGTCGATTCTAGTAGTCAGGACTTCATTTCTCAAGATTCTTTGCTCTGCAGTTTTTGAGAGCTTATATTCAAGCAAAGACAGTATTAGTTCTGGGACATGTCAATCATGTGCTAAAACCCAATGTTCTTCTCTCCAATGTTCCTCCTTTCATTTGTGGCTTGGTGAAATTTTGCCAAAGCTCATTCTTGTCTTGTTCATCTCAACCAGAAAACCTGCTAGCGTGAGAACCTGAAGGAGTTTCTGACCTAGGCATCTTCTACTGTTCAACCATCAGGTGTCTGTGTCGGGTCAACTGTGTTTGTGTTGAACAGAGATGAAAAATGTCCTGGCAGTCGCAACGGTTGATCGGTTTTCGTCTTTTAACTCGACCTCTATAGAATTAGATTAGTGTCAAAAATATCAAACGTACATTTCGAAGAAACGAACAAAAGTGCTTCATATTTACGTTTGTTTGTTTTTTTTGCTCGCGATCTTCACATTTTCGTTTGAAACTTTTTTTTCGCTTCAGATTTTTTTGTTCGCTTTTTTTTTTGCGTTTAGAGAAACGCGGGGGGCGGCCCTTCTCTGATTGACTTGTGAGAATGTGACTTGAAGAGAAGGATGGTTGTCTTTCTGGTGCAGTGATGTGATGGTGTCATGTCAGTCCAGACAAACGAATCACTACTAAAGGATAAATACTCAGACGATGAAGGTATTCCGATTATGAACGTGTTTAACCGGTCGCTAAACTCCTCCCCCTATTCCAGTCAATCACATACTCGCCTTGAATGTAGCTGTCAATCAGAGAAGCCCCCCCACACACATAAAAGCTTGGGTCAAACGCAAAAAAAAGCGAATGAAAAACCTGAAGCGAAAAAAAAATGTTTCAAACAAAAACGTGAAGATTGCGAGCGAAAAAAAAGCAAACGTAATTGCAAGCGAAAAATACAAAAACAAACGTAAATATGAAGCATTTTCATGCGTTTCTTCAAAATATGCGTTTAATATTTTTGGCACTAATCTGATTCCATACGTCTCTGGCTGGTTGAAGCATGTGCGAGGTTGGGTGGAATAAATCTGGTGTTTTGGCTGCTGGACGAGCCCGACGCTTGAACCCTGCAGCAGTGGTTGGGGGTTGATGCAGCTGCATTCACATTCATTATGACCCAAATCCAGCCTCTCTGCGGGGAGATGACACAGCAGAGAAGGAAGGTGAGAGTGGGAAGAAAAGAACAGTTTCTGTCTCTCTTTCTCTCGGCTCTTCCGTGGCAACTTTAGCTCCAGACTTCACATGCTGAACTTGCTCTTACGTTTCTGATTTCATTCGCCTGTTCTTTGCTTCGTGAGATCTCTGGCCTTGTCAGCGACGTTGTGGAATGCTGAGTGTCTAGCTAAGGAGTGAGCAAAATCAGATGTAAAAAATATCAAATTTACATTTCTAAAAAACAAACAAATCTTTACATTTTGGTTTGAAACATTTTTTGGACTTCAGATTTTTTTATTAATTTCTTTCTTTTTTTTTTTCGCTTGGATTTCTGGCACAGGCTTCACTTAGGGGCGTTCCCTTACTTTGATTGGCTGGTGAGAATGTGATTGACAGCCACTTCACCAGAAAGCCCGCTCTGGCCCCTTTGTCACAGTTTGCCCACCAGTGGTCTAGCTTGTCTCACATACCGCACAGAAGTAAAGAGATAAAGTAGATAAGTTGTTGTAAAGATAAATGTTTAGCCTATCTGTCAATCTTTCTGACTGCTTGCCTGTCTTTCCGTTTATATGTCGGTCTTTCTGTTATTATACTGTAATTATGCTATCATAATGTTATTATTCTTACATAGTGTATTTCCACACGTCATGTTTGTCTGTCTCTCTGCCTCACTGTCTGTCGGACAACCAACACTACATCCACTTGTCTTATCTGTAAATATTTCTCTCTCTCTCTCTCTAATATTTTAGAGTAAAATATTAATTGGCGTGTTTCAAGAAAATAGGTCTTGTTTCAAGCCGTCTTATCCAGTAAAATTTTCTCACCCTATTGGCAGATAATTTTATTTGATTTAGGTCTTTTTTACTCCTTTTGTTTTTTTTATTTTCTTGTTTTTTTTCATGTGCGTTTTTTACAGTGCTCTCTCTCTCTTTGTCTATTTGTCAGTCTGTTCATCCATCCATTTATCCGTCCATCATCCATCTGAATTTAAAATATATTTTTTATTATTGATTGTCTCTCTCTCTCTCTCTCTCTCTCTCTCTCTCTCTCTCTCTCTCTCTCTCTCTCTCTCTCTCTCTCTCATTTTGCATGTTACACAAATACATTTAAAAAAACAAGTTTAAGTCCAGTGCATTTGTAAGATGCTTTTCACAGTGACTACTGTCTCAACGTGTGTGTGTGTGTGTGTGGGGGGGGGTTGTTCTCCACTGTAAGTGTGTGTGTGCACAAAACTGTGTGTGCAAGTATGTGTGTGTGAGAGTGTGATAGATTTTTTAAATGATAAATTGCTGCGCGGCACATTTCGGTTCCAGTGCTCAGATTGTGTCCGGGCCTGATTTCTCACAACAACAAGCAGCGTGTGATGTATGTGGTGTGTCTCTTCTCGGCTGCTCTCGTGTAACAGGAAGATAAACAGTTCTGTATCTTTAGCATCTGTGGTGGCCACAAACCATGAACCAATCAATGACGGCTAATTAATACAGCGCAGTGTAATGAGACTCTTCGCTCTTTTTTTATTCCTCTGCCTACATTTATTTCTGCTGAAGCATGTGATGACTGAGAAACACTGGTTTCCTGTGTCTGATGATGTTTGTGATACGTTCATTCTACTTCTTAACCTCATTTTTTACCGCTCTGGGCCTAAAGGCAGGACACACCTGTGATGACGAGGGCCATCACAGAGTCTTGATGGTCTATGTTCACAGAGTTTTGTTACAGTCAGCATTAAATTTTTCTGGTCACGTTTTCCTAGTCATGTTTTATGTCAATGAAAATGCAGCCATTTGGTTTAGTCATTTAAATCCAATCATTCAATCAGTTAAATCCTGCATACTCACCACTTCCTTGATTGTTTGGTCAAAAAAGGTGTGGCCTTTCTATCAGCCATTTTTAAGGCTTGAGCTGAGTCCATTTTGGGTAGTGAGTGTTGTTGGGTTTTCATTTTGTTTCATTGCAGATGTATGTATTGTGTATTGTTTTGGCTAATTCTAATTTATTTAGTTTTAGAGTTAGTTGCCTTGTGCTAATGTTAATTTTGAAATACATGTCTTTGTGTTTTGGTTCCCCCTCTGGATCAAAGTGGGTTGGTCCAATCAAGTTTAGGCGGGAAAACTGGCCTTTAAAAGCCAGGCCATTTTGACTGTAGAAGGGAGGTTGGAAGGTTGGTTGAAGGCTTTCAGTTCAACAGTTGAACCAAGGGCGCGTTTTGTACAGGTTTGCCTTTCTCTTGCATTTAGGATAAATAATTGGGGTCTGAACGTAAAGCACTTTGATGGTCTGGTTCTTTCTTTTGTGTGTAATCTGTCGTTTACGTGATCACGCAATCCCATAATGTCATGGCCTGCACTAGAGCTGCACGATTAATCGTTAAAAGATCGCGATCTCGATCCTGCCTCTTCACGATCTGAATCCAGAATTTATGCGATTCTGTCTATTATAACTCTCTGATCGATTGGCTGAGTTTCGCTCTATGCGTGCGTGAGCGGACGAGCGGTCTGACAGAAACCGCTCTCGCGCACATTGAGCGAAACTCATCCAATTGATCATTTAAATATTATGAATGAAATATTATCTTGCCTTATTTCTGTCGTATTTTGCGTCATCACATCCACGAGAGATGCCGCAGGACGCACGTGATGGACACCCGTGGTTTTGCAGCTGCGATCACGCGCGCTAATCACCTGCACATAGTGTATTAATGTAGTGCACATATCATGGTTTGAGTATTTAAAAAATGTTAAACAGAGCTAACAATATTGTCCTTTTGTTTATTTTTATTACGTTTAATTGTACTTTTTTTAAGTAATGTTGAGAAAAAAAATCACCATGTACAAAAAAGTAAATTTAGATATTTTCGCGATTAAATCACAAATAATAATAATAATTTATTATTAATAATTCTTTGGTATTAACAATTATTAATAACATGAACAAGTATAGAATCTATATTGAATATTGGTGTAAAATATAAGTGTAAAATGTAAATTAATGTAAATATATATATAGTCAGAGAGAGAGAGAGAGAGAGAGAGAGAGAGAGAGACTGAAGACTCCTGTGTCAGTAGTGTCAGTAACATAAATAAACGGCAGCCCATCAGCTCTCCATTCAGCCTTTTAAGATGTCGCTGATTCACGACACCTATATAATTTGTGTTTAATTTGCAATGTATTGTCTTTAACCCATCAAGGTTCCAGTCGCACTTTTTTCAAGATAAAACACAAAAAAAGTTAATTTTGGTCTTACATATAAGTGTTATCCATCAATTGAAAGTTTGAACAACATATTTTTTTAGGTTACGCTCTTAATAAAAACAGGACGTTTGTTTTTTTTGTAAAAATAGTTACTAATACTAAAATGTGAAGCGTATTTTGCCTTCTCTTTGTCAGCTGAAAAAAAACTGTAACTTAATTAAATATTATCACTCTAACATGAAACATATGTCTACATGTCTACTGTTTTTTAAAAAAAGTGTAAGTAAATACAGTGTTGTCTGTTTATCTAATCCGTATGAATCTAAAGCTTCGGCTTTTTGAACAGAGCAAGTTATTTGCAGTTGAATAGGAACTGTGTCTGTGTCACTGCTGAGAGGGGAAAAGTAGGTCAGTGTCACTGAAACACTTTGCACCTAAGTGACAACACCTGAACTCAATGACTGTGAGCTGCTGATCTTAATGAGCCGCACCTGGAGACAGCGCAAGGCTCTCTTGGTTCTACTCATTGCACGTTGTCAAACCGAAAGTAAAAAAGAAATGCGACTGGATTATTAAAAATGCCCAATCACTTTATATTAATCTTTTGATGTAACTGTTTTTGTATTTTTAAAGCATGTTTAAATACTAGAAAATCCCATTATATGTTAAATACTACTCCCATAACGCATCTCTTCCCATAAAAAGTGTGCCTTGTTCTCCAGCTGTATAGATCGTTGTCCAGATTTCCTCGAAGCCTCCTCTCTAATTCTCGTCCGCTTCTACATAACTAATCCTCTTAACGCCTGTGAGTGTATGAGTGTGTGTGCGCACTGGGCCGGGATCAGTCTGGATGCCTGAGTGAATAATGACGGAGCTCTGGCTATTCAGAGGAATGACATTGCACTTCCAGAAGAGACAGAGAACGACTGTGACGGATTCTTTTTCCCTTGCTCTCTTTCTCTATAACATTATTTATCTCCGCTTTCTGACCGGCCTCGCTCTCCTTCCTTTCCCTGAAGACGCGTGCCATCGTTGCGCTGAAGTATTGTCGGTAGCTTTATTGATTCATTTACTGCTTCCAGAACATTCTTCGTGAAGGGGAAGGGTCAGACAGCGGCGCATCCATCAGGCGGCCGATTGGGCGAGTGTAATTGAACTCGTTTTTGGGGTGTCATAACAAGCGTGACAGGGAGGCAATGATTTGACCACTGTTGATCTCGGGTCAAAGGTCGAGTCGCAGCATTTAGAAATGTTGCGATCTGTCTGTGTGCGCTCATTCATAAGACAAAGGCGCGTAGGAATCCAGGACTTTCTGTCAATTTCTTGCTGGAATTGATTTTGTTGGTTCACTTCCTTGAAGTTGTGTGTGTGTGTGTGTGTGTGTGTGGGTGTGTGTGTGTGTGTGTGTGTGTGTGATGGAGGGGGGGGTTGTAGTTTTTAACAATACTTTATTTACAAAAAAATTTTTTACAGCTTTTTTTACAGAAAAAAAGAATAAATAAAGATTAAATAAATAATTGACTCAAAAACAACATAAAATACATGCCGAGTCTCAGACTCTAACCGTCTTCAAAACGCAAGAAATCATTCACTTTTTTAACTATTTTTTTTTGTGTCTTTAAACAGGCTCAGTGTCTTAAATAAAGAGACAGAGAGAGGGAGACAGACAGTTAGAGAGATAAAGAGATAGAGAGAGAGAGCATGTGCGTTAATATGAAGTTATGTCTTGAAAACCTTGCAAGGCTTCTGTGATAAAGGAAATTCTTTATGTCCTCTTATCAAGTTCTTTTGATTTTAATCTTCAGAACTTTTAATCATTGGTTTACAATTTTGTTAGATTACACAATTATTGTTGTCACTTTGTCTTTTTTTTCATTAACCCTTTAAAGAGTTTCATAAGCATCATTACTACAAGCTCAAACCTTTAGGAGACATTGTTGCTGTGGAAGAGCTTCTCGTAATTACACGAGATCAGACTCCTCACTCACGTGTCCGGCTCTTTCTCTCCACAGACCGGACGTCTCCTTCTACGAGATCATGTGGGTGGACTTTGAGATTGACAACTTCCTCACCCTGCGCTCGTCTCAGTCAGTGCGCTGGCAGGTGGAGTATCCCTCCAGAGGAACGTCTGCTGAGGTCATCTCCATCATCTACATCAGCCAGAGAGACGTGACGGGAATTGTGGCCCTCGCTGAGGTCAGGGTGCAATTCTTATTCTACTTGTGTCATGTGCAGATGAAATAACTGATAAAGAGCTGGAACGGTTGTGTAGGAAGCTTCATGTGGGGGTCATGACCTGAGGACATAGCGGAGAAACTAGTAGTTGCATTAGGTCTCAGCTCCTACACCTTTAGTTGGTCGGAATTATACTGTCTTTTATTTTAAACATTAATTTAATTTCATGTCAGATTGTACACGGTCACTATTGTAATAGAACAGTAATGTGTGTGTAATACATATTAGTAAACAGTGCGGTAATAGAACAACTAAATACATATTACAAACACACACACACACACACACACTTGTTATAAATAGATGAAGAAGAAGAAAAAAACCTTTATTTGTCCCAACAATGAGAAATTTACGTTTTGCAGCAGCCACAATGGTAAACAATAAGTAAAAACAAAGAATAAAACTGGAAAAATATCACACATTGTTGATAAACAAATTAGAACACAAATGAAAAGAAAAGATACAGTGAAGCCTCGTTCATCGCGATTCAAACCTGGCCATGATAGCTGAAAATCTGTGAAGTAGATATGCCATATTTACATCTTTAGTAAATACCAAAAAATAAATTAAGGCCGCACGTTGGCCAAAAGCTACATTTCCCACAATGCCTTTCCACTAGAGTAGCAGTGGCAGTGTTTTCACAGATTTATGTTATTTTTCTTCATACACTTGCACAGTTTGATTTGTCATTAATGGTGTTATGTGTGTTTTCATAAGCTGACAAAATGTGAAAAGGTTTATGTTAGAGCAACAAGCAAACATAGGTTTTCTACGCAACTGCAAGAGTCACTTGATTAAGTTATGATAAATAATGAGTTGTGTGGGACACCTGGCCACTTCAGGACCAGGGACAGTGAGCACGGATGCTGTAGGATGGCCAGGTTTCTCACAGTTGTTTAACATTAAAAAGTAGTTACAATTATTTTACATTACAATTGGTTACACGTAGGTACATTTATAAGTTACATCCGGCCCTTTGAGGACAGGCATTATGCTGTGGCCCTCAGTGAAAATTTTGACACCCCTGTTTTACACACATTAATAACAGGGTTATCAAAACAATTTGAGAGACTTGTTGTCCTGCATTTTATATTGGTTTTACAAATGTACATACATTTACTTGTATTTTGTTTTAAACATTAGGTATGGTTCTTTTGGACTTAATTTTCACATATAAGATATATATAATAATAAAATATGTGGTGTTTATGGCTCTCTCTGCCTAAAATCTTCCCGACCCCTGAACTAGGGGTAATTTCTGGGTTTTGCAGCAGCAACATTCAAGATACCACAAAAAAACTGGTGTGACCAGGTAAATAGTAATAATAAGTAATATTATAAAAAATGTACAAGCTAAAGAAGATAGCTTCGGGTTACCCGGACACAATCACTAATTGTAACACTCTTTATAATTCTATCCAGAGCATTGTTCCATGCTAATGTGAGTGATGTAGTGCAGCGTGATGGACCAGCTCTCTGAATCCACCTTGTCATTTGTGTGCTGGGAATATTCTCTGTCTGATCAGAGCTACAGGAGGAGGTGAAGGTCCCTGAAATACAGGATCTCAGGCCTCCACGATTAAACTCAATGTATATAACTGTTTGTTTTTTGGACCGCTAAGCACACACACACACATACGTGTAGAGCGCTTTTTCTCTTTTGTTCTTTCCTGTCTCTTTATCTCTAACGTGTCTTCTGTGACATTGAGTCCAGTTCTAGTTAGATCTTGTCAGAGTTCCTGTCAGTGACGAGTGATGAGCGATATTAGAGACTTCTGAAGGTCAGAGGTCAGCTGTGACCTCTGCTGGACTTCCTGTGTAAGTGACCTAAGACTGATCATTACAGATAACACACCCACACAGAGCTGCTCTCGCTCGCCAAACAGCAGCGAATTATACGGCAAAAAGACCAGATTCCCAGCGAGATGGGGGTTAGTGCTGCTTTTGTGTAAGATGAAGTCTCTAAAGCCACTTTTAATTCCGGCATCAAACACACTTTCAAACCCATCTCGTGTGGATTTACTCCATAAATAAACTCTTAACAGGGCACACTGGTGGTCAGAGTAGCTTTTAGGACCGTGTGAGTTCCAGAAGAGATACGACTATTAACCGTAATTTGCCTGGCTGTGTAGACGCTATTTTACGCACGATGAGTGTGTTGTGAAAGAGGCTATTTCACCATCTCCTCTCTTTGGTGTTGAAAGCCGGTTGTAAATTGGATCAGTGTGGCTGTTTCCTTACATCTGCGGTGCTGTGTAATTCTGCTCTGGGCTTGTTTGGAGTGTTTTAAGTCTGCACAGTGGTGGGTTCAGATCGCCTTCGTCCTTTTTCACTCTGTCCAATATTCCTTCTTCTGTACTGCTTGCATCGTTCCCAGAATGTGGAAATCAAAATGTGGTCTTATTTTTCCTTCCTTTAGATCAGCTTTCTTTTCTCTTAATTTCGCTCTACGAAAAGAGCGCGTCTTTTTCTTACCGCTAACCTGCATTGAGATGAGAGACCAGACGTGTATAAAACAAAATATTAAAAAAAATGTGTTTATAGTGTCTTTTTTTTAATTACTAGTTACTTTCTTATTTGTCAGACACGTAATCAATTGTCGTCAAAAGACGTTCCTGACATGTTTCGACTGTAACTTTTGTCTATAATATTATGTATTATGTTGTTACTTTGAATACATTTTTCTACTTGATCTAACTCAAAGCATTTCATTTTATGTCTAACCATCAGTGTAATGTAAAATGTGTGCTTTATCCAAATGAAAAGAAACTATTTTAATGTAAAGTAAATACCGTTTTTTAAAGTAAAGTAAAATTATGCTTTGGAGCCGGATTGGCCAATGAGCCAGTGTGAAGCTTGCATGTGCTGTAGGCAATTGTTTTACTCTTAAATTTTACTATTAAACTTTAATATACATCATTCACACGTTTACATGATCGTGTTTAGTTGTAAGAAGGAGCAATCAATGCGATTTGTCATTAAAGGAAACAATAGAAGTTTAAATAAGGTAATTATGTAAACAACCATAAATGTGTCTCGTTATGTGAGTAGAGACTGGGCTGCATTTCTATCTGTTTATAATTCCCTTAGTGGGAGACGTAGATTTTCAGCTGATTGGAGTCTCTTTATAAGGCAAATTATTTGAATAAGTTATTGCTACACTTCAGTGGTTGAGACACATGGGTTTCTGTTCAGATTTGATGATATAATGTTAGATGCTCTTGTGCACATTATTATTATTATTTAAATTCAACCCGTTAGTACACAAGTGTCAATCAACGAGGATTTGAATAATATACGCATGTGTAAGGGGGTGGTCTGTTTTTCAACCCTTCCTGTGAGAAAACATTAAGAAAACGTATCATTTGAGATTTCAATAAATGTAAAAACGTAATTTGATTCAAAGATGTGTTTTGCATTGGCTAAGTAGTGGATAGTTAATTCCTTTCAAAGTAAAAAAGTAAGTTGAGTAAAGTAAAGTGATTCGGTGTAACAAGTCGACGCAATTTTTTTTACTTTGATCCAACGAGACACTTTATTCCGTGTATAGTCGCTGACCCTGTGTGTGTTTTTCATCCCTGTGTCTGCATGTATGCTCTATAGCACCACCTTTATGTGCAATCTCGTCTCTGTGTCTTTCTCTGTGTCAGCCCGCTAAATTTCTAGCGCCCCCTGTAGACGCCGACCCTGAGCCCCTGTGTCTGCTTGCATGTTCTAAGCGAATCCCAGAAGACGCAGTGGAGCGTCTGACTGCTAATTAATTCTTAATTGGAACACTTGTTCGTCTTTGTTGTTTGAAGAATCCAGCAAGTTGGTGAAATCCCCCGCGGGCGTGTAGCGGCGAGGGGGCGGGGCTTCCAGCTGCACAGCTTAATTCACTCTGCCCGTGTTTGTTTACGTTACAGGAAGAGAGCGAGAGCGGCGCTTAATAGTGCTCGGATTGGAAATGACAAATTTGCACGGCAATGAGCCGTTGCCATGGTGAGGTGGGAAACGAGGAGGCTTTGGATGAATTGCTTATGCAGTATCATGGTTTATTTTGATTACTGTTTCATGTTGTGTGAAAGATAAATGGCTTATTGCTGTGGTGATATTTATGAAAGATATGTGGACAATCAGAGCGAGCGAGAGCGAGGAAGCGAGAGCGATTAAAGCGGATGGATGGATGAAAAATACGGAAGTGTTGTGTAGTGGAATTCAGCTGACTGTTTAATGTTTACTTTACCGCGGTGGTCTTATATTCTTCTGAAGTCGGCCATGATGGTGTCATGGGGAGGACCACCCAGTTCTGTGAGCTGATATGCTTTCTCTATATTCTTGAGTGTTTTCTCCAGGTTTGAAGGATAGTGTGTGTAGATGTTGGTGTTCAGCCTTGTGATTGGTCTGACATCAGTCCAGGGGGTGTGTCCAGTGACCCAGAAAAGGCACGTCACGTCAAGTGTCTGCCCTGCAAAAAATGAATTCTTGACAAGCCAAGAGATCTTAAAATTACACAATAACTCTTGTTTATTTTCATACGATAATTTATATCGTTCTTTTGTGGTGATATGCGCGCTTTACTTTAATGTAAAGTTTGTGTGTGTGTGTGTGTGTGTGTGTGTATATATATATAAAAATGTATGACTTGGCACAATATCCCAGTGCAATTCTCCCTCCAGACGAAATATTAGCAATTTGTCTATTCGCTTTTCGTTGAGTAAATTTATCTAAGTTCTGTTGGAATTTACCCGCAATTCTGACCAATCGAAAACATCTGGACAATGAGTGATGTGGATGTTGTCACATGACTGCATTTTGGTTCAGATGAGAGTAATAAGTGTGGTGTAAACTGACCAAAATGCCAAAAAAATGCAACAATGTATAATTTATTGCCCTTGGTCCAGACCAAATTAACCGAATCACGGGTGTGAAAGCAGTCTAAAATGAAAGGGAAAAGCCACTGAAGTCGGACAGACTCGGGCAGGCCATTCAAAAGTTAAATGCAGAAAACACCCACAAAATTAGAACGACACATCGGGACACATTTCAAGTGATGCAGGTGTTTTTATTTACTGCAAGTTGTTCACATTTTAAAAATAATTAATTCATATGTGTAGTAGTAAAATTATTAGCGTGATATTTTTCTATAGCTTTAAAAGAGGGGCGCGAGCAAAAAAGTTTGAGAACCACTGTTATAGAATCAACTTTGCAACAAACAAAAAGAAGCAATAACAAAATCAAGCAAATAAAAATAAAAGTTAATAAAACAAAATTCACAATTCAAATTTAGCATTGTTTTGTGAACAAAGGTGCAGTAGCATTCGCATCCAACAAATATTACACATTGGTGTTTTTTTTTTTTGCCTACACACACATGCAAGTGCTGACAAATTGGACCGTATTCAAACTTATTGTTGAACATGATTCCTAAATATCTGAACACAACCCCTACAATGTCTTTTATATTATACTCTTGTTGTTGAAGCTATAAAACCAGAGAAGTTCCCAGAGTTAGAGATAATAAATGGAGAAGATCTCTGAGTTAGAGATACAAAGATGAATGTCAGTCTGCAATAAAACCTGGGAAATTACAACACTTAAAATGAACACAAAGAGAGAGAGAGATAGAGTAAAAGAGAGAGAGAGAGCAAGAGAGAAAAAGAGATATTATTATTATTATTATTATTATTATTATTATTATTATTATTATTATTATTATTATTATTATTATTATTATTATGAATATTATTGGCTCCTCCCTAAACACTCTTTCATTGACCTGCGTAGCTGATGGAGGCAGGACACACCCTGATACGTTGCCAATCAATCACGGGGCAAATAAACATGTAACATGCAACTTTATGTTGAGAATATACAAGAGGATATTTTGTTGATAAATGTTTTTTGCGATGCATTTTATTGTTTTCCTATTTTCGTCTTCCGTGCAGATCTAGTATGAGCGGAGGAGATGAGCTCAGCTCTGTCGTAGCTCTAAGTGCTTCCTTACATTATACATGAGACTTTTACCCTAATTAAAGACAGGAAATTTGAATACTGGCCAAGTCTAATGTCTCATTTGGTCCATTTTGTTTAATTCTTCCTCAACCTTTTTTCTCGTTCTTTCTCTCTCTCCCTCTAGCTTTCACTCTTTCTCTCACTTCTCTCTTGTTCTCTCTTTCATTCTTTCTTTCTCCTTGCTCTTTATAGCCACTCTCTCTCTTACTCACATAAACACTCATTCTC